>JAWLRI010000731.1:2249031-2281497 GCA_034781795.1 Crypturellus tataupa
CACTTGGCCTTGTTGAATTTCATGAGGTTTTTGACCGCCCAGTTGTCTAGTCTGTCCAGGTCCCTCTGGATGGCAGCGCAGCCCTCTGGAGTATCTGCTACTCCTCTCAGCTTCGTATCATCATCATCATAAGGAAGTGTAAGTAACCACAGCAATTGCTTTGAAATGAAGTTTTAGAATTCAGTTTTGTAAAAGCTAAGCCAAACATTCTGGTGCAAGGAATGTCAAATGTTTTGTTGCAATACTGAAATAAATGTTTTGACTACTCCAAATGTGAATTTTTCAGATTGTGCATCTGCTAGAAAACTCCTGAAGGTCAACTTTCCTCTGTTTCAGAAGAACCACCAGCATGAAAAGACAGAATTTTCTTCAAGAAAAAAAAAATGCCATGTTTCCTTCAGCTTTGACAACTGAATCTCTGAACCTGTGAAGACCGGCAAGTTCTCTTTGAGCTGCAATGCAATGGCTTTACCACCATCTTGCCATAATTATTATTATTTAAGTAGGATCCAAAAATGTGGAGACACTCTAGACCATCTCTGTGTGTTATGGCCTAGTGCCCTCTCGTGGTGATTTTACTGTGAGGTAACTGTGAGCCTTTGTTCTTAGAAACAAAAGGAAACAAGGAAACTGAGCCCTATGATTTATATCTTATGATCTACTACGAAGGTCCTATTTGCAGAAGGCATTATGATATCTATCTTTATAGAGAACCTTAAAAAAATAAAAATAAAAATAAAAGAAATATCCTTAAGTATTTCCAAAATTAACCTTTTGGAACAGAAAGCAATAGTTAGTCTACAGATGTGTGCATAAGGTATAAAAACATACTCTTCCAGAAAAGGGATAGAGGAGTCCCATTATCATCACCTCAAAAGAAAAGGCCCCATTTGGTCAGAAATTACTTTCAAATCACCTTCTTTAACAGTTACCTTTTTCTCCTGGAGGCCCAACTCTTCCCGGACGACCTGGAGCACCTTTTTCACCCTTTTCTCCAGCCTCTCCTATTAACACAAATAGAAATAAAAGGAAGAATCATATTAAGCCAGAATTATTTTCCATGGTGGCAATGATAAAAATACCATTTTCTCCACTGAAAAGAAAAGCCTATTTCAAAGAAAAACCTATTTCAAGAAAGAAGGAAAAAAATAAAAGTGGATGGAGCCTGCCTTATGCCTTACTAGCTTTATTTAATGCATAAAGAGCAGTTTCTTGCAATTAACCTGCTACCATGATAGTAATAAAGCCAATCGATTAGAGAATTCTTGGGCTTTTTGGAGTCTGTCATAAAAAGAGTCCACAGAAGTAGATCCATTATATAAGAATTGAGTAGCATAACAGCATAACTCATTTAAGTAGGAGCTGCAGAATTAGGCCTCAAATCGTTAGCTCCTGGATTCACATTCACCGCTTTCTGAGGATCTGTCAAACTCTGTCCCTTTTCTTAAGGGAAGCATCTTAAGGACATACTGAAGCCTCAAGTGAGAAAAGTTTAACCACAACCTCCTATTTAAAAATAAAAAAAAGAGTTTATGGCATTCACTGACTCGGGGTAGATCAGGCCTATAGAGAGAATTCCTTCATCTTTATTTCTAGATACATGCTGTGCCTCTTCATGTGTGGTATGAAGCACTGCATTGTACTTGCACAGCTCGTGGCATCTGACACATTTTCCTCATGTTATAATGCCAATTTCTGAGAATGTTTGCCTCCTCCCTGCCTGGGAAAGCTTACCTTGCTTTGCGCCCTGCTGTTGTAGTTGGCCATCAACATAAAACATATCTTAAACAAAACCGAACATTAAAGAATTATTTACATTGCCACCTCCTATTTAAGAAATACATAAGGAGAAGGGCTATTGCTGCTGTAGGAAATAAAGCGTTGCCAGCCATGGCAAGGGGGGAATTGGAAGCCAGACCAGCGCATGTTGTACACACTGGAGGGTGAGTGTGAGCTGCTCTCCCAAGGGAGGCATCGTAGCAAGAAAAGCAAGTGGGATCCTAGAGCTCTCTGACATCCAGAGAGGCCATGGAGATGACACGTGGAAACAAGGTGAGACACGGCCAAGCCCAAACACAGAGCCTCGCTGCTCTCCCTGCGGTAGATACAGGTGTCTGGGAGCTGAGCTCAGCCTCTCGCGCGTGGTATTCCCCTTCCCAGGCTGCCCGGCAGCTCCAGAAGAGCTCCCGTGCCTTCAGACATGAAAAACAGGGCATTCCCTGACCTTAATGAGGACAAACTTCACATAATCCCCTGTGAATAATACTGTCAGTAGGAAGCAGGCTCTTATTTGCCACTTCTGTGAATGCAACTTTTTTATTATCAGGTAACTAATAGGCTTTGCATTATTGTCATTCCCCACCTCGGGCTGGTTATGAGTTCTCTGCTTCCCCAAGATAAATCCTGCCAATGACTTTTCCGTCTCTCTGGAGGCTCAGAGCAGGCTATTACAGCCTATTGCTTCCCGCGCTCCTCAGAGTGAAGGCAGTGCAGGAGGGATCAATAAAACAGATCACTCTTGCTTCAGGCCATTACGCTCGTCTGCATTTATTCCCGTAATAAGATGACACTGCATTCCTCCGGGTGGGTCTGCCAGAAGCCTTCCCTCAGAGCAGGCTACCCCATTGCAGGCCCTACCTGCAGTTTTTGTCTTCAGCTCTCTTGGGCAGCAAGCCGCGGCCATGAGGACCTGAGCACGGTCCAGTTCAGCTCTGCAGCGCTCGAGTCCCTGCTTTGCTGCATGCGCTCGGAGCCGCGTGTAAGCCGAGGAAGCAACGCGTGTGCAGGATGAAATCCCCTGCTGAGCAGGGGAAAGGCAGAGGAAGGGCAGCCACAGCAGGAGGTTTGCCCAAACCTGCACGCGTGTTATTTTCTGTTATTTTTTCTCTACAATAGCAGTAACTTCATTCTGATGGGTCTTTCAGAAGGAAGAGCACTTTAGGAAGAATATGAGTGATACAGTAAGGCTTCACCTTCTCCACGTGCAACACATTTTTCCCTTTATTAACGCTATTGACTTTTTAAAGTCTGGATGTCAAGACTTTAGTCAGTCTGCTGTCTGGATTTTCAGTACCTCAGTACTTCCCCTTCCTTCCTTCATCTTACCCTTTTATATTGTTCAGGTCATATATGTATTTGTATATTATCAATCCCTACTACCTAAGCTGCTGACCTTAAACTCATTTGTGCCTTTTTTTCTATTCTCAATGTCTTTACTGACTTTCTTTGCCTTCCATTCCACCTCAATTCTCATCCCATCCCCACTTTCAAAATGCCTTTTTTTATGGAGTCCTAATTGGCTTTGTGTTTTCTAGTTTATTTTCTAATGGTTCCCAGCCTCTCCATTCATTTTTTGCACCCTCTTTTTCTCTTATGTCTCCCTGTTCTAAAATTCCTCCATTATGTCCCCCGCTTTTGGGTCTATATTCCCTATTTCTTTCTCCTTCACCACCTCATCTGGGCTCTGCACCACCTCTTAGGCTGAAGGAGCCCTCCTTCTTTTTCTCTTGTATGAATCCCATGGTCTCGCACCTTTCCTTCACCACCTCCCAGCAGGCTCGTGCCACCAGCGAGCACCCATGGTGGTGGTGGTGGTGGTGGTGGTGGTGGTGGTGCCCCTCTCCTTCGCGTGGGGTTTGCCAGCAGAGGAGGAGCAGGAGCAGGTCTAGGACGGTGGTGAGCGGCTCGCGCGGCGTGACAGCCGCAGCTTGGGCTTGCAGCCACATGGATGCTCTGAGGAGAGGAAACCTTGGCCGCTGAAACGGGTTGGAGTCGTGCCAGGAGGTGACAGCAGTATCTCATTACCAGCTCTCCGAGCCAGCCCCTCTGACAGTGTAGCTGGAGCACTGACAGGTTTGCAGGGATTTCGCATTAACCAGCTAGGCTGCATCAAGCCATTTTGTGCTTCGCTGCATTTGCACATCAATCTCCATCACTTTTGCAGTGCCGGTGTCTCATGAAGTGGAATGAAAATCATTAATGTTGCAGGCTCCTTTGTTGTTTCCTGGCTTAGAATTACCTCTATTTAAAGGGCAGGATTATTATTACACTCCTTATATGTTTTTAAAACTCGGTTGTATATAATAACAATAATAGTAAAAACAATGGTCCTTCATGTCACAAAAATGGTCATTGCATTGTCAACAAAGACAGCTTTTCATATCAAAGCTTTGGTTTGCAGCACTGCGGTCTGATGATTTGATTGATCTGCGTGCCTTTAGACAAGACATATTAAACACGAGAGTGTCATGCTATGCTGTGTCCTGCTGGGTGGGCTATACCCAGGGTGGGCTATATGAGTCACATAAACAGCAATATCTTATGCCTATTCCACATCCAATATAACAGATAAATACAGGAAAAAAATTTTACGCAAGGTTTCATCAAACTTCAGAAGATCTGCACATATCAGACTAATGTTTGTTTGTTTGATTGATTGATTGTAACATATAGAAGGTAAAACCATTATTCAGATTTATAAGACCACATACTGAAATATTTTTTTGTTTGCTTGTTTCAATGTAGATCTCTTATGTAGATAATCATTATAAACATATAATATATATAAATATATAATTAATATTTATGTAATCATAGTGAACAACCCAAACCCGCCCAGTTCAGGCCCTTGGAGCAGGGCAGCTGCATCCAAACCAGGCAGTGTCTGGAAAGGGCAGCTGACCCCACCGCCCAAACCACGGCTGGGCCTTGCCAGCACTTCAGCTGTGCGACAGCACCTGAGTCCTGCCCTTCCCGAATGACTCACCACCGGTCTGGCCTCAAGTCCAGAGGCAGCTAGACCTCAGGCAGCTGGTTAAAATTGAACATTATATAATGTTAGCGGCAGGTTTTGGTTGTCATTTTGAGATACTGAGATGCATAACTGCCAGAAAAACTCTGAGGTTAGCTATGCATTTTTTTGTATTTTCTTTATGTTTACTGACAAAGCATTGGCCTGAATGTTTAGGTCTCTTTCCTATCAGTAGGCATTTCTCCATACTCATGGGTATTACAGTCTGGTAGAAATACGATAGCCTTCATAAGTGGAATTATTGTTATTTACTATAATAATGGAGCTGGGATTTTACACCACAGTGGCAATAAACATAATGGCTTTAAAATGTTAATTCTTTCCAGATTATTATTTCCTTTCTAAGATATCAGTATTAATACCTTCTTTATTATAAAAGATCGGTATTTATTATGCCATCTTTGTTGGGCAATGTTTTGAGGCCATATTTGGTAGAAATGTTGCTTTTGCCCAAATAATCTGTAGAAATGCCAAAAGAAACCCCTCTATTTTCTTATTTCTTTGGAAAGGAGGTAGGGCTTTTAAAACCAATGGAAATTAGTCCCAAAGGACAGCACACAGAAGGCTGGAAAATATAAAATAATTCCTTGTAGTGCCTCTCAAGACGGCAGTGCAAACCTCTTCGAGGGTAGCGTGGGGCCTGATTTTTCAGCTTCTGTGCATGGGTAGTACTCTGGAGGGTAAGAAAGAAGCACAAAGAAACCAACCAAGCAACCCATCAGAGTAACCAGCACGGTTCCCCAGGAGCAGGTTTTGGAAACCTCAGCATACATTCTCTAAGCCATGCTTTTTTTTTTTAATAGACATTAATTCATCTTACGACCTTAAAACTCTGTTTATAGGAAGGCTATGAACTGGACAAATGAGAAGACCACCGAAAGGCATCTCCTTTGCCTCAGTTAATAACTGTCAATGGTGCAAATTAGTCTGCTAAAAGGAAAGTATTTGGATGATGGAGTAGACTTCCACATTACCTTTGAGGCCCGGAACAAGAATCTGAACAGAGCAGGACTCCTCTGCTATATGTTGAGGATATCCAGATCTTAGCAGTGACAGGAAGGCAAGGCTAATTAGAGTCACCAAGAAAACCAGATCTTTCTTCATAATGAGCACTTACAGGTCACTGACTCCTAAACAAAAGAATGAATAAACAGTTATAAGAATTCCAAAGACTTTCAACAGTTTCTGAACAAACGCAGCACCCCGTTATGAAGGCAATACATTTTTGCATGCCACAACCCGCGCAGCATGGAAAGAATGTGTGCAGGTCCTCCAAGCAGGTTGTACATTCCCCAAACATACATGAAATACATAGTAGCGCTTCTTTGTTCTGGCACTAGCCTGGGTAAGATGAAATTTAGTTAGGATAAGATTCTGAATAAAATTCTTCGCTCTTAATAAAAATACTAAGTAAAGCTAGAAACAGGCAATTTTGTGTTTACTGTTCCTCAGTAGTAAGCGGGTGTCTTGTAAGGTTAAAGAAGAAAATCTAGTATATGGGCTTGTATTTAAAGATGTAAGTACTAAATTGACACTTAGATAGAATAGATACTGTTCTAAAGAGGCAATTTTGTAGGTAATGAGACCAACCTTAAAGCCTGTGATTTCACTCCCCATCTACCTGAGCAATGAAATTGTGCCCAGTAAATTGTTTGGCGAAATAGCCCTCACCTGACTCAACTGTGGGCAGGGGGAGAGATAATATTTCACCATCTTATGCAATAAAGATACACCACAGTCTCCAATAAATCCTAAAAATATAATCTCTTAAATATCTCCTCTTCTAAGGCTACCCACAAAATCGTTCATCTGATACCAGATTGTGAAGAAACATCTCGGAGAGCAACAGTGCAGAAGTGGAATTTGTGTGATAGGATTGTCAAAAACTGATCTCCAGGAGATCACTAGAAATATGTTGACAAAAAGTGTTATTTATGAACTTCTAATGTGTTTTTACGGTCATTCTTTCACCAAGGCGCTGTACTACACCAAAGAGGCTGAAAGTCATACCAGAGTTTCAGCAGAAAGTATCTGTACATCATTTTTATATCCACCATATAGCTATGAGTGTCTTACAACTAGAGCAAAAATGCTGGACTAAACTACTCCCCATTCCCCTTGAGTCTTTACGAAAATCAGCAAAGCAGATCCAGACAGACACGGAGCCAGTGAGCGGGTCTGCGCATCTCTGAGTCTACGGGGCTACAGCAGGACAGGAGCCCTGGTGAAAATCATTGGTGCTGAGAAATCCTCCCATTGAATAAAGAAGAGTGACACATTAGTCACAACCACAACTTGCCTGGTACAGGACAGCTCTGAACTACTTCATACCTGAGATTCACCAGTCTCAGAAAGACCCAGAAGAGTGTGGATGGAAAGAAAAAGAAGTTTATACTAAGCTGTAATGCAAGGATTTTGTTTTCAAGGCCTCTGTCTTTTCTCTACATTTCAGTGTATGTTTATGTGCACATTCTCACAGTATACTATGCAATATGATATATAATAAAAATAACCAAGACTGCCACCCATATGTATGTGTCTGAACCAGCGCTAGATTAGCTAGCTCACATTGCTAGGAGGGCACATACCCACAGAAGCACAAACTTCAGCTGGGATACTTGTATATTTAGGCCACATCATAAAGTTTTGTCACAAACTGCAGCAACAACACCCAAGGCATCTCAAGACAGGCAAAACTGAATTTTGCCACCTCAGAGATGAGGGACTGGGCCTGGAAGAGAGAGCTTAACATAAAGGTGGATCTAGAAAAGCAAAATTGCAGAAGGCAGGAAGGCAGAAAGGCAGAAAGGAAGGAAGAACAGAAAGAAAGCTTAAGCTTCTTAAAGCTTCTACTGCCACAAAGAGAAATATCTGCTCCCTTCAGTAGTAGCCTCTGCACAACACCTCAGCAGGAGCAGAAACCAGGGCCTTTTTTCTAGGGTTTATAAACTACTTGATCACAATCTTGGCATAACTGTGAAGTATCAGATATCCTTGATAATGTTCTTCTCCCAAATAGCCTAATGCATAAACCAGGCAAACTACCTCAGATCCATTAAGCCTGGATTTGGACACATTTCCCCAGATTCTGCAGGGTACATGCCACTGTCTGGTGGTGCTCTAGAGGAGCCTGCAGTACTCACAGTAGACAGTCTTGGCTCTTTCTACAATGTACAAAAACTGTTAAGATTCAATGAACATGATTCACAACGTGTTCAGCAAGTGAAAGAGTGAGCAAGGAAGACTAGTCAAGAAGAAATTCTGAGAATAAGGGAGTTTCCTCACATCCTCCCTTCAAAGTCTTGTAGGTCCAGGGAGGATTTTGGACTAGTCAGTGCTGACACATTGAAAGTGACAGGGTCCCTGCCAGGAACAGGCTTTGCAGTGCCCAGGTGGGGACCAACACTTCATGCGTGGAAAATCAGGGAACTGTCACTGTCACAGCCAGCCAAGAAGACCTGACAGTGGTTTGTGCCCAAAAGTCTCATTTGGACACTTAGAAAAATCATTTAACTCTCAGCAGAGGTTTAGATACCTTTGAGGGATGGAGAATTGGGTGATCCTGGACAGCAGTCATGCCCACACTCTGCTGGCCAGGAAAGCAGAGACGTGGTTCCTGCCTTAGCCTACAAACACAGTCCCATAGCCCAGGAGGGCACCTCACCCAGAAGAAGGGCAGACAGAAGATCTTGTAAGTTTAGTGGTTAAGATATTCAGCTGAAAGCCTGGAAACCTGGAAGCGATGGAGGAGACATTGCTCCAGTAGTGTGGCAATAGGGATTCTCTACAGAGAAGCAGGAGATGCGGATGAAATGAGCCGAGAGAGAAGAAGAAATTGCAATTAGGAGGGTGCACCACATCTGCATTATTGCATGAAAAATCACCTCCTCCGTTTGCATTTTAGAGGTGCTAGATGTAGCCAGACTACAACAGAAAGATCAAAGCCTCCAGGTACGTTAAATATTCATCTGTCTTTGCAGACTCCTACACAGCTGACGCGTGAGGCAGGCACGGAGCCGCAGAGCTGTCAGGCAGAAACGAAGGGAGTCTCAGGGGAGTCAGAGCCACTGAGCAAGCACCGTCCCTCTGCCTGCTGCAGGGCTTGGGACCTCGCAGGCGCGGCGGATGCACCCAAGAGCTGGGGATAGCCGGGCTCGCACGGGAAACAGGCTGTCGCACCAGGACGTTGAGGGAACTCTGCTAGAAAACAGCGCTTGTGAGCAGCAGCCAGATCCCAGCACCTGGGCCCCACATGGATTCTTGGCAAAACAGCTCAGCCTGAGAAAAAAGTAACCGTGGAAACCTCTAACGGGTCATTCATAGTGTCTGCAACTGCAGTAAAGGGACAAATTAGTCAAAGACATCAAACCAGAAACACTTTGGATATCACTTTATCCACCCTTTCTTTTCCTGCTTTAAAAAAAGAAACGTTCCCTTTGCAGTTAAAATTGCTTCAAACAATTGAAACAAGAGTTTGACCTGCAGGTATTTGTTGCAGCAGTATCTTTCATTTTAAAACCATGGAGAATTCTTTGCCTTTCTGACCTATCTACAAATCCTTTTGGACTCTGAGTCGCAAAGGCTATTTAGAAGACTAAATCCCACCGAAATTAGTCCTCAGACACAGATGGCAGCTCATCTTTTTCAAATATAGGCTTTATCTTTGACTCTGGAGTATCTTCAGCATCATAAAGCCAATGCAAGAGAGAAACCCAAAGATGTTCAGCACTTGTAAAAGTCAGAACGCTTCCAGTATCTACCTAGGGATTAAGAGCCAAGCTAGAGGCACTGATAATGGTGACCCATTAGTGAAGCGTAGTCCCAAGCGGAGTGTTTTGGAGAAATGGAAGGAGTAAAACACAGCATTTACATGGAGAAAAAAAATAGTGAAATGTCTCTGTTTTCATTAGCAATGGAAATGTAGCAATGCAAATAGCACAGTAATTTTAAAACAGCTTTTGAGACCCGTGAGCGTTCGGGAATCGGCCTCCGTTGCAGAGAGGGGAGCTTTGCTAGGCCAGGCTGCAGGGGACAAGTCCCTGCGTGGTGGTCAGGGAAGCACCGAAGCTCAGAGCGCCGCGGGCAGCGCTCACAGCCACACTGAGACCCGTCCTGCCGCTGCCGCCTGCGGGACCCTGAGCTTCCCCGCTAAACCCTCCCCACCGCAGGGGGAGGCTTGGGGGGCAGATCAGCCAGCAGCCCGGGGCCACGCTGCAAACACCGATCCTTATCGCAGTCTGCTGCTTGTGCCTAGAAGCAGCACCGCAATCTGCCCAGGTGAATCCAAATGGCTTAAAAAAAAAAGCAGCAGGAAAATGCTGCTTGACGGTGTTAATGCTCAAGCCAAGCAATAGCTATAGCTGCATCTCTCTCTATAATCCTAATTAACTCTTGTTTGGGATTCTAGCATCAGTTTGAGGTATTTTTATTTTGTTGTTTTCACTCTTAATGACCTCCTCTCGAAAACAAGTGCACGTCATTCTAAATAATCTTAGCTGCATTATTTACTTTCTGGATTAACTGAGGCACACAAATGTCTGCAGTGCCAGCCCATGTCTAGAAGAAATGTGGACTCACATTTGGGTTTGAGTCAGCACTATATGGATATATCCATAATATGGATGAATGGGATGGAAACGTCTCCAGCATTCAACAGCTTTCACTCCCACGACTTCTCAGGTCCTCTTCATCCACATCCCAGCACCTCCTAGAACATCTCAGCAGACACTTGGTCCTCAATTGACTCAATGGGCTCTACACCAGGTCTGAATGGAGGCCACACATGCCTGGCAAATCGCGCCATTGAAATGCCAGACTGGTTGGCTGTGTCACAGACTTCAAGCAAAGAATTAGGGAAAAAAATACTAATTCTGCCTTGGATAACAGTGAGGCTGAGTGGAAATGCAGGCTGATAACTCTTGGGGGCAGCGGGGAGAGTGAGAGCGGACGAACCTCCACGCTCTGTGTACAAGTCACTTCTCATCACTTGGCCTGGGGCTACGGATCATCCCCGGAGAGGATGCCTCTCGCACTGTGCATGAATCCTGTGTCACTGACCTCTTCTTTCTCTGCTGCAGCTTTGCTGATAGCCTCGTACGGGTGTTTGGTGTAGCTAGGCTCTTCATCTTAGCTCTCTCCCGTTTGTCCTCCCAGCTCCCCCACCCGTTACCTCGTGTAATCAAGTGTTGGTCATTTAGCCAGACTATAAATGTGATTCAATGATAAAGCTACTTAAACCACAGGTAATCATTTTCATAACACTGCTGTGCTTGAAAGTTAAATGCTAAGTGTTGTTTTAAAGGTTAAAGCAATGGGCTTGAAAGAGAGAAAACACCTAAATGTTAAGGCTGTAGGATTCTGCAAATGGGGACCATAACTGCTGTGGTTAGGAAGTCTCTGCGGAATCTATGGAGCGTGCAGCAGCATCACGCAGAGCAGCAACACATCTCAGGTGCTGCTGGTGCTGACGAGCAGGGAGGTTTGCTGCAGAGGGCACAGGAGCCTGAGCTGCCTGGAAGCTAAGCCTGGCTGACAGGAAAACTGCGGTTACTCCTACAAGTGCTCTGAGCCTGGCTCAGCAGAGCTATTTCCTCTGCCAGACGGTTCCTCAGCCGGTGAGGTTTAAGGAACTATTAGTTCTGCCTGCATAACAGAGGTGCCCTTGCCATGGACAGGAATATTAGCTTCCCTTTTGAGCAATAATCATGTTTTTAAAAACTGTGAGACAGCTTCTTCTGATGGTGTTTTGCTGAAGTCAATGAGTTTGTATCAGAAATGACTTACTATCTTCTGGGCTGAAAATGTCAAAAATGGGCCTTAGCAAGGGTGAGATGAAAATGGCACAAAAAGGGGGCAAATTTGTTTTCAAAACCTGTAACTAGGAGATGAGATCCACATGAGTTCTGCCCCTGGGCCCCAAAATGTATCACTCTGCATAGAGTGTTTCAGATGATACAGAGCAACACTCAGCTAGAATTTTACCTTGGTCTTTGTAAAGTATTGGTTACAGATAACTGAAAATGTTAAACAAAATTTCTCCCACAATGTTTTCTCCAATGTCTCTGTTAAATTAATAGAGCTCTACTATTTCCTCCTCTGCAGCTATAATCTACAGAAAAAGTCTGTGATTTTGGGTGTCATCCTTCACATGTGTCAGATCAAACTCACTCCAAAATCCTACCAGGCTCAAATATAGGTGTTTGGTACTTTTAAAACCTGTGTCTAAATTGCCTCAGTTTAGCCTGCCTCCTATAAAGTATATACATGAGAACCTGATAGTATCCCTACCAGCACCTGTAGGAACTAAAATACCAAGGGATCACCAAGAATCAGCAAATGATTTGGAGAATAGTGTACAGTAGTGTACGTAAGTACAGATTACTTACTATTTTATTTCTGAAACATCCAGACATCCCTTTCCAATTCTCCACTCCCCTGAAACCTTAGCAAAGTAGAAGCAGCTTTTGTCCCCATCTACTTATACATTACATAGGCAATAGTTACGTTAAAAGGCAATTTGAAGAACCAAGAGACAGTGACTACTGCTTCCTGCTTCTGAATGCTGCGAGGATGAGACCACAAAAAATGAGCTACTAAGGGATGGAGCTGGCTTGGCACCAAGAGATGGCTGTTTATCAGAATGACTTTGCCTAGCAGCAGATCTCAGTCTAGCCAAAATTATAAGCAGACCCCTGGGCAGGATTCAGCTCTCCTGGTTTAGGTTCAAAGTCTGAGAAAATTGTCCCTAGTTCCTCCTCAAATCACTTAAGAGGAAGGCACCTTTGTACCGTGATTCACTTAGGTCAAATAAATGGATCTCTAGAGGATGCCTAGGAAGAAAGCTCAGCCTTGTAGATACATGAAGTTAGGCAAGGAGATTCCCACCCTTATTAGCTGGCTAAGCCAAACTCATGGAAAGGCTAATAGGAGCCCAGCTCACCCACCAAAGCCACACACTGCTGACCCTTCCTTCTTGGTATCACCACCGACAGCTGTCTAATGCGGTACTGAGCTACTCCAGTTTGCTAAACCAGAAAAAGCTATCCCTCTTTTCGTAGGGTTATTTCTCAGCTGATTTAGCTGCTCAGGTCCCAGTAAGGTAAAATGACCATCCATTCCTGTGAAAAATGCTGCTGGCCAGAGATCGAAGTGCTCCCTGCAGCAGCTGAAATGGCCTGTAATGCATTAGAAAACTGCCCTAATGTGCTAACAGCATACAGAAAACAGAAAGATGTGTAAGTGAAAGAAGTAATGGGATTGAGTTCACTAGAAAAAGAAAAAAAAAAATACAGCACATAATTAAAGAGTGGGAACATTTTAACAAGAGGAGAGATATGGCAAAATACCAGGCCACAGTGGAAAATAATATCCAGAAAAAAAAGATATAGAGCATAGGAGATACCACAAAGAGAGACATTTTGCAATAGCATGCAAGTCACCAAGAGTCATGGAAATTATCCAAGAGTGTTATCCTCAAATGACAAGGACATACTTCTCGGAATTATACCATGGATATAACAAAATAACATGATATATGAGCATGCATGATTGACATCCTGCATTTAATCTGGGGAAATGTCAATCCAATTTCAATGAATGATTATTATTGTTCCCAGACTGGAGCTCTGCAAAGACCAAATAACATTTTACTTGTGATCCTATGCTAAAGCTCCCAGGAGCCTAGGAAAAAGACAGAATTAATTATATGGGTGATACAGAGACTATATCTTCAGGAGACCAAGTATCAATGTAGGAAAAAAGAACAGAGCATCCGTAGCAAGAAGCAAGCTACAGGGAACGCAGCCACATATCTTCACTGCACAAGTAAATAGGCAAGGGAGAACTAAACAGCAGTGGTGTCATTCAACTTTCCTTTTACTCTTAGCACCCAGCACCTTCCCCAGCACAGGTGAGGGAAAAGAAACCAAAGTAAAGGAAAGAATCTGGGGAAGTAGTTCCCCAGATGAAGGAGAAAAATAAACAAACAAAGCATCAAGCTACGGCTGTTATATTGGCATTGTTGTAGAGGCAAAACACAATGGAAAAATAATAAGTTTGTATGGATTTGACATGACTTAGTAAAAGCACGTGCGGAGAAAGACATGATGACTTCATACATACAGAGGTCAAAGTATTCTTGTGCCAGGATGCTATAGCAGACTTAGGTCAATCAGTCTATACTGTCAGCAACATTCATAATCCTGCTTACAAGGTATGCCAAATGGAAAACAATTTAAAGAGTATCTTTAGTGGCAAACATTTCCCAAAGCAACTCTTTTACCATGATTTGTGCATTCAGAATCCTTTGCTATAAATAGGATGCACCAGTCTACAGCAAAGACCTAAAAAATTAAGAGCGCACAAGTGATTACAAGCAGGTTTGAGGAGCTTTTGACAATCTAGTCTCATTTTGAGACCAATGAATCAGAAATATGAATTTAGACAAGTGAGAATTCAGAGAAAGAAACAGACATTATGTATAGAACAGACATTATGTATAATTTGGAAACAGGGATATTTACCTGAATTCAGTTAAGTGGAGGTATTGCTTCCCTTATCTGCTCCCTGGATCCTCCCTGAGTTGCAGTGTATCCAGGAGCCTCATGCCAGCTAAGCAGCGATCGCTTACACCTTCACATGGCTCAGTGCAGATTTGTACAGCATTTCTGGGTTATTGACAGGAGTAGAAACTATTACTAGAGCCTGAGGTACCAGCAAAGAAAAAAGGAGGCTTCATGGGAGGCATTAAAGGCTACACTGACCTTGTCCTGGTTGAAATCCCACCATCTGCCACTTGACCTAAGCAAAGGAAGGACGATAGCAGGACTTCCCAAGCACTTGTAGAGAATGCCATTTGTTTCCTAGGGTACTAGCAGTTCCCGTTATCCCCATAGTGCTGTAGAAGGAGACATAGCAGTGATATGGCCTACACAGAAACGAATGGTCGCTCAAAGCACTTCTGGAGCGTTAGCAAACACTGTCTCTGCCTACCTATCTGCACAGACCTTGTGAAGGTGGCAAGGTTGTCTCCACCTGCGACTCTCAGGCAGTTCAGACTGAAAGTCTAACCTGAAGAACTCTGGAGACGTGATCTGGGGACAGGAGGGTGTTTAGAAACCGGCAGAAATTCTCACAGTTTTACCTAGGCAGCACATCACTTCTTGACAAATCAGGGTCATCCTCATTATTCCTCAACAAAACAAGGAAATATTATCTGTAAGAACTTTGTGGAAAAAAAATCCTTTCATGGATTGCCAATGAAAATTCAAACAAAAGGACAATGCAGAACTGAAAAACCTATAATTTTCCCCTAAAGATTTAATCTTTAAGATTATGTCCTGAATTATTTAGATGGGGTAGACATAAGGAGATAGTTATATATATAACAGGATTTAAAGCTTATATTATATTTAAAGCATATAACTTTATAACTTAAAATTACAAGAAAGGCAAATCTAAGCCAAAGGTGTTACACAGCAGAGGAAGTAAACCTCTGGTAAAGGCATTTTTTAGCTTCAGCTCAAAACACAGCTCCTGTTGTGGCAACTCGCTTCATCACTGAATTGGTTTTAAGGTGCAAGGTCATTGCACAGCTAGAGAGAAGCTTTGCAAATGCATCTGCCAAGGGCTGCTGACAAATACATCACCCTGGAGCCTTCACAGCAACGTGAGCAGTGCTGCTCTCTGCTCTTCCATTTGCTCCCCATAGCTGTTTCTTTAATGTTTCTTGTACACTAACTAGTCGGGCCTTCAGAGACGTGTTTGCTCTTTAACATCCTTCCTAAAAGAGAACTTGGTGAAAGGCATTTTTCCTCCTCTAAATAGAAGGACATTTTTGCTTCTTCTTGTATGAGGTTTTCACTCTTTTCTAATGCCGTCATCTGATGTTTTTATTTTGACCATGCCATCCAACATTGTCAAATTCTTCAGAAATTACTTACTATTTTGGGGAAGTTGTTTGTTTCAGATCCCAGATATTAGATGGTCTCTTGTAAATCCCTCTCTGATGATAATCATAATGGTCTGTTTATGTTACATAATGTCTTTATAAAAACTCCCATGCTTTACGCTTCCTCTTAAGTCTCAATAGTCTTGGAGTACTAAAATCATTTAAAGACATCCTTGTGAAACCTTTTAAAGCTGATGCTGGTTATTTTGGTGCCTTCTTCAGTGCAGGTGAACGATTTATGAACCCTTTGGTTTCTCTGTGCATTGCGTTCTTGTGCAAGCCAAGCTGCACTTCCCTCAAGCTTCACTCTTCTGCCCTCCTGCAGATGGGAAGGAGAAAAGTGCCCTCTGCATTCAGACCAGATGGAGACCTATCCAGCCTGTGATGCACGGCCTCTCGGAGCCCCATACACTAGTTCAATAGGGCCCACTAAAGGCAGTAAATAAAAGCAAATCTATTGTCAGCAAGTTTCAATACCTGCTAAGATCATCAACACGAGCACAGGGAAATCGGAAGGATGCACAAGTAAGCCTGAAAACTACTGAGCAAAGCAAACCAGAACTCTTAAGAGAGCTATCTGTAGGATTTTTGTTGTGATTATTAAGGCAAATTCTGCCATTAGTGTAACATAACAACAGCTTCCAAAATCACACCGAGCCATACCAAGACCAAACAAAGTGGGAGACCAGGAAGCTAAGCATGGGATGCAGGTGCACCTTGATTCCCAAGCCCCACTGCCATCAATTAATGAGAGTTAAAGCAATTTCTCTCATCCCCTCTCCCTCCTTCGCCCACAGTCCCTACCCTGGCACCCCAAGATATGAGCGACCTAAGTCAGCACTGGTGATCGTCCCACTGAATCTGCATCTGTAGCTCTTTGTAAGTCCAAAAAAAAGATCCAAAATGGTCTCTTAACAGCTCAGTCATCCTAGTAGGCAGTAGATGTCTATGATTTTTTCAAGAAACTTAGGTGTCAAAGTTTTTCCTACTGCAGAGACCAGAAATCACCAATATCTTGCTTGAAGTGTGTACCAAGAACTAGGCTCTCACTTAGCCCGTTTATGCCAATTAAGGAGAATTGTCCATGCTCTTCTAGGCAGTTCATGCTCTAAAGAACCCACGAACACGAATATTAACACAAAACATTGCCATTTGCTTCCAACACATGGTGGTGAGATACCTCTTCTTTGCATGGTAGCTTCCGAAAAGGAATGGTCAAGCCAAAAGAAAGGACTTCTGTTTAGACAGATTTTTATATTATTACTAACCAGGTATCAAAATCAGAGCATGTTCTGGGAGCTATGGGCACAGTCTTGCATGTGCAGCAGCCCCACTTCAACAAGAGAAAATGGCTATATTCAAATTATTGTATCATTTAGCGACGAGGGCACCTTTGTGGCACATGGGAGATGTGGATTTGAAAGCTGTGGAGTGAACTGACTGCGGGTCTCCTGCCTTCCAGGTATGTCCACCAGCCAATGCACAAGGTGATAAGGGCAGCAGGCAGCTTTCCAGAGGGACCTCCATAAAGCTGTATTTTCAAACCCAGTTTTCAAAGTCTCCGTACCCGAGAGCCCAGGAGGGCACCAGCGGGGCAGAAGCCCCTCTCCCTCTCGAGCATTTCCCGCGAGCTGCTGTGGTGCAGCATCCAGATCCCCAGGGATCCTCGGATCCCAGTACACAAGAGAATGGTCAAGTGATGCACTCGGGCAAATCAGCTTCAGGTCACTTCTCCCTACAGATGTGTTATGCAGCTATAAGCAAATTGGTAAAGCCTAACTTTTTTTTTTTTTTTTTTTTTTTTTTAAGAACTAGTGAGATTGGTGAGAATCAGTTAAGAATTTACTGCATTTTTAAAGCGCTAAGTGACCAGGAGGCTGTTTTCCTCCTGATCTCTTCAGAGTTTACCCTGGTCTTAAAATCCAGCTTATTCCCTTGCAGCTTCAGTTCCCAGTTTAGAAAACGGAGCACTTTTAGCACGGAGCTTGGCAGAAGCATAAGCACCATCTTAAATTCTTAAAACGCTCCTCTCTCCCCAGAATAGATTTTTGTGTGGATAAAAAACATCAAACAACTTGCAAGACTGTTATTGACACATCTGAGCCCCTCGAAGAGTCTTACCTCCAAGACACAGCAAATAGGATCACATGTTGCTCTCATGCAGATGTCCCACCTTTAAGGAGGTGCCCACCGCCCACCTAGTTGTCCACTCATAATCCGGGGGCTTCAGTCACAGTTCACACCTCTGCCCTTCTTCTTTGCCTCTGTCACTGGACTACGTTTCCCAAAATACATCATGATGGTCCTTTTCATCAAGGGAAATCAAGTCCCTGAACATAGGACCTTATAGGAAACATTATCCAGTCAGGAAGCCCAGCCAATAGTGAAATGCGATGCAAAGCACAAGCTACAGTTCCCAGGAGACACCATATTTTTGGCTAAACTTTTCTGGTTTTCAGCCAAAATATTTTGACAAAAAAACTAAGCTATCCTGGAAAACTGACACTTCTCTTAAAAAAATATTTGGTCAAAATCCTTCCCATTTCAAAACAATTCTGGTTCAAGAGTTTTGCATCGGACCTAAAACTAACTAAAATGAAGCAATAGAAATAAAATAAAATGAGACTCAGAGGCATCAGAATAGCCCTCAACATGAAGTGCCATTTTTAAGTTACACAACAGATTAATACTGCCTCCACAATGCAGTTAGCTGCTGACTGTGGGGCTACACCATGCCTAAATGCTATTTTGACTATAAATGTAATCTATATGTTCTATTTATTGTATGTGTGTTTAAAACAACAATTTCACTATAAGGGGCACAGTTAGGATTTTTCAGAAAGACGGTCCAAGCATTCTTAAAAGGAACAGTCAGGGTGAAAGCACTGCTTCATGACTGCAATATTTGTACTCCTTATCTATGCTGCTACAATCAGCAGAAGCACTAAAGAAAAGGGTTTATGGATATTTCTAACAAGGTGTCACAGAGTAAAGTATCTTAATGTCATTCTGATAATCGAGAACTTCAAATCAGCATTTGTTTCACGCGCTATGATCTCTATAATTCCCTAAATGATCAGGCCTGTGAATGCAAAATGTTCAAATACATAAGATCAAAAGTCCTCGCCACGGAGAGCAACATGTCTGCAGATCTTCCAAATCCGCCTGGATGCCACCCTGTGCCCCGTGCTCCAGGTGGCCCTGCTGGAGCAGGGGGCTGGACTAGATGATCTCTAGAGGTCCCTCCCAACCTCAACCATCCTGTGAGCCTGTGTAGAAAGAGATTTGTTTTCTCAACTTCAAAATCTAGACTCCTGGATTTTCAAATCCTTGTCAAAGCCAGAGCATTTTCAGCCCAGCTCATCCCTAGGTGGCAAATGCAGCACAAAACGGTGCATTGCAGTTTGCAGCCGTCCTTGAGTTTTGCCAGAAAACTGCCCCTAGGGAACCCAGCCCACACGCACGGACGTGGGACAGAGGGACGCGGGACAGAGGGACACACGGCAACGCACAAGCCCCTCATGAGCCCCATTTCTTTCACATCTCTGCTCTGAAAAGCAGGCACGTGGCCTTCCCATCAGTGCAGGATGGCTCACTCTCATATTCCTGATCTCTTGGATCAAGATCTTTATTTATGTATCTTTACATTTCTCTAAACATTCCTGTTTACCAATATATGCAACTCCTTTTGCTTTTCACTGGGTTTACTCTTAATTACGCCCTGCTCTAATTCTTAACCCTTTCTGGATCTTCTGCCATCTGCTTCTCTTCTGCAATGTCAGTGCTTCGCTCCCTGCTCTGCAGCTGTATCACAAGCCCACCTTTACGGCAGAAAACAGCCCACGAACAGAATTAGGGGAATGCAGAGAAGCGCTGAGCATTTCCAGTTAAGCTGAGATACTGATTATCTGTCAGCAGGAATTACAACCCATTAGTGACCTGCAGTGGGATGCAGTGGTATGAGAATTAAAATTCATAGACTGCTTTGGCCGTTCTCGCTCAAAGGAAAGCGCTTTCAGCAGCATTTGTGCAGGATGGGTACAACCCCGCAGGGAACGGGCACCGCGTGGTCTGACCCACACGGGTGCCTCTGAGCAGAAAGGTCCAACGTTGTCTCGCGGAGCCAGAGAGCTCTTGTTTTCCATGCCTCCCCCTACAAGGCAGCCATTGCCAGTCACGTTTTGCCGCCTACAAGACGGCCCCTTAAGAGACACCCGGATTTCCCTCCCTCTACAAGTTTCCGAGCAGCGAAAGTGAAAAAGTCTCTTACCTTATGGTCGCTGAGAAAATGGGAACTGCCGAACACGCTGAGCCTGCAGGGACACTGCACAGATGAACCTCATTGCTGCTGTTTACAGAAGTCTGACAGTTTTTAATTTGAAAAGAGGTTGCCTTTTGCTTTTCGACAGTTCAACAAATCAGACAAAACAGTTGCAAGTGTTATCTGTAAACAGCTTCCTGTTTGAAATAGATCAGCTGTCCTGCAGGACAATAATTAGGAAAGAAGTGTGGGAAAGCTGAAGAGGTCCATGATGTAAGCTTTTTATTTTGGGAATGTACTTTTTTGGGAATGCACTCTTGCTCTCCCCTCCTCCTCCTTAGCAGAGAACCCCTTTTTAACCATTTAGATCTATTCGGCTGCAGCTGTGCACGCTCTCTGCCCAGGAAGAGCTCGTTTCTGGCTTTGCTTTAATTGCAACAGCCAATATAAAAACACCCTGAGTGCAGCAGTCAATACAGCCTCTTATGTGGGTAATAAACATACGCTTTCCTTACTGAAATTCTCTCCATTCTTGCAACTGGCTGCAGCATTCTTGACTTGCTGAGTAAAACATGCAACTATTTCAGAGCTCCCAACACTCCACAATAACATAAGTGCTAAATTATCCACATGACAGGGTGCTTCGAGGCTGCCTTTTTTGGGGTTTTGGTTTTTTACCTTTTGACATCACTCTGTATTGTTGGGAAGGGGGAGAAGCAGGGGGCATTCGGACGCCCTTCACCGCCGCCCCCAGCCTGCTGTACAAAGCTGGTTCACAAACCCCGCGTCCTCGCCCAGCACTCGCGTCTCTTGTGCCCCTGCTCCTCTCTCCCAGCCCTCCAAGGACAGCGGCTGAGGGGCCGCGCGGTGAGCGAGCACCGGGGCAGACGGCCGGGAGAGCAGCAGGAACAGCCATGTTCCCCTCCCAGGGCACCAAGACCTAGAAGCGCTTGGGTCGTGGGACCGCGGAGAGCTGAAAGGGGTATTCTTGGGGCTTGCTTGGGGCTTTTTTGCACACGCGTGTGCGTTTCCTTCATTAACGTTCTGAGCTGCTGCCACTGGGGCGCAGAGCATCTCCCTTGAGGGCTGCACCGTGCAGCAGGGGCTGCACCATGAGCTGCTGCCAGCGCATCCCTCCCACGGCATCGCGCAGCCTCCGTCCCACCAGCCCGCACCCGGAGCAGTGCCGCAGCCTTCCAGGTCCGGAAAGGTGCTGCTCACGGGGGCAACATCCTCCAGGAGGCAGTTCATTCAGCTACAGCGTGCCCAGGCGCAGGGAAGGGGGCAGATGCACAGCAGGCGCCGGGGACAGCGCAGGACACGCCAGGGACCATGAATACGAGGGACCCCCCACCCAATTCAGGGGCAGTTTGGGCTGAAGCAGGGGGCTCAGGAGCAGCAGGACCGGGTCCTGCTAGCGCCCTTGGCCAGCAGGAACCTTTGATGTAAAGAATGTAGCAAAGGGACTGCAGCCTGAGCCTTTGAAGATCGCATTGCGAGGGCACAGGCACTGTACATTTACATAGATAGCTTCTGGGCCTATATAAACACACAAATAACTGAGGCCAGGAAGGGAATTCAGGGCAGAAACAGAACTATCCCATGGGGAGTGGGCAGAAAAGGTAGGATTAAACACTGGCTTAGCAAAAAATAGAGTTCGAAAAGTAAGGTTGAGCGTTGGTAGAAGCAGGGGAATCTTTTTCCCATTGGAAAGCATTTAATGAAAGAAACAAGTAGATCATTTTGGTGCACTGCAGAAGTGAGGAAAAGGGGAACACTCCACATGGAGACAGACACGAGCATCCTCAGCCCGTGCAGAGCTGCCTGGAAGCTCTGCTCCCCGCAGCGAGCACTTCAGACGGAGCAGCAACGCGCAGTTCAGGGCAGGGAGGCTCCGATTAGAGAGGGGCAGCCGAAATCGGCGCCCCGGAGCCTGGGGCACAACCAGGGACAGAAGGTGCAGCAGCTGCTCGGGCCGGATCCGCGGCCGAACGGACACCCCGGCTGCGAGCGCAGGCTCAGCCCCACGCCGACACAACCGCATCTAGGAGAGCTGGATGGAAACGGGCAAGGCAGGCTCAAAAATGAACAAAATAAAAGCACGTAGGAAAATGCAAGCTGGTTGGGGAAAGGCAGGGGTGATTCTGCTAACAGAAAACAGGAAAGAAAATACTTGAAAGAAATCTATTTTTAAGAGCCTTCAGGCAAATTCCTGTACTCCTTCCACATTGAGCGGGCATTACCTCTATGTTCTTAAGAGCACAATATCCATTTTGAAGTTTTGCTGGTAGGAAAAGATGAGGAGGCCTTAATTCTCCCCTTGGTAGGGCAAAGCATCCAGTGACACTGACAACAAATGAAAAAACACCTTTACTAAATTAACACCTGAGCTCAGTTGCTGGAGCTCAGCTTATCACAGGTTCCATTACAAACACTGCTCCAGGTACGTCCCAGATACGGACGTCTCGCTCGGCACTCCCAAAGGAAACCCCCCTGAGGAAGCAGCGATGCAGCAGGCAGAGCCAGGGCCCTGGCCCCACTCGGGGCTGCAGACAGGGCAGCCGCCAGAGCCGGACACGTTGTGCTCCTGCGACAACATAAGTGAAACACGTTCCCCTTCCTTGGGCTTCACCTAACAGTAAGAGTTGAGCCAAGAAAACAGAAAACTTGGCTTACTAAAGGTCAAGATTGGCCTGGGGGAAATTAGTCTTTTACTGCTATACTTGTGAGGACTTCCATATTATCACATATCCCATTAGTACATCCAAATAGCATAGGCAGCACCACTCTAATTGTATGGACTTGAGGGCAACAGACAAGTTTTCTTATTTTTTTTCTTATTTTTTTGCAAGACGCATGAAATGCATGGAAAGTTCAGCACAAAAATGGCAATGAAGACAGTTTTGCTTACAGCTGGTTAAGATCTGACTTTGTTGCACTAATCTTTTTTGCTAGCGTTTTTTGCAATGCTGCTATTCTTTTATTATTATATTTTGCTGCTATTGCCCACCTCTAAAATAGGAGTACTTAATAGAGTGTTCAAAGCCTGGCTCTGCTTATTTGCTGCTCCAGAAGCAGACCAAAATTGAGCCAGAAAAAAAAAAATCATAGAATGCCTAAGGTTGGAAGGGACCTCTAGAGATCATCTAGTCCAACTCCCCTGCACCTGCAGGGCCACCTAGAGCACGTGGCACAGGGCTGTGTCCAAGCAGGTCTTGAAGCTCTCCAGAGAAGGAGACACCACAACCTCTCTGGGCAGCCTGTTCCAGTGCTCTGTCACCCTCACTGTCAGAAAGTTTTTCCTTAAGTTCCTGGGGAACTTTTAACACTTCAGTTTGTGGCCATTTCCTCTAGTTCTGTCAGTGACCACCAGTGAAAAGAGGCAGGGCCCATCCTCCTCACTGCCTCCCTTGATCTACTTATAGACACTAATTAGATCCCCTCTCAGCCTTCTCTTCTCCAGGCTGAACAGGCCCAGTTCCCTCAGCCTCTCCTCATAGGGCAGATGTTCCAGGCCCCTGATCATCCTCGTGGCCCTGCGCTGGACTCTCTCCAGCAGCTCCATATCCCTCTTGTACAGGGGGGCCCAGAAATGAAAAATACGGTATGAACCACTAAAGACCTCCTTCATGCAAAGCTTGAGAATGAGAAAACACCAACTTAGGGAGGACAAACTCCCTCTCCTTAATCACAAGTCTTGACATACAGATTTCTATATGGAACACCCACTGGTGCAGAGATGCTCCATGTCACTTCTTTCTCTCCTTGTCACCAGAGCGTAGCCTTTTCACAGAACAAAACCCAGGCTTCCCATTTACAAAGTCTGGGAAAACTGTAGACATTGGAAATAGTCTTGCAGTCCGTAATATTTCCTTTTACCGTGATATATAGTATAAGGATCACTACATTAAATGCTGCCAGATGCTCTTACCTATACTCAGAAGGGTAAATTGCACATGATGTTACTCCATATCAAATTACTACAGCAGTAAAGACAGGTCCAGTAACTTACCATGCAAAAACTTCAAGTTCTGTCACACCAGAAGTGAATTATGTGCACACACCTACTCTAAGGGCCAAAAACAAGGTGCAGCTTTCATGGGTAAAGAAAATGGGAGACCTTTGTGAAAGCATTCACTTGGAGCAAGTGATGAGAGCTTCAGCATCAGGTGCAAGTCTCAAGAACATCTAGTAGGTGAAGAAAACCCTCTTTTTTTGCTGGGCTAGTGAAGGAGAGGTTTGGTTTTTCTATACCCTTTAGCATACAGTGCTTCCCCACACTGGGGCTACCCACATACTGCACAAGGTCACGGTACAGAACACCTCAGCACTGTTTTTCTTTTTTGAAACACAAAGAGCAGCTGATGAACTCCTGGGGAATCACTCCTTCAAACACAGCTTAAATGTGGCAGCAAATGAAAGGTAAAGTCTAGCATCACCTCCTATGGAGCCTGCTTTAGGTGAAGGCAACATTTGACACCAGTTATTCCAGCAGGCTCATTAGCACTTGACCAGATGGCATCAACTGACTTTCCAGATTGCAGACACTCATTTGATTTGCTTGTCAAGGGACAGAGGGAGTTGTCTGACTGTATCAGTGACACGAGCACACAGGGGGCCTACGAATAAACTAGGACAAAAGTCTTTCACCTAGCACAGTCTGGTATCTTTATACTACAAAAAAAATCTACATTTATGTGCAGCGTGGTAGGTATGGGAACAATAAATGGCTTTGTTACCCTTTCACTCTCAGAATTCAGACAAAGCCCTCACAAGCCTTTGCATTTTGTAGTTAAAAGAGCTTGCAATAAGACCCAAGGAAAAAAGAAATATATACACACACAGCCAGCTAGCAGTGCCAGGGTACATTCACAGTTTTTACATTCAGTTTACCAGATACCTACCACTCCCCTTATTTTAGAGGTGAAGTTGATACATTACTCCTACCAACTCATCCTTAGGCAAGAAATGGCCTAAGAATAAAAGTTATGCTCTGGAGACAGAAGTCTAAAGCAGGAACAGGAAGGCCTTAAGGTAAGCAAGTTTCTTCAAAGGCACTTTTTTGTGCAAGCATTTCAGTCATATCAGTAAGTCATATCATACATATCAGGATGTTATTAAAACTAGGCTCATGCGCTGCTTTATTCTTTCTCTTTGCATCATCTGAACCCAAAGTAAAAGCCTACTGCTCTCATCTGCCCTGTGCTATTAAAGGGGACTTACAGCAACTCCTAACAAGCTTCAGTCTTTCAAAAGCAATGCAGAACCTATTTCAACTTCTCAGCTCTTCAGAACTGCAGGAGAAAAGTATCACACAGGAAGTGAAGAAAACTGCAGAAAACAGGAAAATATGAAAAGACACTGAATAGAGTGGCCCTTGTCTTCCAACTACTTTCAGGTTGGGGGAGAGAAAAAAAAAAAAAAGAAAAAAGAAAAAAAGGAAGCTATAAGAGCTGCTGGCTGCTACATAATTAGCTCTCCAGTTAATAGGCCTTCTCTGTAATTAGCTACCTTTTTCTGTGTTAAATGCTAACCCTAT
This sequence comes from Crypturellus tataupa, assembly GCA_034781795.1. Lineage (NCBI taxonomy): Eukaryota > Metazoa > Chordata > Aves > Tinamiformes > Tinamidae > Crypturellus > Crypturellus tataupa. Next base: position 2,274,590 of record JAWLRI010000731.1, read on the forward strand.
GTAACAAAATAGCCTGTTCAGTACAGTTAAATGCTACATTCATCTACACTGCTCAGTACATTTACAAGCTTCAGTCCAAAAAGTCAAACACTCCCCAGAGCAGCAAAGGAAAAGGTTACTTGGTGAAGGTGCTTCTCAACATTATTCAGGTTAAAAGCCTTCAGGGCAATATTGCAGAGTCCTTGGCAACTACCATGTACCCAGTCACCCCCACTCGCTCCCCATCACATGGGCAAGAACGCACAAAAATACCTTCTAAAAACACCATTCCAAAAACTATTTCCTCATCCTTGCATATTTATCCCTGCCTTTTTATCCATAGTTTGAGGAAGGCTATCCCATACAGGTACCATACACAGGTACTGCTAACATATGGAGACACAAAAAACATGCTTTTTGAAAACAGGATCAATATCCAGAAAACTACAGTTCATGTCAAACAAGATGCTAAAGGGTTCAGAAAGCAAGTTATCTGCCCTTTTGTTATTATACAGGGAAGCTTCAAGGTCGGCTTTGAGCTACAAATCAGTAGGCAATTCTACTCTTTAAAACTACACCCTCTCAAAAAGGCATTATTCCAACAGTTTTGTATGTGCCATAGCTCCATGTTTGAGGGGTTAAAACTGCTGTTATGCAGACTTTTTCCAGTATCAGAAACAACTCTTGTGACTTAGTGCCTAGATAGACAAATAACACTCATCCAGAAGGCAGGTAAATCCCAGGAGCCAGTCAACCCCCACCTATGTTACAGAAGTCGAAATTTAAGTAAGATTACTCTGTTATATGAACAGTTGTTTATTCAGCCATTTTTTGCACTTTACAGCTGGAATTCTGGGAACTCAAACACCACATCTTTGCCTGTGAGCTTCTTGTAGACACCAGAAAATGTTTCCACCTGTGAAAACAGACAAACTTAATTTATAAGCTGCATAAGAAAGGAAAATACATGTTAACACAGTTCAGGTACTATGCTATTTCCTATGGTGACTTCACTTTGAAGTGAAGTCTCAGAGGCTGATTATTTTCTTCTAGATCAAGACAACTTAATATTTACGTAGAAAGCCAATGTTTTCTGTAGCATATTTACAACTTTTGACCCACAAGCAAGAGAGACTTGGAGAAGCTGAGCTATCCCAAATATATCCCACAAAAATCTAAGCTAAGTGACTGGAGACTTCAGGTTGAAGACTTAAGGCTGTACCATGCACATCTGCTTTAGATCAAAACTCAGTGCTCCACTCTAAAAAAGCCACTTGTTCCCACAAAGGAACAGACCAGCTGCTTCACAGTCCAGGAGTTTTGTCAAGTCTAGTTGAACAACAGCTTTAGCTCAAGAAATGTCTTGCCTGCATCTTTACCATCTTACTCCAAACATCAACAGAGGTTTCTCCATTGCCACAAGCCAAAACTCAGTCTTTTGCTGTACCACCTAAGCAGCCTCTCGGGTATTTCAGAATGCCACCCCATCCTGCATAAGCATTTTTTTCATTTTTACCTTGTGTTCAACATTGTTCTGTTGTGCTTTGTCCAAGTGGACTTTTATGAGTCTGCTGCCGTCCAGTTTTACGCGGATTCTCTTGCCGACAATTTCACTTGGGAAGACCAGATCTTCAAGAATGGCATCGTGCACTGCGGTAAGTGTACGGCTGAAATGCCACATTTATATGATTAAAACAAGTCCTCACATCTCCAGTTTCCCAGTATGCCAAAGTTTAAGCCTTCCACAAATGCTTTTCCTGAAAACTTAAGTCTTTCTACTGATACAGCATCACACCTTTTCACAAGTCCTGCAAAAATACACACTAAGTTCTACACTATCTGTATTACTTTAATAACTGTATGACAAGTAGTCAACAGTCATGCTCTTGACCTGCTACATCATACATTGCATTGCAGCAGAGTATTCACAAAATAACAGCCAATACTGCCTTATAACAGCCCTTACTGCTACACAGTTAAGGAAAACTATTTAAGTCAAAAATGAGTTTTCCCACCTGCAGTTTTGCTAGAGGCACTCACTGGAAGAGTTAAGTGTGCAAGTATCTTCAACTACACAGAGTATGTTCATAGGAGACCCAGTTTTGAAAACACTGGCTTCTTGATCTGCCTAAAAGAGAATTGGCTTAAAACTGCAAGATATTACATGAAAAGTCTAATTGGCAAGTGTGGCCCATGATTAAAGACTGCTGATATTGCCTACATTTGTGTTCTTGGATGTGAACAGTTTGAAAGCAAGTCACAGTTAGAACAACGAAACCAAGTTCTCTTAGTGTGCGAGGAAGAATGGCTGAAGTTTCCAGCTTCCCTTGCTGCAGTGTTTGAAATGTTACAAGTATCTCCAATAGTTAAGTCCTGTGTCTACAGCGGCATTTGAACCTTCTAAAGGTAGGGATAGCTAGAGGAGACAAACACTGTGTAACCGCACTTTGCAGTATACAGTTTTATTGCATTGTGAGTCTACGTTTGTCTGCTGGGAAAGTGACAGCCTGCACACACTGCCTCCTCGCCACACGGTGCTCAGTGCACAACTCCAGCCTCCTAGGCACTACACAATGCCAGCTCTAATGACATCGGGAAGCAGGAACACGTACACTCAAGGTAGAACTGCAGCTAGATGAGTGCCACTATACTGCAGTAATAAAATCCACACTTGAAACTTTGAAAATTTTAGGTATGACATTCGTGTCACAATGGGGCTGGTGAAAGTTATAGGAACAAGCTACATTTCAGAAAGAAGGCAAACTTCTAACGCTACCTGAGCTAGAGAGCAGCATAAAAAACACCAATGCAGACAGAGCACACAGTGTTGCACACCTAGCAATACCTTAAGCTTCATTAACAGACTAGGTGAGAGCAGGGAGGCCCTTTGGCCACAATGACTGTTGTGCAGCTGTTAAGACTGGGAGCCAGCAGAACTATCTGTATCCACACCCTTGCCCAGCACCTCCCTTCTTCATTACAGCCCATGTGCCAACCCAGCCATTTGTGTGGAGTCTGCCATATGAAGTACTTCTCCCTACCACTTCAAAGGGATGCTTGACAGCACAGTGTAATAACAGAGAATAGTTGGGGCTGCTTCCTTAAGCCAGCTTTGCTGGCTAAAAATTCAGCCCACCTAGAAATACACATAGAGTTCTAAGAAATACAATTTCAATATTATCAGGCTGACTAAGGACAAGACCATCCAATCACTTCAGTGACTTCTCGAAACTTTGACTATGCATTACTTTCTACGAGATTACTAAGGATGGCTGTCACGTTGAATCAGTAATAATTTACTTACCTCCTTGGACGCTTTTGCTTGTTTTTTGTGCGACTTTTTCTTGTTGGCTTGGGCAAAATCCTTCTCTGTTAAGAGGAGAGGGAAAAAAAATAATTTCTGAGTATCAGCTACAGCTGCTGCTTTATTTCTTATGTACTCATCCTGTGGCGAATACACTGGAGCGAAAGGTTCCTATTTTCTTCCCCTCCCCACCCAGCACATAGCCAAGATAGATTATTACTTCATATTAATCTGAATACTGTACTTCTTTGAAAGAGCTCTCAACAGAATTTGAAAATGTATTTTTGATAGAGTTTATTCCTTGTCTTCTGCTAAAGACTCAGTCCCACAGAGAGCTTGGTCACATCTTCGTAAAACAGTAAGAGTGTGAATGGGATGCACAGAGCAATCCTAATCAAACCCTGATTAAGAAGTAGATGCTACTTTCAGAATAGGGTACAACTTTTTATTCCAGACTGAATCAGTAAAGTTTTTATCTTCTATTTTCTTATCTGCAAGGACAGACACTCCAAAATCTTGACCATTAGCTGCAGTTGCAGCCACTGTGGTATTTTCCATCAATCCTTCATGGCTTCTCCATGACTGTATCTGGAGTACAATCCAGACACAGTTTTGGGTCTTATTCAAAAACCAAAGTGCCTCATTTACAAAACTAATCCTACATGCATCTTCATTTAAGATGTGGACAGATTGTCATACTAACAGCAAATTTTCATCCACTAAATTTAGCGAGTCAGAAGCATTTCTTCTTGATGGGGGAAGGGGGAACCGAATAAATATCAGGGTAATACTTGGGTGTTTTAATATCACATTACCAGCAGTTTTCACTAAAAAGGTTCAGTCTAGCAACTAATTGTCCCTCCTACACACACACACACACAAAGTGTTTCTCCTCACAGCCACCTGTCACCTTTTCCTGGCTTAGCTACCTCCATACATTCGAATTTGAGGTGAAGTTTACTCAAGTCTTCTCTCCACCTTCCACTATGTTCAATTTTAAGGGCTTGGATTATGTCAGTGTACTAGAACTCCTCCCGGTGATTGTTTCCTCCTCTGGTAAGCCTGCATTTACCTCCTTTTACTTTTAAGGTTTGCTCTCAAACTTCAGAGGGAACAGCAGGGTCCAAGAGAAAAGCTGTTTCCTCCAAGGGACTTCACACATCTCACCAGTAAATGTACACAGTCTTGGCTGTTAGTTGAAAGCCTTTACTCAGACGACTATTTGTTACATTCTATATTGACAGAAAAATATACATCATATTATTGTTACCTTTGAAGAGACAAGACAAGAAGGTTAGCACGGTACTGGAATAGGTTGTCCAGAGAGGTTGTGGAAGACTCAGCTAGGCAAGAGGCATGGCTGACCTGATCTAAAGCTGGACACTTTCCTACTTCAAGCACAAGGCGGGAATAGATGACCTTTCAGGGATGCCTTCAATCAACAATTCTATGATTTCTATGATTTTACCTGGGCAATAAACACCACGTGCTTTCCACTGAACTTCTTCTCCAGCTCACGCACTAGCCGCACCTGAATCTTCTGGAAAGATTTCAGCTGAGGAACTGGTACAAAGATAATGATGGCTTTTCTGCCACCACCCACTTCAATTTCCTGAAGCAGAAGTAAAAAAAAAAAAAAAAAAAAAAAAATATATATATATATATATATTATCTAGGGCTCAAGAAGCAACATTCAGTTTGATCAATAATCCCCAGAATACAGGCACTTTGCTTACAAGTCTGTAAAGGAACATCATATGAAACAACCTGCTGTAACACATTTAAGAGCAAGCATTAACATTTAAACAAAACAAACACCCAAAACAACAAAGCCAACCACGCTGCCAGAGCAACACTTGCAAAAGAGCGACTGGGCAGTTCACCCGGCCATTCCTCTCAAACTCACATCCTCTACATAGCTCCTTCCTGAGACTCATCCTTCATCAGCTATTTGATGAGGCTGCATCACTACTCCAGTAACATAAAATCCCCCTCCAAAAGTCAATGGGTCTATAACCACACCACCATGGACTGTCTTCCATGGCTTGTTTGTCTAACACTTCATCAGAACTTCAGGAATTTGTAGAGATTTACAAGCCACTTCTCTCATGAACTTAGCCATGCACATGCTCATTCTCCCACAGAATGGATTACTGCATTGTACATGAGCTATTTCAGATGTCCATATTACACTTAATTAAATAATTTGCAGACATATTTCAAAAAACTCGTCATGGACAGTCAGGATGCGCTGCTGCACTTCAGCAACAAAACAATTCTTCTGAAGGGCCACAAACTTCACTTACTTCAGTTCTTGGGCCAAGCTCACATTTGCACTTCCAGATTAAATATATATACACATATATATAAATCAGGTGTGCCTGTGCACACATTGGTGGTCTTGGGCAAAAGAGCAGCCTGCAGAAGCCTGTGGCTACAAGCGTCACCTGAAGTCCCATCCAAACTTCAGAGCCAACAAATTCTACCACTAATCTGGTTCCCACTTTCAGCACTCAGGTGCCAATATTTACATTGAAACTGAACTTACAAGAAGATCCAAACTATTTTATCAAGTCCATTACTTTGAACCATCCCCTACATGTTGCCTATTGCCCCAAAAAAGAGCTTACAACAAAACAATTAAAAAAAAAAAGTCTCTGACAAAGATTCTTAGAATACCTGAATTACCAATACCTACACAGTCAGTTCTCTGAAACTGAGTCTGAGATCTGAAGCTACCACTTTCAATTACTTCTATTTAAAATACTAAGTAAGTTTTCACAGTGTCTTTTCAAAGTGACTCCTTAACAACAAAAATAAAAGCCTCTTCCAGAATGCTCCATGTTAACAACAAACACCAGATGATAAACCACAACAGCATTTAGTAAGAAAACTATAGGTCATTCACATTAACACCTAACAGACACCATCCAACTAGTGCATTAACATCTGTGCATATTTAAAGGACAAAAAAAAAAAAAACCTCAGCATGCAACCACCCACTACAGCGCAGAGCAGCTGACCAAGCCAACTGCCCCTCTCACAGCGCAGGCCAAACCTACCTTAGCTGCTGTGATGTTCAACTCCCGCAGCTGGGCCTTTAGGTCCGAGTTCATCTCCAGCTCCAGGAGAGCCTGGGGAAAAAACAGGGCAGAAAAATCCATTACATGTGGACACACACGTGCATGTGTACATGCAACTGAACTATTTATTTACATATAAGGGGATTTATAAGTGTATATATACACACAGAGGAAAGCCTTGCAACTGAAGTCTGCCTTCAGCATCAGGACGAACCGCACACCTCTGGCACAGCGGGCATCGGAAAGCACTCGGCTTGCTGCAGGCCGCATGGCCGGCACAACCGGTGTTCCTGGCGGGGACGCGGCGCAGCCCTGCAGCTCCCGAGCAGCCCCGTGTCTCTGCGCCGCGGGCAGCTGCGGCCCCGCTCCGCGCATACCCACCTGGGATATCCCCGACTCGAATTCATCGGGCTTCTCGCCGTTCGGCTTCACGATCTTGGCGCTGGAGCTGAACATGGCCTTCCTGCAAGGCAGACGCGGAGCTCAGGCGGCGCCGCGCGCTCCCGCACGAGGCCGCGAGCGGCTCCGGGCCCGGGCGCCCC
>JAWLRI010000731.1:2305462-2335777 GCA_034781795.1 Crypturellus tataupa
CCCCCCCCCCCCCCCCAATTCTTCAACCTGTGTGGAAAATCTCGCTGTCAAGAATGTCCAAAAAGGAGACAGAGGAGACCTAAAACTTTATTCGAACAAAGGGGGACTCCACCGGGCATATCCCTGTGGGGTCTCTCAAATTGCTGGGGGATGCAGCCCCCCTTTTATCCTAATTTCCACAAGGGACGCCCTTTCCTTTTCCCCATTGGCCAAAGTACTTGGGAGTTACAGCCTTCCCAGCCGCCTACACCGAACTCCTGCCTCCTGCCTTCTGTTCACACCTGAGGTCAGCAAGGGGGACTCCTTTGTCCCCCTGTTGAAGAATGTGGGGGAATTGCCCTATTTCCCCTATTTGTAAAGGCCCACAGCTTTTGGCAGATGCTCTTTTATCCCCCTCAACTCATGGCTCCACTCAGTCTCCTGCTCCTTTGTCCTGCTCTTCAGCCAGGCTGTGGGGGAAATCTCCTTATTTGTGAACACACAAACTTGAGCTTTCCGCTCAGACCCTTCCACAGTTAGGTTTTAATGGTGTTGAGGTGCGTGATTTCAAGACCGCTTTTGGGTACCTATGCATCATTTCTCACATTAACTCATTTTTTTCCTAGCACATGAAAGTGACCCATAGATGTGTTTCTTGTGGGCATCTTGAGGGATTGTGGATTTGTCTGCAGCTTGTCTGGATGCTCCGTGGGCTTGTTATGAAGCTAATTAGGTGAGCAGAAAGGCTGACAAAATCCATGACCCTGCCCTCCTCGTAAAATGTGTCCTCCACATAAAAGTGTGCCCTGGGGCAGGTGATCCTGGTGGAGGGGTCGCTCAGGGCAGCGGGATATTTTAACACTAAGCCACTTCACAACTGAGAAACAGAACTTACATGGGGCACGTGGTGTGCCTCTCAGTGAGATCTGAGTGTCTCTAGGTGAGATCGGGGGCTCCCTGAAAGGAAATGCTCATGGGAAGGGCTGTCCCTCCCGCAGCTGCGCAGACACCGCCTTCCCCCGCTGCCACTAGGCAGGGCTGTAAACACGGGGCTCCTTCAGGTGTCCGGGGCATCTTGTTTGCTCTGAGACTTTGGAAATTTCCGGAACATTAAACAGACACACACCTTACTCATCGAGTCCGGCCTTCTCCCAGATCCGTCTCTAAGCAACAAATACCTGTTCAGACATCCATCCCGCCGTGCCTCTGCTTCCCGGCGCTCCGCAGCGCTCCAGGAGGGGCCGCGCGGGGTCTGCGCTCATCCCCTCCGCGCGGCGCGGCAGGCGCCGCTCACACCACGTGTTGCCATCGCTGGGCAGTGACTCGCCCGGCTGGGCTCTGCCATCTCAGCGAGGGCTTCCAGGCCCTGGGAGGTGGGCACAGAGGCTGCCCCGAGCCCCGTGGTAACCGCGGCCATTCCGCGGGCAGGGCGGCTGCCGATGAGAGGCCGGGAACGCGCGCCGGGGGCTTCTGCTTCGAATCCCTCCTTGAAGGAGCCGCGTGTTCTCTGTCCTTCGTCCACGGCTTCAGGTGGCCTCTGCGAGTCTTCTGGGATGGGGTGCCTCTACGTTATGCTATAGAGCATGGTTGCCGTTCCTGCCCCCCAGAGCAGCCTTTGCGATGCCTGGAGCCGGGGCGCTGGCTCCTCATGCAAGGCAAAGCGGAGTGGGGAAGCGGCCTGGAGCTAAGCAGGAAACCTGAATGAAACAGAGGGGAAGAGAACAAACAAACAAACAAAAAAGGCCGAGTGTTTGCTGTGCTACACAGCTCTGGCCCTAAGGGCTGTTTTTTTATCCCTGTGAGGAAGCATCTGAAATTTGGTGTCCATATGAGAGCATCCCTAGGTGTCTTCATGGAAGGCAACAGCAGCCGTGGCTGTCAGAGCGCTGACCTCGGCCCCGCTGGTGGCAGGACAGAAGGAAAGGTCCCTCTGCGAAGGGCTGCTGAACGCGATGTCCTCAGACACATCCTGCCGCTCGCAGGCTGCCCCGCGGGACCGGGCTGCCCTCGGTGCCAACCCCGACGGCATCACCAGGTGTCAGCGGCTGGACCGGCGCTCTCCTGCTTGGGCCTTAACTCCTAGTTTGCCCCGGACTGCCAGCTCGCTAGCGGGCAGGGTGGCTTCGAGACGGAAGCAGCCGACCCCAAGGCACGCAAGGGCAAGGTGGCCGCTGAGCCGCGGCGGAGCATCCGCCTGGTAGCGGAGCAGTGGATTTACACGGTGGCAAGTGCACTTACACGTGATCCAGAGCTATCTGCAAAAAACCACCCAGCGCCGTGGCAGGATCAGCTGGTAGAAGGGGAGGGTAGCCGCATCCCTGGAGCTCGCGTTGTAGGTGTGAGCTTACAGGTAAGAACAGCCTTGCTCTAACCCCGCTGCAGTGTCCCTGGCCCGTGCCCACTGCAGCTGGGTGCAGGCTGCTGTCTAGCAGCCTCGCACAGGCAGAGTGGCTGCTGTGTTTCTGCCTGTGTGGAATAAATTCACTAAAAATTTGATGCTTCAGCCCTGTTTTCATTTATAGCCTAGATGGAGTGCAAGTTTGAGAGGGAAGGTTGATTGCCATGACTAAATATGACTGGAGATCTGTCTGCACAAAATGTCTGCACGTGCCTTCTGGGAGCATTTAACAGCCCCAGTTCAAACACTGAAGCACCGTGAAAATGTCAATGACCAGCTGGCTGGAGGACGCCAGTGTCACCGAAAATTACGAGATCGGTACTAGAAACGGCAGTCTGATGCCTGATTCCTTTTGAGGATCTGGGTCTCCATGCATAATGTAATTATTTGAATGTCTGAAGCACAGCTTATTTGCTTCTCTTTTAATAAAAAGAGGAAATTTAAATGCAAAACTTCTGTTAAGGCACATTAAGCTTTAAGACTTGAATACACCAAGCAGCTTGTTCGGGCCGCGCTTCGCACAGGCGCCGCCACTTAGCCAGATGACACTCGCACGCTGTGTTGTAGCATCCGGCGCTGCCCTCATTTACACCAGGAACCCTCATTAAATTCAGCTGAATTCATTGAATTTAACAGGATTGCCTGGCATAATTAATGCTTCCAGGACAAAATTTGTCCTTAGCTTTAATGCTTTAACACCATACATAGCATTTAGTTGTATAACTGGCAAAATTCAGGAAATTCAAACACTTGACTTGTATATATGTTAAATCCAAACCATCAAGTGCCGAAGTGACATTGCCACTGTTTCTTGCACTTTATAAACAGTTAACAATTTGCATAAATCCAGCAGTGATAATATGCCTTTGCATTTAAATTTTAATTATTCTGCAAGTCTACCAGGATGGCACTTGTTTAATGGCTCGGTGCACTTAGAGGTCACCCAGTGCAAGGCTCCTCTGCTGGAGTTTTTGTCTGAGAAAAAGCTTCTACTAATAAGAACGCAGCAAACACACTGAAATCAGACCTATGTGGTAGTACATATGAATTAGAATTTACAAAAACTTGCAGAACAGAGGATTATGTTTTCAGAGGTTTTTTTTTTTTAATGGTTTCTCGATTCTGATTAGGATCAGAAATTTGTACTCTTTGTTGACCTGAACAGAGGCTGCCATTTACACATGAAACAAATATAAGGCAGAATATGAGGCATTTTCCTTCTAGATTGTATAGTGCTTTTAGCATGCTGGATGATGGCAAATCATGCGATTTCTACTTAGGATTGGAAAGGCCAAATCAGCCTTCCTGAAGATATATAGTTGTAGAGGTAAATGTATCAGGCAACAATATAACACAACATCTGACCTTGAGAAAACTGCATAGGAATCTGTGTTACGTTGCATTCATTCACACATCATCGTAAAGTGCTCTCAAGGTTTTCCCGCACAGTGGTGGTGGTTACATACCCGGCCTTCTCTCTCCTTAAGAAATCCCAAGCACAAGAAAGGTGAGCTGTTTTGGAGAGAAGGCTAAATTGGTTACACTGGATCAAATCAAAACTAAAAACTACACCGATTTCAAATGAGTTACGGCAACTAAAAGAAACCGAAAATTTGTCCAATTACTGTTACACCTAATCTCAAATTACAGCAATATTAAAATAACTATAAAGGTTCATAAATGGTAAAATAAATTACTAAAAGTAACTACTTTTATTTCACGGTACTTAAATACTCATTAAAGACATGCATGAGCTGTTTAAACCACTTGAAGTAGGTGGTGCTGAATCTTTCATTTTTTAGAGTTCAGCAGTGGTATCTGAGGACATGTCTACTCATACGTTTGCTTTTCTTGCACAAGTTTAATTCAGATTCAGCCGTGGCATCTGGAGGCCAAGCTACAGAAATACCTTTTTTTTTTTTTTTTCAGTTACACACCAATCCATTGTTTCAGTATATAGTATATAAAACATACATATTCTGTAGGAATGGAACAAATTCAGTCTCTGCATAAGAGAAGCCCTAGGTTTAAGCCTTTCAGCGTGAACAGCGGTCTTTAGGCACCCTCCGTTCTTGGCACGTGCAGCTTCCTCCGTGGCCGGCAGCGCTGCCTTCCCTGGCGAGCAGCGTGCCACAGGGGAGCAGCACGTCTGTCTGCACCAACAGGGAAGCTGCGACGGGCATGAAGAAGGTGGCTGTGGGATGGGAACTAAAATACACGTGTACGTGTGTATGGAGGCGAGGGGGTCTGCCACCCAGGTGGGACATCAACCTTGGCCCCGTGACACCAGAGGGGCTAGAGGGTGGGAAAGAGGGAAATAGTAACGAAGAAAGAAAGGGTTAGTACAGGAATAGAGAGAAATCCTCCAGTGTTACCCTCTGCCCTGCAGAACCCAACTGTTTTAATCCAAAAGATTTAATGGCACCACAGCACCAAAAAGGAGCTGGGATTCCCTTTAGCTTCACTCAGATGACAGAGCCCTAAAGGGCTCTTCGCTTGAGAGCGTAAGATGTTAAATACTAGATTAATTCTTGCCACTTTCTTCCTTTAATAGCTGAATACACAAAGGTACTAAATACTTTGATGAAGGTAAATGAGTACACAGTAACAGTAGTTGAGATGTGCACTCAGAGCTGCATTTCTGTAACACATACTGGTAGCCCATCAATATCTTCTAGCTATCTGATGAAATTAGCTTGTATCTTTTACTCACAAATTACAGAAAGATTATAGCAATCATCAAGACAAAGTCAGTCAAATGCAATTTAAAATGAATGGGAGTAATTGCCATTTTGTGCATCTTGTAAAGAGGCATAGCCATAAACAGACACAGACTTGCAGGGATGAAGCTGGCTATCGGTCTACACACGGGTGGTCAGGACTGCCAGAGAGACAACGCAGCTTCTGTAGTAACAGAGCCAAATATTCAGACTTAAAGAGATTTTATTTCACATTTACACACTAGCAAGAGTATATACAATTTTAAAAATGAACTTTGCTGGAAAAAATAGTGGGAAATGATCTATCCTAGCTTGAGACACTGAGTGTTAAAGCTGTCACCCTCTTTGAGGGCCACAGCCTCCAGCAGGGCCTGCTTCTTCTGCATGCTGCGGGACGACTCCAGTTCGTACATGGTTGTCAAGTTGAAGAGCACACTCTCGTGCAGGTAGTGCTGGGGGTCCTGCTGAACCATTCCTTCCAGCTGCCGCAGGGAATCCTTCAGTTTTCCCAGATAAAGAAGACAAACAGCGGCGTTGTTATTAGCCTAGAGAAAAACATATTGTAAATAAATAACGGCAACTATATAACCATATAGTTATGTGCATGTATTTAGAAGTGTTGGCAGGAAAGAAAAGGATACATCTGGAGTAAACGCAAACTGCACTGTGTGCACAGAATTACCTTTTTGTGTGTGTGTGTATGTGTGCACAAGTAACTAAAATATCCTATCAATCTTATATCCCAACCCTTTCTTTTTTTGGCAGTTTGAAGACCTGTCTGGTGCCAAAAGGACTTCTAACAGCTGAAACTCTATAAGAATCTAAATCATAATATAAATAGTGTAGGACGTTACTCAGTTAATTTTAAGTCAATTGAAAAATATGCCAAATGTACAAATGACAAAAGAAGCAAAAAGCTCTTCTTTGATCGCATTCTGTGACATGATCCAAGGCCTGATGCACAACATGTGAAAAATATAGACAGTATCCCTTCAATGCTGTATAAATTCTAAACCCCATCTACATTAGCAGCTGCCATTTCCTTTTCTGACATGTATGCCTACGATAAAAACAGTAAATGCAAGAAAAATAGTGCTTTTGCAAATATCCCATAAAATCATAATGCACTGGACTATCTACATGCAATTCTAAGTATTCATTCCCTTCATATAAACTGGTTCTTCATTTCCCATCTTATATCCTATCTTTATGTATACTAAAAACTCTCGGGCCTGCAGACATCATCTAAATTTTCCGCAAAGCTCTGGGTACTAATTAAATCCATGAATGAGTCATTACAAGAATAACTTAGGTGTTCATTATATATGTAGCAATTCGGAGATTTACCACAGCATTTGATGAATCAATCCTTAAAATTTCTGTGAAGAATCGATGAGCTTCTGCAAAATTATTCTGACCAAGGTGGAGAAATGCTCTAGAAAGTAAGTGACACATGAATGATTTATCCTGAAAAACCCAAGGTGATAATATATTTAAAAAGAATGGACACCATTTTTTATTTTTCCTATTATAGATGTGCAAGTTTCTGACATTTGCTCTTCACGGTGTAATCTCTAGCCAACAAGGAGACACTGATTTACAGACAAATGGAGTGACACCTTGCATCATCTGGCTATTAGATATTCTGCCTACCAAAGCGATAGTCCCTATTGTGCTTTTATTAATTAAAATACAGTTACTCTATTCCTGGAATTATTTCTCTTCACGAAATGAGGCGAGCTGTATCATTTCCAGAGCATTTTTGAGCAGTATTTTCTAAATATAATAAGCTAATGTGTTCAACATTACGACCTGAACTCCCCGCATGCAACTCAGTTTACTGCTTTATATTCTAGCACTCTTTGAACCTAAACAGCAGCAGCTTCGCTAGCCGATGTGACTGTAGGATAAGGGTCCAAAATAGCTTTTCCTCTCCTAAGAGTTATTTATGCAAATGTGTACTGAAAAAGCAGAGTGAAAATATGCAATGACTGGAAGAATGAGAAAAGGCTTTGTAAAATCAACTGAAGGATCACAATTTCATCCAGGATAATGTGACTGTATCAAGTAATGCAGATCTCCTGGGTCTACGTGCCATCCAGTCTCACTTATGACAGATACAGCTACATAAAACAGAACTGTCTCAAGGGTAGTTTAATGCTCACAATACATTCTTTGCAACACTACATTTTGAAGTTTCAATTAGCCATTAAATTATCTACCTGTTCATTAAAACCATTACTTGGCTCTGAAGTCCATCCAATTTGCGGGTCACTTTCTCAACATCTTGAAAATATTTTTCGGCAGTTTTTATGTCTCCAATCTAAACAGTAAAGGCATAAGGTTACTATGATAAGAAGGAGGGAGATACATCCTGATTAAAGCTTTTACAAAGAATAAGAACATGAAAACAGTATCATTAGCCGGTACAAGTGTTACTGGGTAACATCTGTTAGTAAACAAGATCCTGGAAAAGCCGTATTAAGATCATGAAAAAGAACCCCAGGGGCAGGTACAGCTTTATCCAAGTGCTTCTTAGCTGTAGAGTGTTGAGCTTCTCCAGGGCTTGCAAAACTGGCTGAAAATGGGCAGAGGACAGAACTTCTTCCATTAAGTTTAGGTGTTACTATTCAGCACACTTTCCCTTTTGGAGAAGAAAAAAAACAAATTCCAAGCAAATCAATCATCTTTTTTTTTCTTTTTTTTTTTTCTTTTTTTTTCTCAAAGGAAATGCTTTCTAGCCCCTCTGATCATTCCTGCAATTTCTCTCTATTCTTCACATCTTCCCTGAGCACCCAGAAGTGGTCACAAACTCCAGCTGAACTCTCACCAGCAGCGAGGAGGAAAGCAGCATTATTTTGTTTTTTACATCTATATATGAAGTTTGCTTTTATGCCATAGAATCTGGTTTGTTTACCCACATGTATCTCGCTTTCCTTTACACTAATTCCTTTCTCCAGCATGCTGCCCAGTCAGTTGTTTTCCACTTGGTATTTGTGTATTTTTACCACCATTCAGCAGTATTTGGCCTTTATTCTTTCAATAGCAGCCAAGTTACCATTTCATTTTTCCAAATTTTCAAGATTATTTTACATTCAAATCCTGCCCTTCATAGTATTTATGCTTCTAAGCCACAAGAACAATAAGTCTCTAAAGCAAAGTTCCAGTTTGCTTTGCTGGGAGCTTGCAGAATCTAAATCTAACAGGTGTTAAGACTAACCAACTATATTTGGGATCATGAAGAGTTCTAGTTCTTAGTAGCATCCTGTATCTTCTAAGAAAACATATCAGATCATAGGGATTGTCATTCCTGCCACTAAACAGAGGAGAAACTGTTAATACCTTTATACTTTTTACACTTTTTTTTTCACCCAGAAAAACTGAAATTGGTCTTAAATTAGTTATTAAATATTAAAATTCGAAGTAGTCTTTTCCACTTAATTTTATTTAACTAAGTTCAGAAAAGGTGAGTAGCACTTCAAATTAATAATGAAATTATTGCGTTCACCTTACTCTCAAACAATATCCTCTATTACTCCTAAATAATATCCTCTATTAATAAGCCTCCAATAGGCTCTGCACTTAATTTAAGTTAGTTGTTAGTCTGAACTCCCAGATTATTTTGCTGAAGTACTCCTAGAATTTATTTATTGTTTTTAACTGTTTTCCTGCAACATATTGCAGACTATGGTCAGATACCTTTTCACCTTTTAAGTTCTTTAATGTAGTTATTTAAATGCTGATTTGGGATAGGTCAGTCAGTGAGCAGAGTCTATTAGGCACATGCCATAAAATACTCAAGGCTAAAAGGTCTCCCTGCTTCATGTGAATTTCCCTGCTGTTTCCCTGCTTCATGGGAACTTCTATTTTATAACTCAGGTGATAGTGACAGGATTATGGAGCTTCTCAAAATAAAAATATCCCTGTGAGAGGCTCCATTGCTGTTGTTTTTTTTTTTTTGCAATCTTTGGTCTCTTGGCCCCATTTCCCATTTGTACTGAGACAAGAGCTAGGACTCTTACACCATTACACATCACATCTTTATGCTACTCCACATGTGAAGATAAAGAAGACATGGTCCTCAAAACTGGTAAGGTCAATTAAATAAACACAAAAACCCCACATACAAACTCAGGTCAACATCACGGAGCTCCGTGACACCACATGATTCCCTAAAAGGTCTATTAATACCACTTTTTAAACTGAATGGACATCATTCTTTTCAAAATTTGGAACCATTTTCCTCCCATTCTCCTGCGAGTAAAGATACTTCTACAGTAAACTGAGCTACTAATGGACCAGACTGTGACCCTAAGGAAGACGCTGCTCAGCAAGGCAGTACCAAGTCATACACCTAGTTTCCTTTCCCATTAAGACCAGAACTACTAACAACTTGTATTTCCAACAGTATTATACAAATTTACAGTGCCATTATTTAATATAGATAATTATAAGCTGCCTATTTAAGTAATAATTAATTAATGTACATGACACTTTTCAATTAAAACATCTCTCTATAATGATGGAGAGCCACTTTAAATCTGAGTATTTTAAACACAAACACATTTCTATCAAATGGTGAAAACATTTTCCTGCTAAGAACTGAAAATCTGGAGCTGAATTTGAATGATACATTTTCTGACTGCAAGCAAACAATATTATTCATGACTTAATTATCTACCAAGAGTAAATTATGCAATTTCAATGCAATTTTATAACCTTAGTGCCACAAACCAGATTGTTTGTAAATACTTTTGACAATTCAAAATTAAATTTATAATAGATAAAAATTAAAAGTTTGAAACATTAGTATTAGGGAGTGTGAAAAGGAACTTCATATAGTCAAAATTACAACTATCAGATACCAACTGTTTAAACACTCTTTTCTGATAAACAAAAACTTTATCTTTCTCTTATTATACTTAGTATAAGTAAATAGCTACATGCAAAGTTGTTATATACATGCAGTCCTGCTTTCTTTTAAAGTGCTCTCCTCAGTGATATAATAAGGAAATTCTCAGATTCTTTTATATTCACTTGCCAGTGTCAGAGAATGACCAAGAGCTGCAGTCTAAAGTAGTGGGAAAGTACATTTTCAGTGAAATTCTGGCTCAATAAAATGGGAATTTTACCATTAATTTTAAGAGAAGTCTGCCTTTTGAGTCAACTATTAGCATAATTTTCTACAGTACTTTCTTTGCTCTCTAATGTAGATGCATGTAATTTTAGTACTATACAAGTTTGTATTTCCTAGCATAATTTGATAATCTCAGTGATTTTATTCTTTTGTATCATTGCCTCTATAATTTGATACAGGCCTTATAAAAATAACTGTATTTTTAGATGCAACAATCACTCACCATAGCTGTAAACAGTTATATTACCTAGCAGATTTAGAATAAAACACATACCTGAAGGAATATCCTTCCAATGCCACTCAACAGCTGAGGTTCTTGCTGTGGATAATACTTGATGACGGAGTGATAAGCTTCTACAGCAAGCACGTAGTCCTAAGGGGTGAAGAGCAGGTGACTAGATATTTAAGCTCCAGTTATATTGTAGAGCCCAACTCTAAGGTCTTTAAGCTTGTAGCTAAATATCAGGAGAAAGAATCTGTACTGACTCTCTTCAGCCTGGATTATGTTTTTCAGGCTGAGAGTCACAAGCCCTCTGTACATATTTGAGAAGTGCTGTAAGGTTCAAATACCTGAAACACTTAACAGTTTAACTATTAAATTACTATGTCAAAGGAACTTTGGGACTTTTTTTTGCACCTGGTCTCAACTTGTGAAAAATACAAGGCAATGTGACAGAAGCTACAACTTTATGTATGTTTTAAGCTGACAAACTAGCACAGTGGCCAAAGGAAACCAGTCCCATTCTATCCTTCCCCCAAATCCTTTCTCCCTTCTCCTATCTCATGCAAAAGCAAAATGGGGAGTTAATCGGCTTGGAAAATTGATCTGGGCTACAAATAACTGAGGATTGGGCTGTTTTCTAACTTTACGAAGCTCTGCAAGGGGCCACTCACCTGCACACAGAATGTGGCAGCGTGCTGGCCAATGTATATATAATGGTTAATTTCTAACAGTTAATAATCAACATCTTGTTCTTATCCCAATTCTTGTGAGACACACTGTGCTCATACTTCTTATTGCTAGTGCCAAGAGATAACAGCTCACGGACACAAAAACAAGCTTCCCTTCTAATTCTGATCCATCTGGAATTCAGAAATCAAAGGGGAGGAAACTCATCACGCTACCACCGTTTCTCACTAGTTTATGACTCCAGGAGATTTTAAAGCCACTGCAAGAGCTCTTACTACAGGACTTTATTGTTTACAGCATGCTGTGTGTGTTTATTGTTAGAAGTGTGGAAGAACAGACAGTCTGTAGTACCATGGTGAGTACTGTGGAAATCGGAATAGGGACCACCAAGGCTGTATTAATCCCTGCAAGTAAAGGTGTTATTTAAAAATATTTAGGGATCTTCTGTGACTGTGAATTTTATTCCTTTAAGATGTGCTTATTGCTGAAACCGTTCTCCTGGGTTCCTTTCCAGTTTTTGTGCTTGGTGTCCTTCCCTCTCAGGTCTACAGCAGGGCTCCCTTCTGTCTCGATGCGCTCTGGTACTTGGCCTGCGTGACCAGGATGTGCAGCGGGACCAGGATGGCCTGGGCTGCTACGGCCACCTCCTCCAAAGCGCCACAGGAACGCATCCCCAGAGACCCTGCGGCTGCGCTGGTGGGGAAGGACGTTTCCCACATAGGGTTACGTGGCTTGAATGTGAATTCCCTGGAGCAGCGTCTCGGCAGGATGTCCCAGGGGCACAAGGGGCTCCATGCGCTTGGCCTTGCGAGGCACACACAGCTCTCCCCATCTTGCATTCCCCACCAGGTTCCCATACATCAGCAGGGACACATCCAAACGAGGAGCAGGGAAGCTCCACACCACTCCTGACATGTGGACAGGGCTGGCGCTTTGTGCAGGTCTGTCCTCCATTTCTGAGCGGGGACACAGCACACAGTGTCCCTGTTGCTCTGCATCGTGCCCTGCACTTTCTGCTACCAGACCAGAGCTGAGACTATATAAATTTAAGGCTAGCCCTAGGCTTCCCGCAGCAGATTTTAAGCCTGCAACTTTCACATTCCCCAGTTTTCCAAAGCAGCTGCAGGAACAAGGCTGGTAAGGGGCAAGGAAGTGTTGGCATATTGCCAACAGACTACGTAAAGTGCTATGAAAACAGCAGGGATGCTGGAAAGTTAGTCTTGGCTTCAACTACTGACTTTGAAACTTGACACCTGAATTAAAGTCTTTTAGTTTAGTCTGTCCAAGGGAACTGAAGTTCCCTTAGAATTAGCAAAATTAACAGAACCCAGTAATTCCTGTGGAATTAACAGATTAACAAAACCATCTCTCCTATCCCAGAAGTAGATTTCTACAGTATCCTATACATGGCCAGGTGACACAGAACTATGCTACCCTGAGGCATGTTAAAAAAGCACAGTTTGACAATTCCTATAAAATATTGTATTGTAAAGTAGATGCGACTTGGTCTTATTTACTAAAGATTTTGGCTTCATTCCCAGTTTTGCTAATGTGATGAGGTATAAGCACAACTGACTAGGAGAAAGAAAAAGGAAGCATCTCCCAGAGGAACAAAGTCTCACAGGTTGTGAGGAGGCGAAAATACGAGGTCCTGCCAGGGAAAGAGCAGTGACTACAGCTTGTCATCTTAGGGCTTAAAGGTGCTGACATATTATCATGTTTTTCACTTTCTAAAAAATATGAGTCTTCAGATTTCACACCTTCAGGATTCTGGATACAAATGAGAGTTCACTTAGTCTGAAAAAATCAGGAACTAACATTAAATACATACAAATTAGTTCTAGTAAGCAAAGAGATCTACTAGCACAACAAGGGCAAAGAGGGTTAACTTTCCTTTGATGCACTGTAGTACAACTCTTTTCCTGCAATTGTCTCCACAATACCCATTTCTGTGGGTTTATTTTCTCTTCATTGTAAATAATCGAGATATGATTTATGACACAGTTAGAAGTAAGCATAAATAACAGTGATTGGTGAACTGCTGAGAGGAGGTTTTGAAAATAGCCTGACAGACCATATGATTGGTCATAATTGGGAAGAGATCACAGTCTTTCTCACCACCCAGCATAGGTGTAGAAGGGTTACAAAAGCAGAGATTTAATGCCATGAATTCAGAGAACAGCAAATAGTAAGCTAAAGACAACATGATTCATGTAGTCTTTCTCCTTTAAATCAGAGAGAGGCTGGAATTATTAAAATAAAAACAATAGAATAGTTTTTAATTAGGGCATAATGTATTGAAACATTATAAAGAAGGGGGTAGCAGCTTGTATTAGCGATGCAAGGGAGCAACACCTAAGGAAAATTCTACAAAAGCAAAGACAACTCTGAAAAACCATTTAAAATGCAAAATGCATCTCTTCTCAGAGTGCATTTATAATATGTATGTAAAGTACTTAGGTATTCACTCTTTAGAGAGATAAAAATCTGCAAACATAATGTCAAAAGTGACTTTATCTCAGATGACAAGAACTTTAAAAAGTTTTTCAGACACTTTCATGGTGAATCAGTAAAATGACACTTTTTTGCAATTAGGCTATTGAAATGAGACAATGCAGATCATTAGTTACATTTTAAATGAATATTCCCTCATGTTGCCGTGCTGAGGGCACAGTTAGCTTCATGCCGAGTTGAGCTCACAGTTCTTTTAAGTGCAAGTCTACAGTGCTACATGTTACATGGTCCTGTCTTCCCATCTCATTCTCCTCTTGGTTAAGTCCAAAAGTGGTGCACAGGAGGAACCAGAATACCTTTTTAAGAAAGGTTGTACGAAGGAAGGGAGTGAAAAGCAAAGGGACCATAGAGTGAGACTGCCTTAGACTGCTCCAGAACGTTATCATCAGACACCTCTCTAAAATGATACAGCAGGCAGGATTCTGCACCTAGGGAAGAGAGTCTCGGGGTAAAGGGGAACTGTGATAAACTCCCTGTTCCTTTACGGTTCTTCTGCAAGAGTCTGGGTAAATTACTTCTTTGCACCCTAGCTCACCATCTCTAAAACAATATACTCCTCTCAATAAATTAATGTAAGATTCAGTTATGAAACTAATGAGGCCATATAGCATATTTAAAAAGACAAACATCACCGTGCTACACAAGCTTGGGTCAGATAAGCAATGCAGAACAGAAAATTAAACAACTGCCATTAGATTTGAGCATAGCTGAAGTAGCTTAAAAAAGTGTTTTAGTTAGTTAGTTTAGTTAGTTTTTATTTTTTTATATCAGTGTTATAGGAAACATTCTTTTACTTCAGTAAATTATCCTTATTCATTTACAAACAGGACCACACTGCAATATTATAAATATTCGCTAGATGGCAATAGATGGCACTGACTCGGATACTGAGAACAGGATTTCATGACACACATGTTAATTATATGACACACCTGAAATTAGTGGATTTTTAAAGTGCATTATACAACAGTGTATAAAGGTGTGGAACTTTATATTAGAATAAACAGTTTTGTTTGTACTGCAGAGAAGAAAGAGAAGACAATCACAGCATTGCTGGATGTTAAAATGGTGTTAAAATTACTGAATGTGTCTGTTGTCAGTTCAATGTTATGGAAAGCCAGGCTTGGCTTGACTTTGGTCAGCCAAGAAGTGGGAAACAAGGGCTGCAAATCTTGACTCTATTGCTGCTGATTGATTCATGAAGTAGCTTTAAGTTTAAAGTAACAGTCATCTTAAAAGCCTGAAATGGGGATATTTTATTCTCATGATCATAAGGTGAACTGTGGAAGTCTTATTTATACTTATTTCCTGAGCAAAGGACAAAACTAAGTCTTGCACAAAATGAAGTAGGATTGCTTAAAAGAGTTAGGAAACTGTAGGAAAATAAAACAATGATAACTACCTCCATTTGCTTTTATTCCCCTCTGCTCCCTGTGCTGGTAATGAGGATTTAAATCTGAAGGAAGAGACCTTGTAATCTAGACAGCTGACAAAAGATGTATTCAGATGCTCTGGATCTGTACCACATACAAAGCCTATGGCATTATTAATGTGCACAAACAGAGCAACATTCCTATTGCACAGTTTGAAGAAGACAGGGCACATAATTGCTTTTAATTACAGCATTTAGTTAAGTGCTTGAAAAATTCAATTTAAAAATGCAAATTCTGTATTGTTATTGCATGTTCTCTGAGACGATTTGGGAAGAAATAAGTACAGATATGTTCCCAAAGAACATTACTGCAAATGGTTATCTATTAAAGAAGTCATTATTATTAACTCTAATTAATTCTTCGCTAAGCAAAGCCTTCACGTACACTCAGGTAGGCTTCCCTTTTCTCTGCAGCAGTAACTCCCTGGCTCCCGGGATGCTGCATTCCTGAGGATACGGCACCTCTGCAGCTGTGCCACCCACATACCTTCATCATGAGCAGACAGTTTGCCATGGAGTAGATCACCCGGCCCAGTCGTGACCTCCACAGCTGAGCAGAGGCTGCAAAAGAAGAGCAGTTTGTGAATTTGCACAGGTAAATTAGGGCTTCTTTCCTGCCATCAATTATTGGTGCTGTGAATGATGATTTTGAAGATCCCCCCTGTTAACATCACTTGGGGCTCTCCAAGGATTTCTCACCACCAGGAGGGACGTTCGGCTGCTTCCTGGGCAGCCTTCACAGTGCCACAGCCAGCACTTTGATGCTGAAGGAAGCCACATGTCTTCCAGCATCAGAACAAAAGGTGCTCGGAAAAATGCAAGTGATAACGAGTGCCAGTTAAAAACATGTAATTTACGGAATTAAACGTGAGGAGCTCAAAAATCAAACACAGCCAAAATGTCATCTCAGAGCCAACACATGCCAGGGAAGAGCTGCCTGAATACGGGGCTCTTTGTGCTTGCCCCTGGCTGGCAGATATGCTGGAGAGCCCTGCCAAGCCTGTCTGCTCTCCCCTGCTCCCGGCGCCCGTGGGCACTGCAAGCTGCAGCAGCAGATTCTGCTCTCTCCCGCTTTGCAGGCGACTCCTCATGCTGTGAGGGAACAGTTCATGCAGATCCTGATTTTCCCTTGTGTTGCAGTACCCTAGATCAATGCTGAAGTTATTCCTCTAATCCTCAAAAATCAACATGAAGAATATTAATTTAGTACATTGGGAAAATAAATGTCTCTCTTCCCAGTCAATCAACTGCCAAGGTCACTGTAATGATTGGCGAAGGTGGGGGAGAAGGGGAGATCTCAGTGAGATGCGATAGCCGAGAACACTCATTTGTATCAATAATGCAGTCTGTGAGGAAAAGCATGGAAAAGCACGGGTAATTTTTCAGCACAGATAAAAGCTACTACAAATAAGAAACCCTGGTGAAATGCACACTCTCCTTCCTGTAGAGAAAAACTCTTTCAAAAAAATCTCCCCTAAACAAAAGCTGTAAATGCTCCTCCTCACAAGAGGAGGCATTTCTTTGTGCCCAAGACTGAAGCCAGCACCCTAAATCACTCATTAACACTAGCTTCTGGTTTAGAAATTCACCCTCGACTACCACACTCTTGCTGCTTAATGGAGACGATTCTGCAAACACGGAGCCTCCCTTCAGGTCTGCCTGCCCATTTTTCTTTTTTTTCTTTCTGCGTGCCTGTAAAACCTACACCTAATTAAATACCTCTCCTTTATTATCTCACTGATCGCCCTGTTTGAATGTGCTGATATTTTGGTAGCTATGTTCAAATTTTTAAGGTCTTATCAAGGACTTAGGTGACAATAAATAAGGCAAGGACTGCTGCAGGGAAGCCTGGAGCTGCCTGAGCCGCCTGGGCTTCCCGCAGCCGATCCCAGCAGCTTCTCAACAGGGATGGCGAGGGCCAGAGCAGGTTCCTCTGGTCTGCGCTATAAACCAACCAAACTGGAACTGCCTCTGACCTGGACATTGTGCTGCCCGTGAAGGGGGCTCCCAGGAGGCAGAAGCAGCTTAAAGAAAACCTGTACAGCAGCAAAACGAAACCAAAAACCCAAATCAAATCACTGTATGTTACTGAAAAGCTTTCAGCTCACTTGCAGGTCTTCTCCCCCCGAACACTCCTCTTGCTTTGCTCTGCATCACGGGCTCTGTGCATCAAACTGCCAACCGTTTCACTAGGAGCTCTGTGCACTAGGAGGCTGCAGAGGTGGCATCCTGCAGAAAACGTTACCAGCCAAGTGGTGCAATGCTAAATCTCTCCTCCTGCTGAAAAACTGGCAAGCGAGGCGCTCTTCCAGCCTACAGGAGATGCATATGATGAGTCGGTTGGTGTGGCACCTACTTTCACCAGCAATAAGGAAATTACATACTAAGCATAATCCCCATAATGAATTAAGGCTGTCCTCAGGCATGGTTAATAAGGTTTCCTTCAGCTACATTTCACAGGAAAAAACACATTACCAGCCCCCCGCAGCTCCAAGCGCCGCACAGAGGCAGACAGGGAGCAGACCCAGCTGGCCTCCGCAGACAGCAGCAGCCAACACTCCCACAGAGCTCCAAGGGCTTTTTGGCAGCCCTAAACCTGCCGGCAGCTGCACCGTAAACACACAGCTCGCTCTCTCGCAGACTTGCAGCAGGCTCATCCCCGGTAACGGCTGGCTGCTGCCTTCCCGGCTGTAGCGCTTTCCCGGCCCACGGCAGCTCCGTGGCAGCCGCGGGAGGTCGCGGCAGGAGCACGAGGCCGGCGGGAGGCTGCAGGCAGGGTCGGACACGGCTGGGACAGAAAGCCCTCGCACTCTGAGGGGCGAGCAGGCTCCTCGCTCTAAAGAAGGGGAACACAGTGCAGGGATAAGGAGGTAGATGGCAGAATGAAGGTGGAGAAGGAAGGCAGAAAGGGAAAGCAGGAGGATAACAAAGGCAAAGGCAGCAAGGGACAAGGGAAGAGGAATAGCAGATACAAGCAGAGAAGGACGGAAGCTTCTCTAGTGCTGTGCATCAATATCTGATTATTTCTCTGTTTCTTTTTTTTTTCCTATCCCTTCTGAGAAGGACAGTAAACATATTCATTTGAATATACCTGCGAATGCCTTCATGACATCTGCAGCTCCCAGAGCACTCACTTTTCCAGGACACCCCTAGGTGGTGTATTAGCTCAAGCACAGTGCCCATCAGAGCTGCTTTGCAGCTGGTCCCTTTGAGGAGGAGGCGGAAGAGCCCAGGCAGCTCTGCGCCGTTCCAGGCAGACGATTCCTTAGGGCCTGCGCTGGAGCAAACTCGCCCCGCCCAGCCTCTGCCCTGTCACAGACAGATCTGACCTCCCACATCCTCTGGCTGAATGTTATCCTGGAAGGAAGTTGATAGAATTTCCTGATTTTGTCAGCTGGAACTGGAAGGTTGTATCCTTGGTGTGAAATTTTTAATTTCTAGATTACCAGGCACCATGAGTGGATCTAATCCATCACCTCCTGTTCAATTTTTAAGCACACACAAGTGACCTCATTAGCATAAATCCCATTAACAAAAAAGGATGCTCAGACAACTAATCTGTCCAGGTGACCTTTATGCAGTAACGTACCCCACACTACTCAGGTTAAACAGCTTAGATAACAGCAACGCGAAAAAACAGGTGCAAAGAAGATGATGAAAACGCTATTTCAGAGCAATACTATCTAAACCTCATTTTTAAAGGACACCTGGTTATTTCAGGAGTATCATGCACCTTCAGTGAGATATGGACACAACCACCATGTAGATCAACACAACAACCACCTAGACCAGAGTGGCCCTTGTACGATGGCAATTTGACCCCCCCAAAATTGGTGAGTTTCAGAGATGAAGACAGCGAGGAGGCCATGAGTCAAGGCTTAAGACGCCGCATCCACGTGGATGCCACGGCAAGATGCTGATCTTCACTCATCCCTCAGGGATGGCAGCCATGTTGTTTCTTTTAACTAGGTAAGAATTTTGATTTAGTATGACAAATTTGATTAAAATAAAAGGCAAAACTGTGAAATTAATTCCAGCAAATAAATATATAAGGAGTATCACTTCAGAGGCTGAGCAGGCTATGAGATGACATAAATGCTGTTTTAACAACTTTGGGGCAGTCTTGTGAAAACTTCTGGCGTACTTGAGCAGGCAAAAAAAATACACTGTCTGTGAAGAAAAGGCTTAAAGGATACCCACCTTGCCGGTTCTCCGGGGCAATGGTAGTCATACTTCCATCTTCAGCTAAGCCTTGTTCCAAATTTTCTAATATCTGTAGTAATTTTTAAAGTAACTAATATGAGTTTAAACAGTATTTTGTATGAGACGCAAATTATCAACAACTGACAGGCTGTATGAAAAACAAATCAGGCAGCAATGTTTCACATCAATATATTTTAAAATCACTGATTTTAAAATGCACAGCTAGAGCATTTGCATAAAGTAAGAAAGCCTTTGTATGGTGGAAGTATTTTAGAGTTTAGGTTTATGGCACCTACAGAATATTAAACGTCAGCACAGTCTAGGGACATACACATTTTGTTAAGCAAAACGTGAAATATGTTTCGCCAGAGGATGAATGTTAGCAACGTAGAACATCAAAATGATTTTTCAGAGTTGTTCCCTCTAGACTCCCCCCCACCTTAACCTGGATTCTGGTTTCTCTTTACGTTATTCTCTTTATGTCCTTAATGAAACACTTCTTTCAGTTCTTTATGTTCACTTGTCAAAGTTCAGGGTCTATTACTGTCTTTTTGCTATTTTTGCTATTTGTAATTGCTATTTACTGTAGACTTTAACGTAAATCATTGAATGAAGATGCATTTGTGGTATTATTAGAAGAACAAAAATCTCTATTTATTGAAGCTCGGATCTTAAGCACTATTAAAATATGTATGCAAGGTTCTATTTAAAATGCAAGTCACTGTCCCTTCTTCTCCTCTCATTAGTTTCTCCCAATTTATTCTCTGACTCCTACACATCTCCCCATTTCTCCTGTTACAGATTTATAATTTTGGTCACAGTCCACTGCTAGAGATCCTCTTCAAAATCCATTAAGGTGGCCTGCTCTTTAATCAACTGCTGTGGTTGACCAATTAGCAAAACATGAGGCACTTCCTCTTCTGGGCACTCGGTGCACTTGCCAACAGAGCTGTTATCTTCTGTCGCTCTAAGTTTAAGATGACATTTTTTTTTCTACACCAGGAAAATATTCAAATTGTGCTCAGTGTATTCTAAGCAGATCCTTAAAAACAACACAAAGGAGAACCTCAAAAGGCTGGAAATGTGAAATTAATCCGACCTCAAATAGCTCTTTGGTGCTTCCTACAGTCAATGAAGATCAATTAGTAGCTCCAAAAAGTGAATTCATGCTACCTATTTTAGACATCTTTGGATGGAAGGAAGGAATTGCCCTTAGACTACAGCAAAAGCCTAAAGTTAGGTGCAATGAATTTAACTACAAGTAACATAAGAGCTACGAGAGGCATATGATGAAATGACTGCAGTTACCACATGCCAGCTGAGCCAGGGTAATTTTCCCTGTAAGAATTGTTGGCCCGTGACAATACAAGGTAATATGATTTAGAGAAAACCTTGTCCACAGAGGGCTAAGCTAAGTTGCCTTATCTCAGATTTTGAGAGGCTAAGAAGATCCACTTGTCCAGATACTTGTGCCTTATTGATAGGTGGCAATTTAGGACATCACAGTGGTATGCTAGTGAGACTGAATCTTAGTCACACTTTCAGGCAGTGCAGCCACTTAGAGATCACTTGGAAATCAAAGCACCAGATTTTCAAAAGTGTTAAAACGTCAAGAGTATAACTAGGCACCTCATCAGGCTGACGAATGAATGCTGTCCTTTCCCCAGAAAAGCCAGAAAAACTTAGTTTCTATTCTCTGACTGGTCTAAAAATGTGACTTTCCTGTTTCTCTGGGAAATTTGTAGCAATCACTTTTCTGTCGGGAGTTCTTACTCCCGAAATGGTCTAAACAGGACAAATTGCTTCATCAATAAGATGTGCTGTTCTGCTGAAAAAGACAATAGATTTGTTTGACAAAGCCCTTCAGTGAAGACGTGCTAACATAATCAGAAAAGAAAGACTTAGATATGAAAATACCATTACAATATTATATTAACCATTCTGTGACATCCACTCGGGGATACCGAGCCGTCACCTCAAGCTCAACATAATTAAAACAGAACTCGGGGCTGATTTGAGGCTAATTGGTTAATTCCCTAGGTTGATCTCCCTTTGCCCTTCTTAAACATAGGAACAACATCAGCAGGCTTTCAGTACTTGAGAATTTCCCCAGTTTTCCAAATATTGTTTAATACTGACATTAATGATTCAAGTAGTTCCTCAGTGTAAGTTATGTGGGCTAGATGATATGAAATGCTTAATTTTAGCAGATGTTCTCATCTTTCTCTTCCACTGATGGTGAGCTGTCTATTCTAGCAATATCATATGGGATAGCTCTAAACATCCTTGTTTTAAATATAAAAGAAATAAGCACAGAGCACCACTACCATTTACTTTAAACAACATTTATATATATATCTTAAACATATACACATATGTGTACGTATATATGACCTATGCTTTTTCTTTGTTTTGAATACACATACATTACTTATACTGGCTAAAATTATTTCATTCAGTCTTGTTTCATTCTACGTCAATTGTCTGTATGCTTTAACTGCTAACCTATGACCATTTGCATCCTTAAATATCTCTGTCTTTCACAATTTCTACTCAGCATTAGCTTCTTATTCAAAATAAGCTATGTGTTGAAATTGTGTCTTTTTGGGTACTCGGACTGGTGCATTATTTCTAAAACCTCACCAAACAAGGCATCAAGAGAAATACCTCTTACAATGAAGTCATATATGAAAAGCAGAATAGTTGCATATTTTCAGTAACTGAACCAGGTCTGTTACTTGATGCATCAGGGTTGAGAAGTAAAATAGGTTACACTATGGAATATTATTTCCAAGAGGTCTCTCCTTATTCAGCTGGTCACAAACATGGGCTGAGTTTAATCCAAACCTGGTATATTTTGGCATAGTAGCACTGAAGTCATCATGAGTATGTTTTAGTATGTGTATTTGAATAGAACAAACACTTTTATGATATAAATTACTGCTCTTTACTGCTTGGGTATTTGGAGACCATTTACATTAAAGTAGACCTGAGTTCAAAAACTCATTGAAGCAACTCACATTCTGAAAGACCAATGACAATAATGACAGAGACAATAATAATTTCACCACATTCCCCCACAGAACTTTAAGAGATTATTTCATTCTG
Organism: Crypturellus tataupa; assembly: GCA_034781795.1. Taxonomy (NCBI): domain Eukaryota; kingdom Metazoa; phylum Chordata; class Aves; order Tinamiformes; family Tinamidae; genus Crypturellus; species Crypturellus tataupa. Next base: position 2,327,864 of record JAWLRI010000731.1, read on the forward strand.
AATAAGAGAAGTAAAATATCAGCTCAATTATTGATTACAAATTTGCAGGCCTACTAAAAAAAGGTAAAAAGAAAAAAAAACATCCAGGAAAAAATAAAATTATGATTATTCACTCAACCTCCAATCCTAGTTCAGTTATCGGATATATGGCAAGAACAGACAGGCTGAAGAGACCGAGTTACCAGAATGCTGACAAAGTGACTATGGACTGAACTTCAAGTCTAATGACCATCGGAAGTTGACAACTATCTCTGGAGAGCACAGAAGAAAAAGCAAGAGGGAATTCAGGAAGTTAAAAAGAGGTATCAGATAGGAATAATGAAATTACATTAAGAAAGAGAAACAGAACAGGAAGACAAATTTTCATGTGATAAGAATATATCAGCATTAGCCTGGAATAACCTCCCAGGGGAAGTGGTCTCAGCTCCATAGGTTGGCTCATTAAGAGCTGAAAAACAGCCCTGCTTTGCAAAGAGACAGACTAGGTGAGCTAATAGGGCTTTTCTCTCTTCTAGCTTTCCTGACTCCAAGATCATCTCATTTATATAATGACGACTTGTATGCCCTTCTGTAAATAAGGATGCCCAGAGATTATTTTTCCACTTTTTAAAGTAGCGAAGTAAAACACTGGAGGCTTTTGGTTGAAAGCTCCCCAATTAATTCTGTTATAACCCAAATGGTTCCCAAGTGTCGTATACAAATATGAAGAATAACGAATATACACTCATTATGCTGGTTTCCTTGTTATGCCATGGTTTTCCTAAGCGTTATGTGCCCCACTGGTGAACAGTCCAATGTGAGCTACATGACTAGACTGAGAGCATTCCACACAAAAATTAAAACAACATACAAACATACAGGATTTACAGACAACCCTGCATATTACATCAAGTGGTTAAATTATCAAGAACTTATAACTGCTTTTTAAAAATGTCTTTATTGCTACAAGTTCTCCTTTTTCACACTCCTCTTTCCACAGTTGTTTTTCAGCTGTTCCGAAAGACAAGGGATTTAATTAAATGCAAGCAACTGATCTGCAATGAGGTACTTAGGATAACTGATCAGGAATATCCCCTTGTGAAGGCTGTAAGTTTTATGTGTTTGTTTGCAGTTTCCTGTGTTCTGTACTTCAAAAAGTAGCTGTCAACACAGCAAATGGCTTGCCTGGTCTTCTGAACCCTGGTCCTGGTGGAATCTGCCAGGAGGTGGGGGAGACTGCTCCCCTCCTGGTATCACCCAGGAGCAGTTTCTCAAATTCAGAATAAAGAGAGAGCAAAAAGGGAACTGACAGCGTGTGCAGAGAATGGAGGATTCCTTGGAAAAGCCAATAAAAGACATATAGCCAGACTCTTTTGAAAAGGGCACAAAGGGTCACACAGAGTTTGTACTAACATAGGAAGCTACTAGAGTTTGATCTGGTAGAATATGCTTAAAAGGACCTTTCTTCAAGAACAGTTGCCAGGGGAAAAAAGTATCTTTTATTTGTAGATCTTTCTTTCTTTTTCACCTCCTCCTATTTCCCATCATCATCCCTCCAGTTTAAACAAATGTTCAGTCTAGTTTGTGTTCAAACAAAACCTAAGGAGAATCAGAGCCACCTGGAGCTTCTAGATGACTTAAGGGTCTCAAAAAGAAGGCGAGGGGAAGAAGCTAATATTCTAATACGAGATGAGACTGTCACGAATAAAAACATTTTTCGTGATGTGCTAAAAAGTGCCCTCTAGAAGTTGTTTTTGGTCAAATTTGCTATATCCTTCAAGAGTTTCCAAATAAATTCTTTCCAACTCTACAGCAAATGCCACATTCATCATCTATTACCACAAACTTCCTTCTTTTCCCTCATAATGGAAAGATAATGCTTTTTGACTGTAAACATTTGGTTATCCTAGTGGCTTCTCTGCCAAGTTTATTTTATGACTTAAGGCAATTACACTAATAAAAATCCTTCATTTATATTACTCAATTCATTTTCATGAGCAAATATAGGAGACTTCGAAAGAATACTGCAAATAAAATGCAATCACATATAATAAACAATTTTGAAATTTTAAGTGTCTCTGATAAAACAATAAGGCTTTGTTTCTTCGGGGGATTAACACAATTTATAACATTTATACTTATTCATTTATTTAGATTACTAGGGAAGACTTCTGTTAAAAATTAAAGGATGGATGCTTAATGCTTAGGATGTTCTGTTTAGTGGACTGAGATATGGATAGTGTTCACAGCACCATCATTCAATTTTCAGCACTGACAAATCCTTTATTATCATTTAGACCTTAATTTTGTATTGTTGCAACTTGGAAAAGAAAACAAAACTAACAGTTTAAATGCCTGGCATTTCCAAAGCTGGCTATCCAGGCTGTTTCTGAAGGAGGGAGCATAGTCCTGGCCATTAACATAGTTGTATGCAGCTGAGTGAGGGAAAAAAAGGCTTCTCCCACTTGCCCTCAAACATATTACACTATTTTATTTGCATCTTGCCTGGCATGAGCAAGAAAGCAGGGGAATTATGTTTCTATCATATTTTCCAGTGCACACGCTTAGGCAGCAGAGTTACCAAGCAGGAGAAGGAAGGACGCTGCAACCTAACAGGCAAAAAGATAGTAAACGATCCATTAACGAGTTCCTCATTTGTATCATTTGTTTGACAGAGTTAAGACATGATAGTTCAAACTATACGTTCTGGATAAGAACAGTAAAATATATTCCTTAAACATTATGAAATGTTGTTGCATGGAGAATCCGTTACCTTGGCACAGATTATCTTCATGCTGTGCAGTCTATCAAGTGATTCCTGCGGATTCCCTAGGTACTGAGGAAGTTCAGCATGTAAAATACGCATGGAGAAAGGAACCATGGAACCTAGAATCATAAACAACTTTATTAATTTTTTGCTGTAATCATCTATGCATAATTTGCCTATATTATGTAAGGTATTTCTCTTTGTATATGTGATAAACTCCATTTTACCTTCCAAATCTCATTTTCCTGTAATTAAAGATCTGAAAGATGAAAAAATAGCAAAACTTTTTCTTATAGCATGCAGCATATTGATAAATGTTTTCAATATGTAAACACACGCACACCATGCATAATTAAGCATGAAAAAGGTGCACATAATTCCACATTCCAAAAATGAAGTGTACACATAGAAAAATACATACTAAAGAATTTGATAAAACAATTATAATAAAGGATAAAAATGGAAAAGTATTCCAATTTTACCTACATTACTCCTGACATTTAATAACTATGCATATCTTACAATCTATGCAGAAAAATTAAGATGGAATTGTAGACCTACTAAAAATGTATATAATCTGGGCAAGCAAAACTAGTTGTATGTATTTATTTTTCTAAACAGGCAGAAATCAGATATGAAGGATCCCTACATTATATCTTAAGGGAAAAAAAAAAAAGGTCTTTGTGCTTTACTTTTCAATGTTGGTTCTTCCGCAAAGAGTTACCAAAGAACTCTACTGTGAGATCTATCCACATAAAGGTAGTGTATGTATTTTTCTGATTTACTGAAAACAAACAATATGGAAATAATTTTAAATAATACTTGGAGGTGAGGGAAAGGTTTCCTTTTCAGATTAGTTAACGCTATCATCACTGTCATCAATATTTCTACCAAGAATCCAATCCTGTAAGTTTGCAAGCTCTGGCTCGATGGACAGTTTCAGGAGCTCTAGGAAACCCTGCAGAGCGTGGCTTTCGAAGAGCACACATCTTGCTTACATGGACACTTACACTGAACATGACCATACACTGAATGCTACCATTAAAAATCAGACAGATATAATGGGAAAAGAGGCCTTGCAAAATAGTCTAAGGTACTAATATTTTAATACTTATATTAGACATATTCTAAAGGGGTTAGTTTCTTGACTCAACTCTGGGCTCATCTTTTCTTTGACAAATAGGATGTCACAGCCTTTTTACAGTTTTTTAAGCCTATTCCTAAAAGTCTTGTATGTCAAAGAGCTAAACTGTATATGTAATTAGTCACTGTTTCTAAACACATTTTTTTTTTTTAAGGGAGAAAAAGTTCTAATGACAAAACTCAATAATTATGACCTTCCATTTTGCCAAAGACAGGTATCCCAATGTGCAATAAGAAATCAAAATTACCTTTAAAATTTCCTTTAGAGAAATAATTTATAATGTCATTCAAACATTAAAAAAAAGGTTAAATGCTTTATTTACTTATCCTGATTAGCTTTTATCATGACACAAGACAGTAAATATATAGGTATATATGGTGAAAAACAAAGAAATGAAGGCAAAAATAACCAGAGAGCTGGAACGAACACCATGCAAAAAAATCTTTTGTAGAAGTATGCTAATACACAAACCATGCACCGACTGGAAGCAAAAGATTTTTTTTTTTAAGTCATGTTTGTGTAGTAAAGCATTGGCAAATCTGACATGTAAAATGTAAAGAATCTAAAGTTTTTGCAACATTTTTGGTTAATGACTTCATTCTAGCATTTTCAAAGCTGAACAAGGTTGTATCGTTACATTCTCTTATAAAAAGAGGCAAAAAGTCAACCCAATGAACACTCCTACAGAACATCTGAATTGGAAACTGCACAGTTCAAAATACGGAGCCAGATGAAATGTCTCATGTTATCAGTTTTTATAAAGTTTATATAATGCTTTGTGAAATGCTTTTTGGGTTTGCGTATTTTGTAAAGTACTGATACTCCATCCTGCCGAACGGAGCTGTGCTGCCACGACCCACGTGACGGTGAGCAACAACCCCCGCACAGCCCTCATCTACACCCCAGGACGGGTGTCACAGCATGTCAGAAAGGTGACAGGGCTTCAGGCCAACCTGTGCTTTGCAAGGAGCCGATTTATTCCCAACCACAACGAAGACGTTGGCAGTGGTAAGCGCTCAGAACTCCATTGCTTCAAAATGTACTTTATTAATGCACTATTGCCTAACCACTAATGCTGGAGTGCTTTATTCAACGCACTCCAGCGTGATCCTCAGCGGGGAGGTTAGCAAGGAGTTTAGGTCTCACCAAACCAACCAGGGGAAGTTGGCCCCAGGGAAAGGGTGGTCAGTGTAATGACTTTTCATACTGAAATTTATGTTACTATTTCACTCAGGAGGAGCTAAAAAAATAGCAACTGTCTCTCTGCTCTCTCTGAAACTCCCAAAGTAACGAGTGTCGTGTAAGCAATTTTACTTTTAGCATAGAGCAAATCCCAGTAGTAAAATTCCGTTACTGCCTATTAAACAGGCTGCACACTTTTACTTTAGATCTCAGAAACACTGGTTGTTTCCACCCTCTTCCTCCGTTTCCTCCTGCTCCTCCTGAAAAGCCAAAGAAAATTTTTTTCAGAAGATGGCACAAACCTGTGGGTGCTCTCACAGGAAGACTGAGAAGAGAAACTACCCTTTGCCTTTGGAAAGGCTGCCTTGCCACCCCATGCAAACAGGTTTTGTAATTTTTAGGCAAATCTGATGGGAGAATTGCTCATAATGAAACCTGCAGCACTCATCCGTGGATGAGTGGTTACTCATCCACGCACATTCCTTAAATACTGTTTATCTAAAAAAGAAACTCTGAGAGTTTCTGAGAAGTAAGCTTCCCCTCACACTCCCATCTCCAAATAAGCTTTTCTTTTTTAATGTAAATGACATAATGAACAATAAGTCAGCTAAATGAAATGTAACTAATATATCTATTTCAGTTCCTATATTTATAGACTGCTTTTCCAGTTAAAAGGTTAAAAAGAATGATCAGAAATTTACTTTACCTTCGACAAACCTTTCAAGCAGTACCTACATAAAGTACCAAAGCAATCTATATTTGCCTGTTTTGAAAATATAACGAATGCATAAAAAGAGATCTGTTCATCAAAAGAACTTTATATGAACCACTTAATATGAAAGAGCACAGAAATATGTTCTATAGGAACATGAATATGTTTCTGTATGAATATAGAAAGAACTATATGACTCCTGCTTTTCCAGGATAAAAACTGCAAAAAAAGGGGTGGGGGGGAATCAATACATGCTACTACTACATTATTTATGGCATCCAAAATATGTTTCTCCTTTTTTTGAAGGCTAAGAAAGCACAATAATTAACTTGGAAATTGTCTGAGGGAAAAATCTCAAGGAGGAGCTTGATATGACCAAGTGGGGTGGGTTACATGGAGGCTGGCTGGGAGCCTGGTCAGTGGCCGGGGCCACGGGAAAGGCAGAGGCCCGGCGGGAACACGCAAAGCCTCCTCAGCTCCCCCAGCAAACGAACAAGCAGTAACACCGGGGAACTGCAGAAAGTGCTGACTCCGAACACTCAGGTAAGTTAACAGAGCTGGGATTTGGGTCTAAACAGCACGGCTTAAGATTTATTGCTCCGTGACACGGCCCTGTCAGGCGGCATCAAAGGCAACCGGGAGCTTCTCCCTGCTGAGGCTGAGGCGCTGGTGCAGAAGGGCCCCTTCTCATTAAGGAAACCGGATGCCCACAATTGCATTTGGTACAGCACAGATCTACAGAAACACAGCTCTTCCCGTCTTATGGAGCACATCAGTCATCTCATTTTAAAAAAACTATTTCCTAACATTTTACCATGAGGATGATAACACAGAAAAAAAAAATGAGGCTTAATAAGGTGACTGCCACAAATGCTGCTTAAAGGCACAATTAAAAATATTCAAGGCAGTGTAAAAAGCAGAGCCAAAAAAGGAAATTAAATGCTACTTAAATAAGATGAACATACAGAGTATGTTTAAAGGTATTCATCAACAATTCTATGCTTCATTAACTATAAAGCTACATCTATAGAATCAAATATCTGACATCAAATTGTGCACAAATTTAAAAATGCCCACTACATTAAATATGTATTTTAACAATTACTAAATGGCACATCGAAACAATGGAAAAAGTAGATTTATTTACAACTTCAAGCAAAACACAGGACAAAAATATACTGTTATTTTTTTTCTTAAGGACAAGCAGTCTAACACACTACAGAATTCAGACACTCACAGCAAGGATAATGTGACATTGACCTTCCCAATCCCTGAAAATGCCAACAAATCAATGCCAGGCTACAAAACGTGTACCAGTGTAGAAAGAAGCTCTCTTGTGCTTCTCCCTAAAAGGGATGAATGCTTTAGACTTTATGCTGCCTGTTAAGGACAGCAAATTAAGGTAATTCCAATTTTACACAGAAAAAATATTTCTGATCATTTTTATCTGAAGATTGTGATAACAGAAAAAAGAAATAAGGAATCACCCTGATAAAAATAAAATTAGGTAGTATTTACATATTTACTATCAATGGAAATTCATAAAATCTAATCTCTGATAAAAAATATTTGTCATTCCAGCTTGGCTTTACTTTCTGCACTAGCTCTATCAGCTGGGATGGGGGTTTTGCTCATTGCTTCCCTTGTTTGAGGGCCTAGAGGCTACTACTGAAGCTCTGAAAAAGGCCAAGCCTCCCCTGAACTTGCTTAAAACCAAAACCATTCATCAGAGATTCCCTCGAGACACATTTCTATTCTGTGTGTGCGTTATCTGGAGATCCTAGCTCAGAGATGCTGCTATCAGTTCAGTCTCTAATACCGTAACAAAATGCAACCTAGAAACTGCTCCACAATCCCATTTTCAACGGGATAGAAGGAATAACAACTAGTGCTTTCCTACTGTATTACAAATAGTTCACCCAGTTATACCCGTGATGAGTCTGCTTGGTTAAAGTTCAGAAAAAGAAGGATTTGAAAGCCTGAAGAAAGACCTGAAGAAAGCCTGAAGAAAGGATTTGAAAGCCTGTTCAATTTGTTCATCAATGACCTGGACGAAGGCACAGAGTGCTCCCTCAGCAAGTTTGCTGATGATATGAAGCTGGGAGGAGTAGCTGATACCCCAGAGGGCTG
>JAWLRI010000731.1:2340746-2356468 GCA_034781795.1 Crypturellus tataupa
TCTCCAGAGAAGGAGACTCCACAGCCTCTCTGGGCAGCCTGTGCCAGGGCTCTGGCATCCTCACAGGAAAGAAGTTCTTCCTCACATGGAGATGGAACTTCCTGTGTTTTAATTTGTACCCTTTACCCCTTATTCTGTCACTAGCCACCAAATGATGATCTCATATTCTCCTCAACTTAACAGCTTTCATAACTCCAATATGTAGTCATGAGACATAACCTCTTCCTGGTGCTCTCCTGTTTAGCACAGATGCCTGTAATTTGAGTGAAACAGCTGCTATTGTTGACTGGCTGCTGCAAAGACAGACAGTTTGGATCTAGGGTTCGAAGGGATGACAGAAGCACTTAAAAGTTTCCACAGTCAGTCATAAGAAGAGTGGTTGCAAGAGCTGGCCAAGCCATGCCTAAGAGCTTTCCATATATTTTCCATTTATTCTGTAGCTGTGCGTATTTCCCTGAGGACTGAAGTGCCTCAGACATCGAAATGGTCTGCAGGGATCCTCTTCATAAATAGATATGATGAGAAACTCTTAAGCTGCCATGCAGAATGCCAAGAATGAAGAAAGCATGAAAATGTTGGCAAGACAGAAAAAAAAAGTGCAGAAAAGGGTTGGGAATTCACTCCAGGCCGATGTATGGAATAAAAGGAAGAGATGCCAGGAGTCCCCCTAGTCCACTTGAGTAAGGATGAGTTGTGCTGTAGCCATGAGGACTCTTTCTATCAGGGGCCTTGTGTTTGAATAGTCCTCCTGGGTAGGAGGTGAGGGCAGAACGAAGAAGCACCTGCAGTTTGACCCACATGAAAACTGTACAAATGCAGGTGACAGAGATAATTCATTTGCCCTGGAAAGGCTGCTCCTTCTGTGCTAACCTGCATCACATGCAACTTCAGCTAATTTCTAAACCATGTCCAGGTTGACGTCCAGAATCTCTCTCACTGTTATAAGACACACATCTCTCTCAGGGGGCTGAATATATTCAAGGCAAGAAAAACAACTGTCTGAAAGACACTGACTCGCTTGGTGGGATTTTCCTGTTCTACGAAGCCCAAAGTATGTCTTGTTGGGTTATAGCTGACCCTTCAGATTCATGGATTGTTTCACCTGTGCTGTAAGATCCTGAATTTTCTTGGGCCCAACTGTCCTTTTCTAGCAATCTCAAAATCCGTGATGCCATCTATATAGCCTCACCCATCAAGACAACCATCATTTCATGTAAAAGGCACTAAATTTTGCAGAGGGTTCAAAGGGAGCTACCTCTTACAAACAACTCAAGAGTGATTGTTCAGATATGAAAGCAAAAAACAGCAAGACAGTAATGTGTTTGTATCAGAGGAAAATACACCGACTTAGAAGGAGAAAAAAACAAAAACAGATCTATAAAATGACTTGGAATAGGAGAGAAACTGCTCTTAAGAATGATATTTTTTTCATATCTAGAATCCTGGAGGACTGGAATATCCTGGACAATGAAACTATATGAATAATCTAGGGGCACAGTAAATAACTGCTTGGTGATTTATTCCCTCTTCATTACTGGGATATATAGTTAATTTTTATTGTTTTATTTAACTGTATTGTTTATTTAATTTTATTAACTAACCATAATATTTTTATTATATTATCAATGCTTTATCAGCACCATGAAAACATACTGCAAACCTGTATTATGATAGAGTAATTTTGCCCTTATTGTAACATCCTTAATGTAAACAATATTTTGACACAGCAGCTAATCATCTTCTTACAGAAAAAAAAAAATCAAAAGTTCACCAATATTTTAAAATAAAAACAAAACTAATAATGAGCAATAAAAATGCAAATTCATAGCAAAAACAAAAAACACTCGATAAAAGTAGTATCTTACCTTTTCGTCCAGGGTACACTTGAGGGTGATATTCATAATAAAGATCAGGCTGGTCCAAATTTCCAAATGGTTCAAATTCCATTTCTGCATTTTGGAAGAGATTCAGTTTTACCAGTAATGCCAGTCTCACAAACCACAGCTAGAAAATTAATACATATAAAAAAAACAAAAGGCAAAGTCTGTTATTAGCTTCAATCACAAGGTACATGCAAATAATCTTGGATTTTTTTTCTTCTAAGTATTTTTGATATAGTCAAGTAATGAGTTTCTATGATGATTTGTGATGAGAATCACTACCTATGTTACATATTTCTTCACAGAATACTTTTTGCAAGGTCATTAAAGTAACAAAACCTGAAAGACTGATGTTTAATTGTTTGTTTTTGAAGATGAAGCCTACAAACTAAGCTAGCCTGTCTTGAAATCAGAACATCTCTTTTTAATTAGATTGAGATAGCATGTAAGACTTATCAGTCCAAGTTTTATATGTTAACAAATATGTAATGTTAAACATTAACATTATGATTTCAGTGAATTTCTATTATCTATATAGCACTAGGGCCAGCACTTTACTTGTCTTTTGTTTATATTTCACCAAGTAGAACAACTGCATCATGAATCTTTAGTAATTTGGGTTATTATTTCTAATGACTTTTCTAATATTTGAAATCTTACTACAGATTCATCATCTATACAGAGTCCATAAATGTTAGCAAAGTTAGACTTCGAAGATAAGCAAAGCATATTTCTTTTTACTCATCTATCCACCTTTAAAAACATGCAAACAAGATAAGCTTTACTTTTTAAACATGTTTTGTTTAAAATGATGACCTACTTTACATAAGGAAACAGCAAAAGTGACTTGCTACAAGGCATTAATCAGCTTACTTTTAGGTAATAATTTTGAAAGGAAGTTTGAGCATGTTCAGAAGAATGCTACTGTGAATACTCTGCAGAAAGGCTGTAGAGGTGCAGTTTTGAACATACCTGCAAGGAATCTGTTGTGTGGTTAGTAGGTAGTCCACTTTTTCCATATCCTTGACCATGGGCAGTTAGAAGTCGCCCACACAGGTCAACTGCTGCCCTCCAGTTTTTACTGCTCTAGGAAAAAAAAAAAATAAGTAGCACGCAAAAAAAAAGTATTATTCTAGTATTATTATTTAGTATTATTATTAACAATTGAGAACAATAAACAGTTTAATGCATAAAATGATAAGACCAGAAAGATGGAATGAGTTTCATATTGAAAATACAAACATCTGAATTTTCATTGACAGGTTAACTTTACAGTATTCTTTAATGTATTTTTTCTTTCATAAAACAAAATCTTGTCTAGTCAGATAAGTTATACTGTATTATCACATTGTCATATTCATGCTTCTACCTTGTATACGATAATGTGGCCTTGTAAAAAGCTAACATTAGAGGAAAAACTTTTTAGAAAATACTATTGTTTCACAGGTTTTAAACTGTTCTATGTTTCTGTTACACAGAACATTTTTTTTCAAGCAATACGCACTCAGGAGCTCATTATAAAACCTGTACATTTCATTATAGGAGAGTAAGTCACCAGTTCTTTCAACAAGACTTCTTAAATACAATAGAATATAATGACCAAATGTGACAGAAATGTAGCATTTTCATCCAAGAAATTTAAAAGAATAGAAAATACCTATTTCAATGCTTCTGAAGTTTGGATACTCATCTGTAATTGGCATTCTTCTACATGATTTCTATTATCTACAGTTTGGAAAACAAGTTAATAGTGCAATCAGTACCTGAGGAAAACTACTGGCAGCAACTGAGCAGCTTTTGTACCCCCTGGCCTCTATTTTGCAGCTCTAGTTGTTCAAAGGATAATTATAAAGAGAGATCAAGAGGGATCACAGTGCACTGATGACCTTATCTCCAAGGTCATCTACATATTGTCAAATTCTACATAAAATTTTGAATTCTGCTGGAAATGCAGAAGTTAACTGATAGTGTGAACATAAAGCAGCATGGCAGTTTTCCTTACAAGATCTCTGTGGCCTTATGGGAGGGCAAGAATTGATATGTATTTATAACATCCTTCAACGTAAATTCTTATCTACTTTGAAAAGCAGAAAGATATGGAGATAGATTACCTGAACTTTATTCCTCTTCCACAGAGGCAAATTAATTTCCTTTATCCTTAGATCTAAAGCAGATCTAAGCAGGGCTCTAGCACTGCTCATCTTTGTTTTCTGAGTGAGAGTCAAAAATAATGATGGAATATTTATGGCAAGCTTAGGTGCTACAGTTTTAAGGAAATACTTTGGGCATTGACAAAACAATTTTTTCTTTATAGTGGAAGACAGCCAGGAGAGGTGGGTCTCACAACCACAGTGATAGCCATCTTCACTGGAAAATAAAATATAATATTCCTCATTATTGCAAAAGCAAAGCTGTCTGCCTGGCCATGGAGCATGGGTCTCTGTGGACGCTAAAGCAGAGCTTAGTTCGAGTCCAACAGGACATGTTATTGGCTCTGGCAACTTGAGACAGAGTTAGCCTAGAGCTGTCAGTCTGCCAGAAATCTTCCAGGTACTTGATCCACCTCTCAAAATCTTGCAGGTTTTGTCCCTTCTTTGTTTCCTGTGTTATAATGCTCTTAGGGCCTGGGTTCCTTGTTTCTGAAAATATCAGGTATGAATGTTGTCTGTAAATCATAATATTCTTCAAAGTAAACATGGAAACTACAGCTCTAAGTGCATCATCAAAAGCACAGAAGGACGGTTTCAAAGACAAAACTGCAAACACTACTACTATGATGATTAAGACACAGCCCTCCTGCATTGTGTCAAGTTGCATGAAACCATTTTCTTCATAGATAATGCTGATTCCCAGATTATATATATCAAATAAATATATTTGGTATATGAACTATACCAAACAGTTCACTAACACAACCTTTTTCCACACATGACATTAGCTAAACTTTCACACACACAAAAGTATATAGAGAGATAGAGCGAGCGAGTGAGCACACGAGAGCTGTTGTCCTTGAATTCTTCTAATAAGAGCCTCCACTTCGAATGATTTCTTAACTTTTTACACACTAGGATTCCTGATGTTAAATTTGACCCTTTTTTTTTAGTCCAAACAAAGAACGTTAAAAAAAATCAGTAAGCATATTGTTTCCTTTATAGCTTTCAGAGATATTTTTAGTGCAACTGTTATTTCCATATCAGGTCTACTTTATGAAATCGAAGTAATTCTTTTAAATGTGTGGATGAAGATCCTGCCTTTGAGACAAATCTAAGCGCACTTCTCTGCACGGGAACCTCCTACCTGTGGAGCACGCAGCAAACCCAGGCTAGCAGAGCAGCTTCTCCCACATAAACCACCCCCTACATAACGTGATCTCACTGTCCATCGTTAGACTTCCTAGTTATAGCAACAGGTACAGGGGAGATATTCTAAAAACTAACTGAAATAGGTAATATCACAAAAATAAGTGACAAATTCTGATAAATCTTCAGGTCTTGTAATGCTTCTGGTCTATTTGGTCAAAGTTAAAAGTAACTGAGACAATCTATATAGCCCAGTATCTTCAATAAGCCTGTTTTTCACACAGAGTGATGAAAAAAGGGATATAGAGTAGCAAATAACTTGAGAAGGTAAACTTAGACAGTTGCAGTAGTCCAAATGTGACAATAACTGAAAATGTCAGAGCTTTGCAGTTTTTACAAACAAAATCTCCTGTTAAATGAAAGAGACAATACAAGCCAAATCTGTAGTATGAGTCAAAAAAAAAGGTTTCTTCCTTTTTAAATAAAAGTGTTGTAAGAAAGATAATTATCAAGAGTTTTTATAACGTCTGAAAGACGACACTCACAGATTGACTGAAAAGAAAATACCAAGTAGCTGATTGTCACCATCTCACATAAAACTGTCCCATGCAGGTTAATTTTTATAGATTTTTGAATTATAGTTGAACAAAGCTGAGAGAACATATGACTACAGAAGTCTTTGTATTTCTTCTCTATACATAATATCATAAAATGTTTTCTGAATGAAGCTCAGGTGATTCAACAAATAAGACTAAAATCAGCTGGAATCGCACTGCCAAACAAAAAAAAAAGGCCAAGTAGAAGAGCTGGGATGATTGGTACAACTGTGAAAGAAGCTTGCAGACTGGATAGCTGCAATCAAGGTGTTCAGTGAAAACTGAACTCACTTTACACATGAGGAGAATTTATAACATTACTTGACCTCTGAGGAAAACAGTTTTGAGCTAAGCCATCCAAATTCTATGCAATAAATTGAGGCTTTCTAGTGTAGAAACGCAACCTCTCCCCACAAGCCCTCAATTATTGTTTCTGCTACCTGTGTCTCCGCTTTTCTCTCAAATCAGCTACAAAAAGATTGGAAATTGTTCACCGATTCAGAAGGAACATGAAAAATAAAATACATAGATTTTTAAGGAGAATTTCTAACTTGTTGAAGTAAATATGCATGCATACCACTGCATCCAAGTTTGTTATATTTGACAACACATGCAAGTGCACAACATTAATCATATGCATAAGTAATAGCATGTGATTTTTTGCTGAAAAGAGACTCAAAGGGAGTCATTAACACTACATGCAACACCATTAAAGTGATTAAAATGTCCTCCTCCACTAGCTATGACATTCTTCTTTCCAGTAAATTACATTGGCAAAACCATTCCACATTAGTTGAGAAAGTGTAGTTAGTAACCCTTTCCTAATCCAGTAACTTAAAGAAATTACTGTATACTTAAAACTATTATTACATAGTTATAATGGCAAGATACGGTATTCTTTTTTTAGGTATGACAAATTTCCAAAAAATGTACTTTTCCTATGATTGTAAACATCTTTCAATTCAAAATAACAGAAAGGTCTATAACAAGAAATGTCATATTGCTTGTTCAGATGAAGGTAAAAAGTTAATCTAATCTATGGAGGAATAGAAACTGCTGCTTACATTTTCTATGCATAATTTTTATCTGCTACTATAAAAGAAAGCAAAACGAAAGCAGGCTATTATTTACATTTATTTACTACACAAAACAGGCAAAAGCATGTTCCTGTACTAGAATAACACAGCATTTTGAAAACTGAAACTTCAAAATTTTCTGTTCTCAGTTGAATCATGTAAACAGCCTATACAGATGTTTTTTATTTACAAGTTATCACTACAATGGCAGGCACATAGATTTACAAAATTACACTGCTGCACTGTGACAGTGCTTCTACAGCCCTTCCAGGCTCAAAGCAGTTTAAGACAATTTGGCAGCAGAACTGCCCCAATATTACTGGAGCAGGAATGCATTTCCAATTGACCGTTATTTATTCCATAGCCAAAATTAAAAATGTGAAAAAGCAGTTGTACAACAAAGCAACAGCAGTACACGAATGTAGTCATCTCTGGGCTCCTGATACAAATCTCACTCAAACCAGTTAGAATCCAAACTCATAGAACCCAAACTCATCCTGTCCCAACTCTTTTCTTAGCCAGGTTTAACAATTGGAGCCAGTTCCTGATGAAGTCACCTATCTTAGAAATGATGCTCCTGTTGGAGGCCTCATCAAGGGGCACCTTAGAAAGATCAGTGTATTATTTTCTTGATAGCATTTGTTTCCTGGAAACTAAATATATTTGAAGAAGCTTTTGCCTATGCACTTTGCACTGTGATTCTAAAAGGAGGAACTCCAATATTCTTTGTCACGAGCATTAACTTCATCTTTTTTTTTTTTTGAATTGTTACAAAGCGGATGAGAATTTACTATTCAAGGATGTACTCTGGCATCAATCCAAAATACTCTTTTTGTGATCCTGATGAATGGAGTTGGTAAATTACATCTGCAGACGTAGAAAGTTGTTAGCATACAGTAGGGCCACATCACTAAGCAGGAATCAGGTATTTTGTATGCGAGAATAATGAAAAAAGTAAAACATGGTCATTAATATGTAAAGTCATTCTCACTGAGACTTAAGAACTTTTGCTGTAAGTTGACTGAAAAAAACAACAGAAATAATGAAAATTTTGACAATTGCATAAGCTGCTAATAAGATGACACCTTTCAAAAAGTTAAAGGACTCCTTTGGATGTGGTAGGAATCTTTCAGTGCTGAAGTGGCCTTTGTATAATTCACCGGTAACACAACATTTTAAACACTGTGGTCAGGTCTACATAGTGATAATAAAATACTAACTGCAACCGGAAGAGGTTTGGAGAAGAGCTATTAGGATGATTAAGAAAATTGTATTTATTCTGAGAAAACTAGAATAAGTTATTTTAGCCTTAAAAAACAAAACTGGAGAGGAACATAGTGGATGAAAGAACACAGCCAGCCTCACATGCTTACTAAATGTAAGTATTTGCAAGCTACAGACATTTATGTCTTTAGCCTTTAACCTTTTTGAAGAAATAAAAAAAAGGAAAATGGAAACAATTTTTTCCTGCTCTAAAATAAGAATAAAAGAGCTGAATTTATCATATCAGCCTTGCTTATCACAAGAACTGATATGTCTTACCTTAAGTAAAACACTACAGTAAAACATGAATATATATGAGACAAACAAAATCATTAAAATCAACTTCAAAACCATTTACATTATTTAAAACTATCTTGATTCTAATTTCTGCATTTACATCCTTTAGAACCCAAAATCATTACTATTACTTTGGTTTCCAGGATCATGAATAGATATAAGGATATTCTTTATTTCCTTCACATCATTAGGACCCAATTATCTTGAGAGAAGCATGATATTTAACATACACTGAATTATGAAGATGAAGTACATTCTTACTTACAATTAGCTGTTTCAAGCCTACAAATGACTGTTCTACAGAGTTGGCATTTAAAACTTGTCTCTTCACTGCAGCTTGTTCCCCCAAGAAGCGAAGCATTAAATCTTTCACTGCATCTCCCTTGGCGTCCATGGAAGGAAAAACAAAAAGAACAAACATAAGATACTTTCTAACATTATAGCAAATTGTTGCATTAAAGCTGAGTAAAATATTTTTCTACCTTGAGCAATGCTTGTTTTCCACCACTTTGTGTGTGAAATGAACATACATACATATGTACTGGAAGCTTTTCAATGCAAATTTCTAGACTTACTTCACATTATTTTCTAATTCTGTTTTCTAAAATTCAGGTGTCAGCATCAGAAAAATCACACTTTTACTTCTCATTATCCTTCAAATATCTAATAAAATACTGTTTGAAGACCTTACAAAATACAGTAGGTTTTACTAGGTATTTCTAATGACTATTACTCAGGCAAAGGTGCAATTTCCTCCCCAAAGATATAAGGGCCCTTGATCAGCTGACCTGAAGCATACACAGAAACTAAACTTTGAGAGATCAGAAGCCACAGTGAGTAGCAACCTTTTAAGGAACAGTTAAAACTATTAAGACACCCTTTCTATTTATCTGTTCATTTCAGATCCCTGTCTTGTAAGGTAAACACTGCTATTTCACTACCACTTAAATGGACAAATGTTGTTCTCCAGAATGTTCCTCTAATCTCCTTTTTTTAAATTCCATTACATCCTTTCTAATATGTGCTGACAAGAACAGCATGCACTATTTAAGGTGTGAAGCAGAGGAAAAGAAAAAAAAAAAAAAGACTTGGCCTTGAAAAAGAAATGTATAAAATAGAGTTTAGCTAGGATAAAGATATCCATTTAATTGATATTAAATGATGGCACTTTCCTGTGTCACCACCTGTGGGTGGTGACAGGAAATTCACTTATGTTTTCTATTTAGTTTCATGAGAAATGAGACTGTAATTACTGTTTTACTACTTGGAAAGTTTTTACCTCTAAAGCTTTACCTATCCTACAAACAAGATTTCTACCTTTAAAACAGAGTGTGTACAATGAAACAAATGCAAAAGAACCATTAACTGTCCAATCCACTTCTTTCGAAAAGGAAATTCCTACTTATGAAGGACTAATGAAATGGAAGGTAGCAGACAATGACTGCTGTAGACAGGCAGAACAGGGAGAGCATAAAAAATAACACTCCTGACTGGTTCCCATTCATAAAACACAGGTACAGATAGCCTATAGCTAATACAATCATGAGTGTTTTAAAATAATGCTGCTTGAAACGATCAGATCAATAGAAGCAGCACACTGTTGAACCCGAGAATACTGAATATTTCTCTTTCTAAATTGCTTCATGTGACTTTAAAACAACATTCTTCTAACATGAACAAGCACTTTCTGAATGAGGAAGAAAAAACAAACTGTGCTGAGCTTTTCAGTACAGGTCATGAAATCTCAGTCCTCCCCTGGAGTATTTAAAGTTCACTATAAATACACTTTTCAGCTAACTTCTTTGTTAATCATATGCTGTATGGTTTAACATATTGCATTGACAAAACTGTTTCTGCCAAAGCTTTAATGAACATTGTCATACGCTGGTTTAACATTGAAAACAAACCATCTCCAGTACTCTACAATGATGATTTCAGCTAAATACACAATTCACAGCACTATAAATGCCCGGAACACTGAGATCAAACTAGAGGCAGGCAGGCTAGTCAGGGAGGGCACTCAGGCCACTGAGAAGCAGCAAGTGGCAGTGAGGAAAGTTATGTGAAGTATAAAGCCCTTCAAAACCTGCCTTGCTGCCAACATACCTACATAGCTGCTTATACTCAATGAAGAAAGCAGCAGGAATCCCTCTTAATTCCTTCCTTGATTTAACAGAAGGTCATTTGTAATGTCTTTTTTTCAATGATGTACTGATGCTGCATCTGCATATAATAACATAACCTAGTTTCAGGGAATGATCAGTACCAGTAGCTTTTTAATCCTAGAATCATCACAAGGAAATGAGGAACAACTACTGTAAAAAAAATGGAGGCTGTGTTCCCCCCTAAAAATTACTACTATAAAAAGAGAGGATCTTCTCCTTTGGGTTTGTGGCAGAAATTGTCTTTGGTTGTTAGGGGAGAAATATTACAACCTTGAATTTATTCATGAAGCTCAAAAAAGTGATTTTTTGTGAAGGTGGGATGAAGCAGAGGTTGCATAGTATTGGATGTAATATTGTAGTATGTAATTACAGTATTTAATGCTACAGGATTACAAAGAGTTGCATAGTATTACAGTATTTGCTTTTTTCCTAAGTATTTGGTTCTATGATGACAAAACTAATGCAAGAAGCAGTAGCATGGTGTGTGTCTAAATCTTTCATCATTTTTTGCTTTAGGTACAGACATGAAAAAGGAAATTTAAGATTTGCCAGCTGCAAATCAGAACTTCATTCACTTCAAAAACTTTTCTGATAGTTACCGCAGGCTGGGAAGTTACTACAGACCTGTCCTTAATTCTACTTAACAATTTATAATCTTTATTATGCCATCATTAAGGCTTAAGTATCCAGCTCTCTAGACTACAATTCTACTATTCAGAGATGTAGATATGAAAAGAAGGATTTGTCTAGTTTGAGAAATAAACATCCACTGCAAAAGTTTGGCTTTGCTAAGCTGCCAGGAAAAAAATACTTCACAAGAAATGTTTAATAGATCTGAATTAAATTTCTCCAGATTGTGAAAATGCCCTTGCACCAGTTGGGAAATCTTGACAGAAAAGAAGGAAATGGGTTTCCACTACTAATCCCTTCCCCTCAAAATCTGATCAGAATTTCGCTCCTTCCTAGTTACTGGCTCCAGCACCCATCTTGCTATAGCTCATGCCTTTCCATTGCTTAGGAAAGACATAAATGACACAGTTCCAGTCAACATCAACATTATTCACAGCACTGTTGTTTACTGCTTGGTTGCAACAGTGCAAACAGAACTGTCTGCCATCAGGTGTCCCAGGACAGCATTCTGGTTTAGTTTATGTTCAAAATGGGGGTATAAACTTCTAAAAACAATGGGCAGAATCTAACTGAAATGACTTAAGATCAGATCTGATTTTAGTCCTTTCAGGTATGGGTAGACAGTCATATGAAGTTTCCTAATGAGGACTGGTGTAATTCAAAGTGACTTTAGGCAACAATATGAAGCACTAAGAAGATGCACCAATTTTTGGAGAGCTCTTATTCAATATTTCTAAAATGTAATAGAGACTAAAGACATAATCACAGACTCTTACCTGGATATTATCAAATTTTAATCCGGGCATGGTGAGATTCTCTTTGTCTATGAACACAGTGCTGTATTGCTGTGTGGCAACCGAAATCAGAACATTCCTGGTTTCCTCACTAGGAAGCCAAGCATCATTTCTTCTATCTAGCTCACTCATATTCAAGGCTGTGGCAAATGGGTCATCACTCCCAGCAAAAACAGCCTGGATTTGGGAGAAGGGCTTGGGAGACTGAGATATTTCTAAAGAGCTCGGAGGACCACCTACTTCGGTTCTCCCATTTCCTATAGAAAAAGTAGGGTCAGGTGAAGCATGAGAACTGTCTCCAGTGGAAGAAATACAGGACATTTGTTCTGGGACTGAAGAGCTTGCATTGGGATTACTGACAGAAATAAAACTGGATGTGGTAAATGAATCAAAAAAATCTGAAGCTAAAGTATTAGTGTTCACAGTATCACCAAAGAATTTGCTTAGACTAGGACTCGGCTGAACTACCTGTGGATTAGACTTCACTGGAGTCTCAATTATACTACTACAACTGGGAGATTTTACCATCTGAGGCTCAAAACCATCATGCAGGAACAGCTGTGGCTGAGCACGAGCACTGTTTGCTTGGCTGAAAATGGTGCACACGGGGATGGGCTCGGCCTCAGCAGCTGGCTTCCCAGTGCTGGGTAACGGCGCCTGCTCCTCGGGTCTATGCTCGTCAGCATTTGGTCCTGTTTCAGCAGGAACGTTGTTTATTGATGTCAGTTCCTCCTTCACTGCCTCCTGAATTGATTCTTCCTTTAAGGATGCCTGATCATCTGTTCCAATCTCAGAAATGTCTCTGGGTGTTTCTTCATGTTCCGTTTCACTCTCATTACTTAAAAGCTCTTCCTTGCCCACTTCTGCTTGTGTCTTCTGATTGTCTTTGGCTTCCATTTGCTCCACAATCTCCTGCAGACAGCCCAGCTCCCCAGTGTCATCCTCACTGTTGTTCGGAGAGTCTGAAATAATGACGCTCTCCATCATTTGCTCGTTAAGTTTATCTATGAAGTTATTAGAATCTTCGGACACCGTTTCATTGCCTTCCGACTCAAAGTCGTCTCCACCGAGATCGATGGTCTCCTCGTGAAAGAGCATGTCCTCCGGAGTGCTCTGCTCAGCTCCATCGCTCCTCACCTCCTCCCCGGACGTGCTCCGGGCAGCCCTGGCGCCACTCCCGCCGCTTTCCATCGCGCCTGCGGGAAGAGAAACGGGCACCACAACGAGCTCCGTGACTCGGGCCCCACTCAGAAGCGCCGCCGGACCCGCCGTGTTGCCGGCAACGAGCCGGGCCCCGCGGCGCGGCGGACGGCATCACACGGGGGTCTCTGCCGGCTGCGCTCCCTCCCCATGGGCCGGCTCGGTGCTCATGGGCTCCCGGCTCCCTTGGGGCACCCAGGCTGCTGCGGTGTCCCCACTGCCCAAGTGGGCAGCCACCGGCGCCCTTTCTGGGTCCATGTGTCCCCCTTTCGGGGACATGTCCTTCCCATCGGGAGCCACGGGCCGAGCGAGTTGCGGTGCCGTGCCGGGGATGCGGGGCCGTGCCAGTGCCGCGGTTTCCCCGCAGACGGAGGGCGTGCGCGTCTCGGTGAACGTCCTCTCGGAGCACAGCGACGTGCCCGTGCTCTTCGTGGTGAGGCAGAAGGAGGCCGTGGTGTCCTTCCAGGTGCCGCTCGTGCTGCGTGGCCTGTGAGTATCCGCGGGGCCGCCCCGTGGTGCCGGGCCGGGCCGCGGTGCCGCACGGCAGCCCCGGCACCCTCCGCTTGCCCGCAGCTACCAGCGCAAGTACCGCTACCAGGACGTGAGCCGCACGCTGTGCCAGCCCCAGACCAAGATGGAGCTGGAGACACAGCACTTCTACGTGGACGTGTCCACGCTGTCGCCCAGGAACACCTCGTACCGGCTGCGGGTGACGCGCGTCGAGAACTTCGTGCTGCGGTGGGTGCCGCCGCCGGCCAGCTCGGCCCGCGGGAGCGCGCGGGCGCCTCCGCACGCCACTAGCGCCCGGCCTTTCCCCCGCAGGACGGAGCAGCCGTTCAGCTTCAACGCGACGGCCGCCCAGCCGCAGGTGCGCGCCGAGCGCGGGGCTGCGGGCGCCGCTCGGCCCGGCGGCACACGGCACTAACGCACCCTTCCTCCCGCCAGTACTTCAAGTACGAGTTCCCTGAGGGAGTGGACTCGGTGATCGTGAAGGTGACCTCAGCCATGCCCTTCCCCTGCTCCGTCATCTCCATCCAGGACATCCTGGTAGGCGCCGGGGGACTGTGCCGGCGGCAGGCGACGGGAGCGCCGCGTGGTGCCGCGGGGTGACGGGCTCCTCGTCCCCGCTGCCCACAGTGCCCCGTCTACGACCTGGACAACAACGTGGCCTTCATCGGCATGTACCAGACCATGACGAAGAAGGCGGCCATCACGGTGCAGGTGGGCGCCGGGCACCGAGCTCGCCGCGTGGCCACGTGCGGGGCCACCCGACCCTGCTCACGCTGCTCTCCTCGCGCAGAAGAAAGACTTCCCCAGCAACAGCTTCTACGTGGTGGTGGTGGTGAAGACGGAGGACGAGGCGTGCGGCGGGGCCCTGCCCTACTACCCCTTCTCCAAGGGTACCCGGGCGCTGGCAGGATGGGGAGAGGGTCCATGTGGGCGCTGGGGTGAGCAGAGCGCCCGGCGGAGTGCTGCCCCACACCAACGGGGCCATCGCTGCCCTCCTGCTCCCGCAGATGAACCCATTGATCAAGGCAACCGGCAGAAGACGCTGGAGGTGGTGGTGTCCCCGGCCATCACGTGTAAGGCCGGGTGGGAGATGGGCCGGGGCGGCGGCGCGGGCAGCACCGAGCACCTTCCTGAGGGCTCGCGGCGCTCTCCGCAGCCGAGGCCTACATGAGCAGCATGCTCTTCTGCCTGGGCATCTTCCTCTCCTTCTACATCATCACGCTGCTGCTCGCCTGCTGGGAGAGCTGCCGGTGAGCCGCCGCGCTGTCCCGCAGGCGCTGCGTGCTCCATGCTGCGCAGTCCCACGGGCGCTGCGCGCTCCGTGCCGCACTGCGCGCTCCGTGCACCCGCGCGAGCCTCACGCCCGCTCCCCTCCGTAGCCAACAGCGCCGCAGGAAGGGCCTCCTGGCAGGCATGGACTCGCCCAGCCTGGACACGGGTGAGCGCTGCGCGTGGGTTCCCGTGAGGTTGGGGTGCTGCTGTGCCCGCCGCGGCCTGCTCCGTGCGGGGAAGAACCAGCAGCGCGCGGGCCGGGGTGGCGCAGGGCTGGGCAGGGCCGCCTCACCAAGTCCCCTCCCTCTCTCTGTCTTGCGCTGCGGGACAGCGTCCTTACTGGGTAAGCAGCAGCCTTTGCCTTTGCCGTCTCCCTGGGTTCCTGTGCGTCAGCCCCGCCTGGGCGCGTGGGCCCTGCCACCGGCTGCAGGGCTCAGGGTACCCTCTTGCAGGACACGGCCGGAGCCTCCCCGACTCCTTCCTGGGTCATGCCCCCTACGACGGCTACGGCTACGGCTCCTTCGGTGAGTGCGGAGAGCTCCCTGCGCCCCCTGCGCCCGCGGGGCCAGCGGGCACACGGCACTGACCCGGGCACCGTCCTGCAGAGAACGGCTCCAGCGGCAGCACGGAGGCCGTCACGGACAGCATGGGCTCCACGGAAGCCTCCTACGGCTACACGGGTGAGTGCCGGGCGGCCGCTCCGCTGGCACGGCCGGGCGGCAGCGCCGTGCTCTGCCCGT
>JAWLRI010000731.1:2356568-2386170 GCA_034781795.1 Crypturellus tataupa
GGCGGGGGGCGCCCGGAGCCGCGAAGGGGCTGCGGCCCCGCGAGCGACCCCGGGATGCGGCGCCTTCCCGGCGGGAAGCCCCGCCGGGCTCCAGGCCCCGGCTGGCGGGGGTCTCGCCGTGCAGTGCGTGGGGTTGTTCAAACCGTCGTGTGCCTGTGTGTGCCGCTCTCCCGTAGGCACCGGTACCGGGGAGCCCCGAAGGTTCCTGGCAGCCAGGGAGGCTCTTTGGGGGGTTCCGACATCCCGCTCCAGTGTCCGCCCTCTGGGGTTACCTGCCCTGTGGTTCTCTGCCATTGCATCTCTGTAGCGTCCTGTAGTTTGGTTTCCTACTTCTGTACTAGCTTGTGTTAAAACTGACTTTTACCACACGTGAGATCTGCTGTGGTCTGACTGTCTGGTGCCGTTCTGTGGGTGGTGAGAGATGGCTGCAACTCTTACCTCAAAATCAGTAATTAGCCTAAACTTATGCTTAGGTTTCTTATCTCTTGCATTTTAAAGAAAAGCTTAGTTTCTTTATTGTATAAAATAAGACTCCCAGAATCTTAGCGAGACCATGGCTTGGGACCCCGATGATCCTACCAAAACAAACCACAGCAAACACAAGACGCTCCCGTGGACCTCATCTCCCTTCAGAGTGTGCAGCAGGGCTGGCTGGTGGGAAGATGAAGCAAAAGGGTCAAGAGGGAGCTGTAATCCAAAGGAAATGCGGTGATTCCTGCCTTTGGAAAAGAGAGGAGAGGATGACCTTATGGCTAAGGCAGAAAAGGAGCTTGGAGATGAAGACTCCGCTTTTGGTCTCCATCAGCTGCTAATGTGGCCTTAAAGCAAATTACGTCAGCATGCCCTCTGGGAATGATCCTAAGCCCTCTGTGTGGCTTTTCTAACTTGTATCACCAGGTCTAATAAAATACTTTATTATTTTTTTCAGCCTTGTTTTATAATAGCTTTAGCATCACAACTTGCAGTTCTCTCTAGCATGGGTCAGAAACACTATTGAGGGCTGCAAGTCTTCGGTTTGATATATGTACTTAAGTGCAGTTGAAATAATATATTTTTCTTGCTTATGTTTGGCTTGTTCAATTATTTCCAGACTTTACTTCAAACCTTAGAGCTTTATTTATTCAAAAAGAAAAAAAAAAATGGATCTTGTTTTCATCTTTCTTGATATAAATAAAATCTACATATGATAAAATTGTGAAATCTATAAGATATGCTATTGATTGCAGACTACAAAATCGGATTTGGCTCCAAAAGTTAAGAATCTGCTTTTGGCTGCTGTCACAAGTCAATGACCAGTGCCCGTCTGGGATGTGCCTTTGGTGTGATCTAGTGTGCCTTGACTTTAAAAGGTAACAGCATAAACCCAGGTTGCTTCTGGGCTGCTCCACTGATGAACTTATTGGTAGTTAAACTTGTGTAAAAGACTGTCATTATTCTGATGTATAAATCCTGAGCCCTACATTTTTGTTAGCTAGTTAGTTTACGTAACCACTTAGCAAAAGGTCTTTACAAATAACAGGGAGAAGCAGCTTTTCTTCAGAGGAGTAAAAAAGCTAAACATCTAGTGGCAAGCAAAGTTTAAAACTGATTATTAATTCAGATTTCTTGATTGGTTGTTTTTTGATCTACTTTCTCCTCTGTTCCCTCTTGTTTTATCAAATGACTGCAACTTTTTCAATTGATGCATTTCATAATACTCACCATTCTGTTATAACCTGCAAAATGTATTTTTTCAGAATGTTTTTATGCCTCTTCAGCATCTCAGTAGACAATACAAATATTATGCAGGTGTACATAATTTATGTGAACTTCAGGATGTGTTATTTTTTGGTGTATTTTAAAACTTGGAGCACATCTTCCAAGTGTAGTGAGAATGAGACAACTATGTAGTAAGGGATGTGTGAGATGCTGGGCCTGAAGTGAGGGCTGAATGATCAGACTGTGGATCACAGCGACAAATACAGGGCAGCAATAGCTGCAGAACATTTCAGTACAGAGAGGTGGTCCTTTAACAGGACCTGTGGCTAATTCCCAAGGTTATGAGACTGTAGTGAACAGGGTCTCGGTGCTGTAGTTGAGCGCTGCTGTTCACCAGTGAAACTGTGCAGCTCTTACCTCCTTTGTAGAGCTGACCTGTATCTACTGCCTCACCTGGAGTATGCAGAGTGCTCACCTTGTGTTTAGCAGGCTACATTTTTAGGTGTATTTTTATTTCCTCCCCTCCTATTACTTGAGTACATAAACAGGGCTATCTTTCAGTGAGTATACAATCTCTGTGCTGCCCTGGCTTTAGCTTGGGGCTAGCTGGCTGTTTATACCCCTGGAATTGAACTTCATAGAGGGATACTTTCCCTGATGGGCATTTGGCACTGCTGCAATGCCAACATCAAGTCCAGGTGTCTAAAGATTCCTAAAAGTGTGTGACAACCAGCAAGCAACTGAGCAGAGCTGGGGAAAAACTACCTGTGTCTGTGAGAGAGAATTCTGAGCTTGTGTTTGGAGCATTTAAGGGGCTTGGGAGATACGGCAAGACTAGGCTGAATTTCAGTATAACAGATACTCCTGTTGTGTGCTTTTAAAAAAAAAAAAAAAAAAAAAAAAAAAAAAAAAAAACCCCACTGATGAAATCAAGGGAGATGCAAAGGTGGTAGGAAGCCTGTTAGGTGGATGCAGAGTTGGGTCACTCCATCATCATGGGGGCACTTTGAGCTGGTCCCTGAGAGGAAATCTGGCTAAGGGAGGCCTAATAAAACATACCCATGCCCTGTTATAGTTTGTATGCTGCGTTGGGCTAAAGGCTTCTTGCATAAGCCATGCTTGGACCATATTGTAATTTTTAGTTAGTCGTGAGCAGGTTTTGTAAAGCTGGCCAAGGACTATTGATTTGGAGTTTTTGTGGCTGATTGCCAAGGCAGGCTGAGGCTTGATTTCCGTAAGGGAAAATGTGAATTTTGGGAACAAAAATCTTAAAGCAGTGCAAAGTACTGACTGAAAATGGATTTGTCACAAGCCTGGTACAGTGTGCAGCTATGTGAAAAAAATAACAAGATTAACAGTGGTTCAACTGATTTACATTTGATCAAATGGAATAGAGTTATTAGAGTGAGAGGGGAAAGGATGTGCCTGGTAAAAGGAGATTTTTAGGATGGTGCAGGTCCCTGGTGCAGTTACCTGTGCTCTAGGGTGCTTGGTAGCCTCGTGCCTTTCCTAGCACAGGAACCTGGAGATTGTGGCAGGACTCCTGCTGGCACTGGAGTTCTCTTCACCCCCAGGAAAATCTATCTGGTATCTATTATTTATTTATTTATTTAGGGGATGTAGCTTTAGAGCAGTCTTTGGAGAATTTATTTTGGATATTCTAAGCCAAGTCAAGAAACTGCATATCTTACTGCAACTGCTGGTGTCCATCTCGGTCTTCCTTCCTTCCTAAGCTTGCTTTCCTCATGAGTGCCAGTCCAAGACATTTTAATCCAATATTCTCTCATTTTTTTTTTTCCTCTGCCTCACTCCCCACGTACCTTTGAGAGCAGCATTTCAGCTGGGAGGACTTCTTGTAAAATGTAAATTTAATGTATTGTTAGATTTGAAGACTTACCAGAGGGGAAAAAAAAAAGTAGATAAATGAGAAAACTCTTAAGTAATCCCCCAAAGATTTCATAACGCATGAAATGATTAGAGCTATTTCTTTTAGGACCCTTGAGCAATTATCAGGATTCTGATAATATTAGGCCCTGGTACCGCATGCTGACAATATAAGAGTATAATTGTGAGATATTGGAAAAAAACTATTGAAAAATGTTTGCTGTTTTGCTTCATTAAAAACAAAATGGTGGCACGTGCAGGGTGGAAGTGATGTTTCTAAGGCTGCTTGTGCTGTGCAGGGTTTTGTGTGAAAGTTGTGGTTATAGAATCTGCAGGTCCTTGGAACAGGGCAGTGCAGGGGATACCTTAGTGTTGGGAATTCTGTGCTGTGGAAGCCTTGGAGGGAGCAGGTCTGTGAAGATCACCTGGGTATGGGAGCTGCCTCCCTTCTGTGATAGCATCATTGCAGCTTAGGAGGGTCTCCTACTGGAGTGGGAGAAACAAGGCTCTCCTGCGTAAGTAAAGATCAAAGGGTACCTGCTTGGAAATTGGAATTATGCCAGAAGGCAAAAGACAAATTCTTGGCACGATCAGTCTGAGCCTTCTCTAGGGGACAACACTTGTATTTTGTTTTTAGATTGACTTACCAGCAAAAGCAAGCCTCTCCCCAAACCCTGAGGTAGCAGTGTACTATTTTTCTTTTTCTGAATGTGAAAAGATAATGGTCTAATATGCTTTAAAACTGGGTTTGGGGACTGCAAGCCAAACACTGTCCTTTGCATTTTGTGTTGCAAGTTAACCACTTGTTAGTGCAGATTGATCATATGAACTTCAAATTACATGTGGTTTGTAAAAATTCTCTTGATGGCATTACATTTTGTGTATCAGTTTCAGATGTTGGGGTTGTTGTATGTCATCTTCTGTTGGCGGGTACCAAGCATCAACTAGACAAAAAAATGTGTTGAAGAAATATTCAGATTACTTAAAACTATCTTTTTTTTGCCCCTAATACTGACAGTTTAATTCAAAAGGCATTTTTTATCCCTTTGGCCATTCAAAGATGAAGAGAAGGAGAAAGTTTCAGGAAAATTCATGCACATGGTGTAGATATTTGGTGTGTTCACTAACATGCTTACTCTAAACCCTCTCTCTTAGGCTTGTCTTAGTTGCAGCTAAGACACAGCTGCAGGTGTCAGACTCTTCCTTCTGCAGGCTGGGGTTTACTTATTGGTTTGATTTCTTTCTCCCCAAGGCTTTTACTGTTCTCCAGTTCTGCAGGTAGTCTAAATTGTTACAGTAGAATGGTAGAAAGTCTTTGCTCAACATCATGCTGAGCTTCACGAAGACATGGCCACAGCATCCACTCTTCAATCGGCCTTTCCTACCTTCTGGCCTGATGAGTGCTGTTTTTCTCCCTCAAGTTTATTGTCACACTTGTGTTTTCAGGTGCTTGCATGGCCTTGGCACTGCCTAAATAAGTGTCTGTGCTTTACAGCAAAATCTTTGTCTTATCTTGTGTGATGCATTTCAGGATCCCTTTCTAAGATAAGGGAGCAGCAAGCTCCTGTGGCATCAGCGCTGTGTCTTAACCGGCTCTGAAACTATTGGTGTTTTGATCATAACCAGCGTATGATCAAAATTAGCACTATTATACGCTAGTTCGTATATAAGCTATAGGATCTGTTAAGCATGTGTGTCTGATAGGAATAATTTTTGAAGGATTGGCATGTCTTGATGAGCACTGTTGTTTTCTTGGGAGAGGAATTTGCTCAAGTCATCTTGCTCAAGCCAAGTTGTGCTCTTTACTTTACAGTTTATGGCAAATCTTTCTAGGTCTCCTGACTTGGAGCTTTGGCCACCACTACCACTGGGGAAAAAATCACTCATGTTCCTTGTTATTTTTTTTCTTCTTATCTGATGGAAAGTAGAATAATAGAAAATTCTATATGAACATTGTGCATTGTCCTCAAAGGGGAAAAAACCCAAATTCTGATGCAAAGGGAGATATTGGTCACAGGGAAGGGAAGTATCTTCCCCATAGTTTAGGACAATGTTTTTTTTCTCTCACCTTTTTTTTCGCCTTTTTCTCTTTTCTGCTTCCATCACAGTTTTTTGTGGGATGGTTGTTCTTCCCAGACTTAGACTAAATGTGTGTATGCTTTTCCCTGGAAGTTCAAGCTTCCTTTAGGAAACAGTAGGATTTTCCTTCTGCAAACACATATCTCTGATTCCATCTCAAGTGAAGTTCACTCCATCTTCATCAGGCGATTTTGGCTGCCTACTTTTAGCAGGGTCCTTTGTTCAAAGTGCACTCAGCATAAAATCTGATTCCTGAAGGCGTGTGACTGTTTCCTGGCCTCTAGTTCCATCTTCCTTCCAAGACTTTCACAAGTGTTACTACAAATGGGTAGTCAGTTTTTTGTAGGCAATACCAGTTTCATTTCTACACCAGTACCTTTTTGTTTGCCAAGAAATCGATCCATGCAGGTTAGCAGGTGCCTGTTAATCCCCAGTTTTAGCTGCAGACTTCTTAGTTGTCTGGAGTGTGAGGTTCTCTTTTGGGCTGTGGATCAGTGTATGGCTCAGTATTGAGGCACGGATTCAACTGAGAAGGTAAATGAAAGACTTATCTCCTGGGCAGTGTTTGTGTTCATAGCCACGCGTGTACAAGCTAGTTTCTTTGACAGTAGCATGAACTATTTTCTGCGTGATTTTTACAGACATGTTCACAGAGAGGGAGGTTGTGTCCCATCTACAGTGGGAAATGTTCATGCAACCTTTCCAGCTGTGCAGAAGACTAACAAATTATTGAAGTTTTTTGTTTCTTTTCATAGACAAATCTACTCCACTCCTAAGTGATTTATTACCATTTATACACCTCTTCTGATTTCCCTTCCTCCAGGGTGATGGTGGTCTTTTTCACTTTGGGAATAAGTTTTACTTTTCTGCTGTGGTAAAGAGATAAAAGGTTTGTCTCAAATTCATCCAGGACTTGCACTTTTGCTGTTGAAGCCACAGCAGCTTTATTATCTTGTGAGTAGATGATACATTATGAGCACTTCCCCTGCCTTGCTTGAAAGAGATGCAAAGCTATTGACGTATTTATAGCATTTTCTTCAAAGTAGTTGAATAGTTTGAAATGAAAAGGACCTCTCGCTGAAGATCTGCAAAAGCAAATTGTTCCTTTAATTTAAAGCAAAAGTTTTTCATGATCTCTGTGAACTTTGGTTCTTTCTGTCAGAGATGTGGTTTCACTTGTTGCAAGTGCTGTGCAAAGGGAGTACAGCTAAAGCAGTGCAGATTCACACTGCTCTGATTTACACTTTGGTACCCAACTGAACACAAACTAAGCCCTGAAATAGTCTCTAGTGTTTAAGCTGTATAAAGTTGCAGTACGGGCTTACATCTGTTAAGTTTAAAAAAAATGCAATGAGGCTGTAGTGCTAAATCTTTAGCAAAATATAGCTTAAGTTCAGTCTAAATTACTTTTTTGTTTTACACCCGAAATATCTATTTGTTCATTAGGAGTTGAGTTCGTTCTGAGCAATGAGTTGACCCTCATTGTTACTGGCAGATAAATGTTTGGATTGTTTTGCCTTTTTAAAGGAGGAAAAAAAAAACAGATCTTTTCAGGGTGCTGTTCTAGAATTAAACTGTTATTCTATTTTTATGCATTTGAATATAACAGACATTTCCATGTACAGCAGATCCTGTACTGCTTTGGTATGCTCCTTTATGTTGGTGCAACCTGAAAAAACAAGGTGAATTCTGAATTCTCTTTAACAGGATGATATGAAAACCTAAAGGTTTATGTTATAGAATTACATATTTTACAATTTTTTTTTATTCAGACAGTTCTCATCGTCAGTGGTCTAGGGTTGAAAAGCAGGAAGGACATCTTTCAGTTCTCTTCCAAACCTTTACTGTCAACTTTTTACTAACAACTGAGTGTTTAGTATTTCTGTTTACTATGATAGTGTGTGCAAGGAAAAAAAATGCTTTCGTTTTTAAGCAGATGCCATAAGTCTGAATTGTTTGAAAAAACTTCTGGAACAACACTCTCTCTCCCTGATATTGCAGCATATACGTTTAAGAATCGAGTCACTACTTTAGTGACATTTTTTTTCCCTCTTTTCCTTCATTAACTGAAATTAATTAGGAAGAACTGCTTTCATATTGAATATTATCAGTCGAGTAAAAGGACAGTTAATATGTTTGGCAATTGTACCCTGTGTGCACCTTGCAAATGTGAAAAACTACACACACAAAATAACCCTTTATTAAACAGTATAAAAACATAAAGAACAAGAAATGTTTAAAACTTTTAAGGATGCAATGTTTAACATAATTGATTCATAAGCGCCAAGATTTTGGCAGAGATCAATGGCTTGTCTTAATTACACTTTTCTAATGGCTTTCTTCTCCCTAGGCACGAACTCTAACACCTCAGACGGCAGAAACAGATGCAATAAGATTTTTGGTTGGGACACAATCTCTTAGATATGATAATCAGGTAATTTTATGTCAAATACCATTGTGGTTTTGTTTTTTTTAATTCTTTTCTATTTTTAATAACATTATGATGCAACTTCATTTTCTTTTCCCCACTTACCCAATTTGAATGGTGGTAGTGGTAGTTCAGTTAATGATTTTTGTGAGCAAACTATAAAGGTATTAGTAAGTATGGGTGAATGAAAAGTTATATATATTTTTGGAAAATTAAATTTTAAACTCTGCTAAATTGTATGACTGAATCAATTTGGTTGCTTAGTAAAAAAAAAATACTTTTTTTGTTGTTAACTTACATCTTTGGATTGCCCGGAGCTATCTGTAAACCTCAGAAGAAATCAGAAGTAAAATAAAATCCTTTAGTTTTGAACCTCGATCGACTTTGATGGGTCTTCTGTTGTGCATATTGTTTTGCATATGTGATGCCTCATAAACTCGATTTTTTTTTTTTTGTTTTAATTATTAGCAATCATCTGTGTGTGTGTTTTTATGATCAGAAAAAAAAAATTAACAACAATTTTAAACTAGGGATATTTGAGAGACTTTCACGATTCTGTTGGGCTGTTTTGTCTGTAGCTGTAGCTAGTTATCTATATAAAACAAACTGCCATAATTGTTCTGACTAAAATTCAGCAAATGACTTTGTACTGAAGAATGGGCTTGAGACCTGGACAATTAGGAAGCTCACGGAATGAATACAGGTGCTGACTCCTTTGAAACTGGTTTGTAATTGATTGGACAAGAAGACCTTGGAACTGTAGCTTGGGGAAATGTGAGCTGTCATTTTATCATGCTGAGCTTTTGAGTTTGATGCTCAGAGATAATGCTGTGTGGTACCCAATTTCTAACAATTCAAAGGCATAAGGCATATGTCTGAGTTTCTTTTTATTTGAGATAATTGTGAGACAGAGAAAGAGTTGACAGGATAAACTTGGCTAAAAGTGAATACACACTGTAAAGTTTTGGTTTAGACTATCTTGGATGGCCATCAGGCATTATACTGTGTATTCAGCCAGTGGAAGAATATTTCATAACCAGCCCAAAAGTCCCACCCATCTTTATTTCTTAGTTTTACTAATAATTAAATCCTGATCCAAAATAGTGATTGAAGAGTAATTCTAGCTTCTTGGCTGATATCCAGGATGTCTTAAATAATTTAAATGGACTCATTCAGGTAAGCATAAATTCCCCATTTAGAAATACGTCTGCACGTACATATTTCAACTTTATCAAGCATATTTTCTGCCTTTTTTTTTTCCCCCCTTCCCTTACTCTGTGAATATCATTAATAATAGACATGCAGGAAACCTCTTAGGGTGGTAGGGCGAGTTTGGGAGGTATTGACCTTAAGCTGTGCCTCAGGCTGCCAGCACCTTGCAGCGAGTTGCTAATCCTCATGAAGTGCCCTAGGCCTTAAATCCTCATTGCTTAATTCAGTAATAGGTAGTCTAGATTTCCTTAGAAAATTTTATGAGCTGGCTTGCTGCCTCTCCTACTTGATCGGGTACTGCCCTGCATGCAGCCCCATCACCTGCAAAGACTCCCTTGTCAAGGAGTATTGCTGTAGGAAGTGATTTAGGCTTTCTACAGAAGATGTTGTGAAACTTTTCTTATTAACACTTTTATTTCAAAGTGAAGGAAAAAAATCTTAAAAGTTTTAGTGTCATTACTATCCAAATGCTGGGGCAGCATGTAGTACTTGGTTTTGGCCAATTTGGTTTCTGGTTTCTGCAGCCTGTGAAGACATGATTTAAGAAAATCCTGTTTGGGCATTGCCGAACTTCCAGCTGTTGGTGATGTTGCTTGAAATAGAAGCATCACAATAGAGAAGAAATTGGTTATCTGTGACTTCTAGGGGCATTTTAAGAAAATAAAACAAAAAGAAAACACCGGAGAAGGCTACATACATGATGTCTTTCAATAGAAATAGAAGTAGTTAGAAATTGAGGTTTAATGATGGAATGATTAAATGCTCTGTATAGACAGAAGCACTCAAATCAGGACACAAAGTAGATCAGAGAGGATATACAAGAAGGTGAAATAAAATAAAGCCACGAAACCGAACTTCTGAAAGGCAGGAAGGGTTGTTTGCTACATTGAGTAGCACAATGGATATTTAGTTGGTGTAGGAGATGAATGGGATCCAGGTTTCCTGGTACATCTGTAGTTTGAGAACAGCAGATGAATTCTGATACCTTCCTAAACAACTGCAGAGATGTTAATATTCAGAGCGGAAGAAAATACAGGTGATGGGGATTTAAAATTGAGGAAGCAATTGCTGATGGCCTCATTTGGAGGAAAGAGGAAAAGGTGAACTCGGTGTTCAACCATTTAAAAAAAATAGCACATAATATTACCAATTTGGATTAACTTGTCTCCTTCCTAGCTTTTTATACCCTTGACGAAAAGTATTTGTAACACAGCATAACTGAAGTTTTAGCAGTGAAGTAATTCAGTAGCTAATGTTGGGATGCCTTTGTTTTTCTTTTTATTGCTCATGGGACTTTGCTAATGAACTTTTAATGAGGATACAGTTCACTGAAAGTTGTAGGTCTTCTAGATTTTTTTTTTATTCATTGTTAAGCTTATTAGAATTAGTCCCATAAGTGGAGTTATTTTATATAGAAATATATTTGTAGAAAAAATACTGTAAAATACAGGGAAAGGCAAGGATAAGGTAGATCAATTAGAAATATTAGGTGTTTCTTCATCTTTTGCTTTAATTTTTTCTCATGTGTTATCTAAAAGGTATGTTTCCAGATGCTTTAGTATTTGGTTTAGTTTTGTATGTGGCTCCTGAGGTGAACTCCTTGAAACAAGAAAACCACTAACTCTCCCCAAAAATAAATGCTCAGAAGCCTTCTCACTAAGTATCATCTGTCTTAGCTTCAGATGACAGTTCTTTCCCATCCCAGCTCTTTGAAAATGCTTAAATCTGATAATCTGATATAGAATTGGTGCAGGCATTTAAAATTAGTGTGAGAAGTATTGAATTAAACTAATGCAAGTAGTTTATTTACTTTTAACTGTGATATAAAAATTACTTTCAAACTTTTAAGTTGCAACATTGAGAAGAGTATACATGGGATTTCCTTGAAATATGAAAATTGCTTTTCTGGAGAAATATATCCTGCATGAAATTAATGTTACACTAAATTGTTAGTATAACAATTAATTAAGGTAGATATGAGTTATAAAATTCTCATTAAATTGTTCTGTGCAATCACTGTGTATAATTAAGACCCACAGGAAAACATTTGAAGCCCTAATGTTCTCTTTTATTTTATTTGCAGATTCACATCATAGATTTTGATGATGAAAATAACATTATAAATAAAAATGTTCTCCTTCATCAAGTGGGTGAAATTTGGCACCTTAGTACCAGTCCTGCAGATAAAGGTGTACTAGCAACATGCTACAATAAAAGTAAGTGCTTTCTAATCACTTCTCACTTGTTTAAGTACTAAAATACTTTCTAATGTTCTGAAGTTTAAAAGCTAGTAATGTGTAGACATTTTAAAGTAATATTTCTCTCAGTATAAACATTTTCCAAAAATTTTGGAAATCTTGGTCTACCTCATAGCCTTAGATTATCTTTGTTATAAGTTTACTCTTAAATTCAAATTGCAGAGAGCAGCAAAAAAATACTTTTCATCAGGCATATGGCAAATGAAATTCACCTTATTTTTAGACTTCAATCTTTGTTTTCATAGAGTTGTAGAGGTATCAAAAGGAGTTCTAGGTGAAATGTGGGCCTGCTGGTAAATGGGGCATGGGCCCTGGGGGCACAGGATACAGGAAAAAACTGAAGTACTAGATGCCTCCTTTGCCTCAGTCTTCGTGAGTAACACTGATCTCCAGGAATCGTAGGCTCTGTGGAGCAGGGAGAAAGCCTGAAGAAAAAAGGACTTTCCCTTGGTGGAAGGTGATCATGTTAGGGATCCCTTGGGCAGATTTGATGTACACAAGTCCATGAGCCCTGATGGGATCCACTGAGAGATCTGACCAGTCTTACTACATGGCCTCTCTGAATCGTCTTTGCAAGTCATGGAGATCAGGAGAGGTACCTGATGGTGAATGACTGACTGACTTCTGAAAGCAAATGTCACTCCAATCTTAAAAAGGGCAAGAGGACCCTGGAAATTGCAGACCGCTCGGCCTTATCCAGTGCCTGGAAAGGTGCTGGAGCAGCTCTGGATACTGCTTCTAAGCGCAAGGTGGTTAGTAAGCATGGATATCCAAGCTGACAGCCTTCTGTGATGGAGTGACTAACCGGGTAGATGAGGGGAGAGCAGTGGATGCTGTCTACCTTGATTTCAGCAAGACTTTTGACACCATCTCCCGTAACATCCTTGCAGAGAAGCTAGCGTGGGCTAGATACGCAGCCAGCTCTCTGTTGAGAGAGAACTTGTCAAATAGGTTTGCTGGAAATGGGCTTCTATCCAAACTCTTCCAATCTTCTTTGTGAGATATCTGATGACCGTAATTGTAAATGTTAATTCATATGCATGTTTACTATTCTGGTTGCTTTTTGTTCTAGATTTGATTTGCTTTACCAAATTTATGAATGTTAAACTTTGTTTGAACTTTGTGCATCTTCATTTAGAATCATCAGCCATAAATATTCCAAAAAAACAAGATATGCTTCTTAAATGATATTGATGCCTCCAAATAGCAAAATGTGGAGCAGAAAGCATACAGCATGGAGTTCTACTAAAAAGTATTGAGTTCAGCAAACAACCTATTCCAACTCGTAATGCAACCAAGTTAACAGTCAAAACCTTTTAAGATCCCTTTAGGCACTGTTTTTTATTCACTATGTTTGTTTTGCTTTGCTATTTTTAAAAGACTAACTTTTTCTTCATTGAAGTATTCATCAAATGAGATGCCGTTGGAAATAGTCATTATATATTTGTATTGTAACTGTCTCTCATGTCTAAGCGCAGTAATTCTGGCAATTTTTTTTATTGTTGAAACTGAGAGCATGAAGAAACGAGATGTTTAGCCATTATTAGTAGCTCTTTTGTGAAGGTTCTGAAGTGGTGAAATTTGGCAGAGAAGAATAATACTTGAATAAGAAATTTGGAGGAAGAAATTTTTTGACTTAAATAGTGCTTTTTTAAAGCAAGCTTTTTGGAGTATATAGGTTATGCTTTCATCTGATGCTCCTCCAAAAGTAAGACTACAACAGTCTATCTCAGTGCAGTTATAAGATCACTTAAATATTGGTTAAAGTAAGAATTTCTGCAATACTGTAAATTAATTCACATAGGTCTTCATTCTGTGTCTTCTTTGTTTTAATATGTCACTTTTAAAAATATTGTTTGTATTACCCAGTGATATATGCTGTCCATTTCTCCTTCGTGTGGGAGTAAAGGGGAAATGCATGAAGAGCTGCTGAGATACTGCTCCCGCTTATCTTCCAAAGTGCATGGGGAGGGAAGGGGAGCTAGGGGAAATTCAGCAAGACAAAACTGATTATCATGGTGACCTTTGCCTGTGCAGAGTTAAAACTCTGCTCAGACCTAAGAACTATCAATTCTGGTGGAAAGAACAGCAGAAGGGAGAAAACAAGGAATGACACAACTGTCTTCTCTGTTAGTGAGAGCTGGTTTTGGTAGCTGATGAGTCAGTGAGATACAGCAGCATAAAGGGACTTGGGCTTTGGCCTGTGCTAGTAATGCTGCTGGAGAACTCCCAGTGGAATGGCCGTTCTTCTTAAGTTTGGCATTTCAGGTTGATCTTTGCTTTAAATCCCGTGGGAAGAGGGAAAGAAGAATTTTAAACCAAAATTGCTCTTGAACATAAATTAAGGCTTGAAGTTGGGCTGTTTCCATTGCAATAGCAATTGAATCTATGTTGAAAATGAGGTAAGGAAAACAGTGCCTTTAGCCAGTCAAAACCCCTTCCAAGGTCATTTTGAAATTAACTTCAGCAATAAGTTTTTACACTGCTGTTTTCTTCCGTATTTGTGCTTCCGTATTTGTTTCCCTTAGATCTGAGTTTCTTGATCAAAATTGCTTTGTGCCTGTAAAACAATTTAGTTTCCCAGTGCAGACGTGTTCTTAGCTTCTGCAAAATTAGGTTCCAGATTTTAATAACATAGTGACACACAAAGCCACAAGAGGGCAAAAGTAAGTGCAGCTGTAGAAGACTGCAGTCTGGCATTTTAGATGCAGACCTGCACACCTATGTGTGTATATATATATATATGTGTGTGTGTCTATATATATGTATACACCCCCCTCCATTTCATTATGTTTCTACAAACAAGTGGGTACCACTGTGTAATGACGATGAAGTTGAATAAATAACTTATTTTTGTAAAGCCATGAAATGCAATCTTTTATGTGATAAAAGAAAAAATAGCAGTGTTTGTATGTGTGTATTTAAAATCTGCTAATTTGAAACAGTGTTTGCAATGAGTTGTGTCTGTCTAGTGCATTACTTTTTTTTTTTTTTTTTTCCCCCTCTCCTTTTCTCCTCAATAGATGTTTATTTCTTTCAGCAAAAACCTATGCAGTAAGGATATTGGAAATAATATTGCTGGTGATGCTCAGGACTACTTAATTTCAAAGACAGTACATGCCATTGACTTCATTGGTTTTGATTGCCTTTGCTGTAGCAAAAACCTTCTATGTAGGGGAAATCATTGGTAGAATTGCATGATGAACCATAAAATAAGGAAGCGGAGTACAGGAAGTGGAATTGCATGATCTGTCTAAATTTTCCCCTGAGGGTTGTTTTTTTTTTCTTGGCAGAAGACTGTACAGAGGATAGTTTTTTGTAGTTTCAGAGAAGAAATATAATAAATGATGGTTCTCTAAGTGTTCTTTGTAGTTTACACTTGTTGTTTAGAAATTGTAATTGTGATATGCAATTTCTGGCATTCTCATGAAGTACCTTCCAATAAGGTTTTAAATGAAGTGCCTGGCATCTGCCGCATCACTTGTGTGATGGAAAACCACCATGTAAATGATGTGGGTTTTTTTTTTTTTTTTTTTTTTTCTCTCCTATCAATAGCCTGTGTTGCTGAGAAACTGTTCTGTGTTAACTGGTGTTCAAATGGAAGACCTTTGTATGTGAAGCAAAATACAACTATGTCAGAAAAAAAGGGTGGTTATGAGATTGAAGAGAGTCCTAAATATGAGAAGTTGATGAAACGCTTCTGAACTCTAGCTGCTCAGATTTAAAGGACCTCAGAGGGTGTCTAAGAACCTTCTGGGGAAAGCGGAGTTATCCCTGAGATCAAACCAGGTTGCTCAGTACAGTTGAGACCTGAAAACCTCTACAAGTGGAGACTGCAATGCCTCTCTGGAGAGCCCATTCCACTGCTTGGCTGTGTTCAGGGTACAAAATTTTTCGTTATATCCGATTAGAACCTCTTGTTTTGACTTAGGCCAAGTGGCTCTTGTTTTCCACTCTGCACAAGGTGAAGAGCTTGCCAAAGCTTCTCCAGGCTGAACAAGGCCAGTTCAGGGCCTGTGCAGGGCATGTATTACAAACATCTCCATGCCCTTTTGTTGAACTAGCTTTGCTCAGTAGATGTTTCTTTTTAAGGAGCCCCTGCTTCTTGCTGTAATCATGTCTCTGCAGTAGTGCACTGCAGAGATGGCTTTTCAGCTTGGGC
This sequence comes from Crypturellus tataupa, assembly GCA_034781795.1. Lineage (NCBI taxonomy): Eukaryota > Metazoa > Chordata > Aves > Tinamiformes > Tinamidae > Crypturellus > Crypturellus tataupa. The sequence goes on from JAWLRI010000731.1 coordinate 2,372,290, forward strand.
TGGAATCACCACCTCTTGTTATAGCTAATGTGTTGTCATTTTTTCCCTTTGTGTTAGCTATTTTCCAAAGAAACATTTCAGACTGAGCATATTGCAAAGAGTAGCCATTGAGCACTGGGAAGGCAATAGCTAGGCTGTGCTCAGGACTAGTGGGCATAGAATGATACAACTTGTGCTAAATTATAGCAGACTGGTTATCATCTGTAATGGAACCTCGGCTGGGCCTGCATGTTTATCTGAGATGGAATATCTTACTTGCTGATTTAAAAGGAATTGCGAACTTTCAAGTCGCAGATATTTCAATATGATTCCCTCTGACATGCATTGATTATCAACCTGCGTTGCTTGAAAGTGTCCTATTGTCTTTGCTTAGTGAAAATGATTGGGGAGATTTCTCCTTACTATGTTCTTCCGCCTCTTTGTTTCTACTCTTGGATTCAGTATTTATGTTTTGTTTTATTCTTGGTGCATTCAAAAACAGTGCCCCTATCACTTCTTATATAAAGAATTCTGTTATATTTATTATGTAACAGAATTGTTGAGGTCCAAAAGGACATTTGGAGGCCTTCTAGGTCAGACCCCTGTTCCAAGTAGGGTTGATTGGAACAAGCTGCTTGGAGGTCATGAATATATCCAGTGGTGATGACTCCACAATCTGTCTGGGCAGCCTGTTCTAGCCTTTGACCACCTTCACAGTGTTATTTTTTAAAAAATCATTACTTATAATTGGAATTTCTTGTATCTCTGTTTGTACCCATTTATTCTTATCCTGTCAGTTGGCACCACTGAGAAGAGCCCGACTCAGTGTCTTTGCTCTCCCTTGCAGCATTTATGTACATTGATTTATTTTCTCCCTGAACCTTCTCTTCTCGAGGTTCCAACCTTTAATCATCTTTATGGTCCTTTGCTGGATTTGGTGCAGTAAGTTCATGTCTCTCTTGTACTGGGGAGCCTGGAACTGGACACAGCAATCCAGATGTGGGCCCGTCAGTGCTCAGTGGTGGGTTTGAACGGGAATCATCTCCATAGACTTGCTGGCAAGACTCTTTTCTAGGGCAGCCTGGGATGCTTCTGACCTTCCTTCTGAACAGGTGCTTTGGTGGCTAATGTTCAACTTGTTGACCACCAGGACCCCCAGCTCCTTTTCTGTTAATCTGCTTCCTTGGTGGTTGGCTCTCAACCTGTACATGTTCATGGGATTATTTTTTGCTAGGCACAGGATTTTGCTGGATTTGAGGTTTCTGTTGGTGTGTTTCTTTAGCCTGTTGAAGTAAATGTGTGAGGCTCACTGAGGTCTTTAACAGAATCCACCTTACTATCAGTCCTGGGAATACAGAACTAGTGATCGACTTCCACCTGGACTTCATGGTAGTTCAAAATTCTTTGAGCCCAGCAGTTCAGCCATTTTCATCCCATCTCACTGATTACTTCTGAGGTCTGTACTTCCATCAGCTTGTCTATGAGAAGGTGATGCAAAACAGTGTTGAAAGAAGGGCAAAAGTCAAGATAAACATAATTCAGTGCACTCCCGTCATTCTTCTAAGTTGTTCTCCTAATCGTGGAAGGAAATAGAGTTCACTAAGAATTACTTCCCCTTTGTAATTTCATGCTGACTATTCCCAAACACCTTCTTGCCCTTTATATGTTTGGAAATGGTTTTCATGAGGATTTGCTCCATCACCTTCTCAGGAAGACTAACCAACCTGTAGTTCCCTGGATCCTCCTTCTTGAAAATGGGAATGAGGTGTGTTCTCTTTCACTCCTCAGGAACATTCCTCATTTGCTATGACCTTTCCAAGATATTGAGAGTGGCCTTGCAGTGACAACAGCCAGCTCCATCTGTTCTCCTGCTTGTATCTCATCAAGTTCCATTTGTATAGATATTCTCTTACTTGGCCCTTGTCTTTTGAGGGTAAATAGTAGTGTGGTGTTTGTTTGTTTTTCCCTCTTTTTTTTTTTTTTTTTTTTTACTACAGATTTGTCCCTGGTCTGAGGCCTGGCTTTCCTGAGGGCCAATCTTACAAGTGAAAACTGAAGAATAAGGTATTTGTAACTCTACCTTTTCTATGTCCCTTGCCATAGAACCCTTGTCTCACTTGCCAGCAGGCTCCCATTTTCCCTAGTATTGCTTTTGCTGCTGTGATGGATGGTCAAAAGCCTTTTCTGACTTCAACAGCACTGCTCACATTTGTCTGCCCTCTAGTCCTAAACCATGCAATGTCATCTGACTCATCGCCAATCCTTAGCAGAGCTGCAGGACTTCCAGGTGCTGTCTTGAATAATGAACAGTTTTAACCTTCCAGGTCTGCTGTTCCTGATCAGCCTGTACATATCCATCCCACTAAGACTGTACATTTGAAGTAAATGTAAAGCACGCTGAAGCAGAAATGGTATCCTATTTCTAAGCTGAATATTTGGTGGTGGGATGGTTGAGGCTTTTCTATAACCAAAACTTATGGGCTTGTTTTTGGTTATATTTTCATGATTTTTGCTTCTTGAGTTAAGTTTGGTACAGAATCCAGCTTTTAGTTGTTTATAATTAATATCTTCTATAGACTCCTTATGCTTGATGTGTGACAACTGGGGGATAAAATCTTTGAATCACAAGTCAATGATAGAAGAAAGTTTGTGTGTTGATAGTGTAACTACACATCGAGGTGTCTTTATTGAGGTATGTGCGTGTGCAACTTATTGAACTAAGTCTCTGTGTGGAGACTGTAACAACCTGGCGTGAGGGGTAACAAACCTACCTTTACAAATCAAGTTACTGGTTAGGAATTGGTCTGCAGAACTTGGGGCAGCCGCATAGACTAACTGCTTGTGTTGGGTACAGTGACACTTGTCTTGTTTGAGGTAGATTTCTGTGAACTGTCCAGTCATTCTATTTGTCTTTGGAAATCTCATGCAGTAAAATGTGAATACTACAGGTTATTTAAATAGGACATTAAATGAGGAACTGTCTAGTGAGGGCCTTATGCAATGAGAGGAAAATACTTTTCAGTTCCCATCAAACTGTTAAGAAGTTTAGTGCTTTAAAGCTTCACAGAACATCAAGGGCGAACCTTAATGCATTGCTATTCTCTAGCCCTATTTACCTGACAACTGCTGTGGCTTTGGAGGTCAATACCTCTGAGACTTGCTTCCTCTGTGCTCTTTTTTTTGTGTGCTGAGAAGTACCAGTGTTGATAATAATGGTCGGCTAGAATGTAAATATGCTCCATTGGCTTTATTGGTGTATTGCACAGATCCCCTCAGGCCAGGGTTGAGCCTCTCAGTGCTTTATGACTGGCTAATACCGTGTGTCTTGTATGGCTCACACTGTCGCAGTTATGAAAACTGAGCTGGTGGCAACAATTCTGGGGAGACTGTCGGGAACAAACAAAAGAGGGTGGTAGATGGTGCCAGTTTCCCCACTTTTTTTTTTTTTTTTTTTTTTTTTTTTTTTTTTTTAATATTTTAAAATACTTGGAGATGTATCTGCGTCAAAAGAGACGTAACTCATTGTTGTGACTTACGAGGTTTGGTCATATGAAGCGTCAGAAGGAAAGCCTCCTATGTGCTGCTAAGCAACTTTAACAGCCGTGTAGCCAAATTCTGCCCGAGAGCCATATGGCAAAGGTCAGCTCATCAATATAGCAATGGCTACAGTTCTTCACTTGCAGCTGTTCCCATATGCCAGAATTTCAGCAGTGCAGTCAGGAAATGTTAAGCTCCTGCAAACAGATCTATCTATCTATCTATCTATATATATATACACACACACACACACACTTGCAAAACATCTCCCAAAGAAAAGAGACATTGCTGCGACATTGCCTCACATCACCTTCAGATAGCATAAGGATTGTCAGACTACGGAGGAGTAGAATTTATGCCCTCTGCAGTTCTTCGCCCTGCTGACTGCTTGTTTTCTGCAGGTGCTTTCCCCAGCCTCCATGCGATACAGGTGTTTTGTCTGCTTCTTCGGTGTGCCATACCCTAATCCTTTACATACTCTTCAGGATCACTATCTCTGTGTTGCTGTCTGGTGCATGTGGTCTTTAAAACCTCTGTATACATCTGTATATACAATGCAAATATTGGGATCTATTATCTAAAGATTTAAGCCCTATTGGTGTTGTATTGCTATGCAGTAAATGTGGGTTTATGGTCACCTGTGATCAGCATCTCAACTATGAGAAGGCTGCAGCTTATGCAGTGCTCCCTACACATTGAAGCAGTGAGACCAGAGCTAAGCACGGAGGATGGATGTCCTGCTGGGAGTTTATGTCTGGGTTAGCCTGGACCATAATGTGTGACTCTGCATTAGCTACTGCTTCCAGCTCTGCTTGAAAACGTGCTGCTGTTAAATACACGCTGAGCTGCTGTCATTTTCTGCCCTATTTCTGTGTGCATGTCTTTCAAAGTCAGAGTAGCTTAAAAATGCTTTTGAATCATAGGGAAAATCAAGCTGCCTTTAATTTGATCTGAAAATTTTTATCTGAAATACATAGTGTGAGATGTAGGATGTAGATGTAGGGATTAAAATGTGAAGTTCAAGACTGTGTAGGCATTAAGATTTGTCATCTTGTCTTAACCCAGGAAGCGTGGCGTACTGTTTTCCTGCCCCCCTGCTTCTTGTGGCAGCAGAGGATGCGTTGCTGAATAGACTGAGCATGACAGGGGTGATTTTTGCCTTTTTTAATGAATTTGCTAAAAAGGCTACAAGGTTCTCGTTTAAAGAAATGCATACTTGAATCATTTTGATTTTTTTCATTTTATTAAAAGGAGCAGGATGTCCCTAATGGGGAGGAGCGCTACCTCTCAGCTCCTCAGTGCTGAGGAGGACTCAGCGCCCCGGCTGCTGGTGCCTGAGGTGCCATGAGCGGTGATGGCCCCAGCTGTGCTGCCCCTGAGCAGCTTCCCCACTCCAGCCGGGCAGATTGGGGAAGCACACACCCGAGGGGGTGCATTTAGGAGTACGCACTTGTTGTTATGCCTGGGCAACAGCATCGCCGCAGCCAGCCGGCTCTGCACCCCCCGGCTCGTCATGAGCAGCCCTGCCAGACCCTGGTGCTCCAGCTCCTCCAGCCTCGCCTCCTTGGAGCCAGTTCCTTCAGGCTGCAAGGTTAAACACGGCAGGAAGCAGCAGAATGGCAGCGAAAAGTGGAGGGGAAAATTATGTTCTTGCAGATGCTGTGCGTAGTTAGCAATTAGAGAAATTAAAAATGCCAAGTTAAAGGCACATATAAAAGTGCACGAGAAAAGAAAATAGGAGACTAGCAATAACTGGCTTTCATATATTATGGGAGAAAGGAAACAATTAAGGGTGACATCATAGGTGTTTAGTTAAGAAGGATCATAAAGATGAACCTCAAAATGAAAATGTTGTGTAAAATGATATAAGCAGGGAGGGCCGAGTGGAGCCAGTCCTGTAGCATTGGCTCGTGTGTCCCTGGGTAACTAGAATCTAAATCCATTGGAGTCCGCTGGATTTTGAATGGGAGGGATAATACTTCTTTTGTGTCCATTTAAACTTATTATGGTACTTTTTCATCTAATACTATGACAGTGCTCAATGGCATTATTTGGCTTAAGAGATTTAGATTTATTTAAGAGTTTTCTTCTGTATTGTTTTTTCATTAAGTCATTAAATAGTAAAGTCTTACATTTAAAAAGAGGTGATGGATAAAAACAACATAGTTCTTTGCCATTTCTGTGCCCATTGCCTATGAAAGACCCTGGCAGATCTGATTTTGGAAAAGTAACTGCAGTAAGTGAATTGGTGGTGGCCAGAGTATGAACTATGTTGAGTCATGGGTGTTTCAGTCCACACGTGAAGGAGGGAGGTAGAAGGTGGGTTTCAAGGTGTATTTAACTCTCTTCTCTGCTTGAACTGCAGAGTATCAATAAGTGTCCTTACTTGTGATGGGGATTTGTTTTTATATTCCATGTGTTCTCATCTTCCAACTTGTCTCTGTTTTAGGAATACTTGTTTGGCAGAAGCATTTCAAAAGTTGTTTCGGGTGTTCATTACTCTTTAGTTAAAACTGAGGTCAACAAGGTTTTAACTAAAATAGTTTTTCCTCTAGTTTCCTTATGTAATATATTTGAGAAGGAAGAGCTTCAGTAAAGGGATTTGGTGTGAGAAAGCAGTGAAATTACCGGATTCTTTTTGATTGTAAAGTCACGTACAACTTCAATACTGCAAGTAGAGCTTTTTCGTCTCAACAGCATAAAAAGGGAAGTCTAAGTAACTGTGTTTATTGTCTACAGTGACAAACCGGACTGCACTCCCAATATATCTCTTCTGACTTATTACTTCAGTCAGTCATCCAGATATCAAACGGTTTCTTAGTATGTTTACTGCAACTGCACATTTTGTCCTTTTTAAAGCTGTTATTTATGAAAGAGGCTATATATATATTTTATTTTTTTCCTCCAAGAAGTCTCTACAGATTTTTATCATGATACCTAATATGTGCTTGAAATCCTTGCAGTTTTCCAGGCTGTGGTGCTTTCTAAGGCATTCTTTATAATAACTCTTGGCTGGTAGACTTCATAGGTTCTAGCATCTCCATCTGGAGACCTGGCAAAACTCACTTCATCTTTCAATATATAAGTCTTTAACTGTACGGCTTGCTGAAGCAAAATAAAAAAATTGGTTTATTGTATTTTATTTATTATTTATTTTAAAGAGGAACTCTTCACAAGGACACGAGTGACTTTCTCAGTGTCTGGAGCAAATGTATTGCCCCTGGAATCAGCAGTCTGTGTTCTTGTATTTGCATATTTCCTTTGCTGCCAGGCTCAAAATTGTAGTTAAGATATGTCTACTGACTTCTGTATTCCAGGCAGCAATGGTGCAGTGAGTTGATATGTTGTATAGGAATTAATTCTATAAAGCAGTATAACAGGTAGCTGTACTGCTCTACCTGTAGTATAACAGGTAATTCTATAAAGCAGTATAACAGGTGGTGTTAAGGTTATACACGTGTTTCTTGTCAACTCTCATTGATGACTTTCCAGTATGTTTACCTTCCAGGCAGAAAAAGTTGGGGCTTATTTCTTTCTCAGTGGCTATTACCTTAAGCTGCAGGAACTCTCTAAGGGGAACAATATTTGGAAGAAGATAAAATGGGATACTTCACCTGCTTACCACTTCTCCTATTTCATACGTGTCGAAACAGCTAGTAGTGGAAAGCTGAATGAAGGAACAGTCCTCATTGAGAAGTCCCTCTGAGTGCTCTGGTGAAAATTGCTATTGATTTGGCCAAGTTGTGACCTTTTGCAAATTGCACACTGTGCGTGCAGTGTTTTTGCACTTGCTGTACTTGTAAAGTAGGCGGTGAAAGAGGCCTGTACTCTCTTGCCATGGTTGCCTCACTGAGGCCTTGGATGAACTCCCAACAGTTGGTTGCTGCACTCTCAGGGCTGACAGTGGAACAATGTGTTTAGGCACTTCTTAACTTGTTTTTGTTTGTTCCTTTATTTCATTTTGCTTTGATTTTAAGCTTTGATTGTGTTAATGAAACCAGGTAGAAGAAATCCTATGCAGAATTCCTCTGGCAGGTCAGACGACATGGTAACCTCTGCCCAGGAGGTAGTATTGCAGAGGTTGAGTTGTTACCATTAGTATGTCTAACTCCAACTTTAACTATGCCCAGTGAAAGTTATTTTCAAGATGTACAGTGAATTAGATAAGGACTTTTTCTTTATGATGAGGATTAAACGTGACAAAGATTTAACATGTAGTTGTCTCATGCTGGGTTGTTTTTGTGACCAATGCTTTACAGAGGCAGCGAGACTACCCTCAAACCTTTCAGTTTTACTCTGGAAGTGTAACTTTTAGGTCTGCAGGATAGGCTCTCATTGTGCTTAGTTAAAGTGCCTAATGTTTTTCATTTCATGACAAAACAAGAGCAACTTGTTATGGGACCTGGTTTTCTGTATGATGAGAGTTATTTTATGTGTATGGGTTCCTGTCGGGTCACTACTGCTGCCTATTTCTTTAAAAAGCATCAAGATCCACTGCAGAACTTTGTCATAGTGGAGTGATGCTTTTGCTCGGTCCTATACTTTCTCTTTCTTTTTACCAGAGAAGAGTAGAAGATATATTATATATGTATTTATATATATATATATATTTTTTTTTCTTTTTCCTTTTAAGTACCTTATATAGAGGGAAATTAAGCCTTTGATTAGATCAAGCATATCTGAAACTTCTTCCCTGGGAAGCCCTGGCAACTCCATTTTAGTTTCACACATCTGAGAATTAATAGAGTGTCAGAACTGTAGATAAGTACATAAAAAGTGCAAGAAGAAATTAATAGTGCTCTGAATTAAGCCTCAGCACTACAGATCTCACTACATATCTAATGGCAGAGTTCCTCCAGAGTTTAAAATAGAATATCAAGCTTTGTGATGCACATATAGCTGTTGATGATTGTTGATCATCTCATGTCTGCAAAATGGCTTGTAATCTTCCATGAACCTCTTCAAATCCAGTTAAAAGCAGCGAATAATGTCTGTGATGGTGGTGGTTTTGGGCCTGTTCTCTGTCTGCCCTTCTTGATGCACAACAGATTTTACCCCCCATACCCCAAATCCTGAATGAAGTGAAACATAGATGTAATGTTGTAGCAACTTGGCAATATGAAATTCTGAGCCAACCTCTACTTGTAATCCTTTTTTACTATTATTTGTTGCTTAGAGGAACATATATGTTATAAAAATGATGTGGAGGTAATATGATTTCTAATTGAAGAAAAAGCTTCTACTAAAATATAAGGAATGCAGGGGTTAGACGGAATTTAAAATTTCTGTATTTACATAAAAAAAAGTGATAGTTACCTCACTAAGCCATCTTTACTCTTGATTAAAATAGATATTTTTATTTCTGCTTTTGTGTTTAATGACAGGGAAAGCTAAAGTAACTGAATTATTTCAACTGCTGTGAAAGTGAATGAATAATTCCTGAGTTATGACCCCTAGCAAGTCTGATAGAATGCAATTTTAAGAAGAAGGATACCTAAAGATATACACTAAGAAAGTTTAGAACAATTCTTTAAGATAAAAAGAGTAGTGTAAAATAAAAAAAAATACTGCGTGAAGTACGATCTACAAAATAACAACCATTAATGTAGGAATCTACATGCTCAAACTATGTTTCAAAAAGAGAAGCTTCTCTTGAGTTTTGGAAGAGCGAATGGCATCAGAGATGTGTTCTTGGAGCAACTTGAGGACTTTGCCGAGAAGCCTGCACTGGGCTCTGGTGCCGGCATGGCGAGGGGTGCAGGGCTGAGAGATCTGTTTTCACTACTTAAGCAAATCTGCTCTGCATGGAATATATCCAGGTACTTTTTCAGCTTGCTCATTAGCAGCATTTGTGGTTATAATTTGAAATGAAGTAAAAATCTTTGTAGAATTGCTTCTTGTGTTGAATTTCAAGCATATTTGTTTCATTGGTGGCTGCTGAGTTTTCAAAGCACTAGAGTTCCACAGGAGCCTGATTACATCAACTTGCAAGGGGATTTCCTTGCTCATTCCACTGTTTTAGGGTTTGTAATCTGGAAATCAACATTTCTTGCACAATTAGATTTTATTTATTTCTAAGTTCTTTAAGACAACAAACCATCATGACTTCAAAATGTTCCAATGTGAGATTGGTTTAAGATTGAGGTTTCTAGAGTGCTTGTCATGCTGGATATGCATAGTGCTGATCTTTCAAAAAAAAACCCCAAACATTTCTTTAATGTTTTCTTTACTCTCAATTTCATATTGATTAAAAAATCAAAATACTTGATAAATGTTTTCAATCTGAGTTATTTATTGCTTGTGTAGCACACAGCACATCCTAGGGATTTATTTACACCTTGCTTATAATGAGTAGACACGTGCTCCTGCTTCCTGTCCTCCTTGCAGTGGCACCTTGATTCCAAGGGAAGGAGGAATGACTTCTAAACAGCTGATAAGTTGGCATGTGCTGCAATTAGCTCTATCAAGTGTTACTAAATAAGAGATTACCCATCACTTTTTAAATGCATAGTCTTTTGACTTTGTACCGCTCTATACAATCCTGACTATTGCCTAACATGGTATTATAACAGAGTTTATGTGTTTTTTCATATATATATATATGTATGTAATGTGTGTGTGCATATATACATGTCTGTTGCATTTTACTTTTAGTACATTATCTCAAATCCACAATGCTTATGTATTCTGAACTCTGTACCTCAAATTAAAAGCTTTTCCCTAAATACTTTTGTTGTAGTAATGGTCATTTCCTGATTGACTTAACTACCTGCAGGTTTTATTTCACATGGCTACTTTTTAAGTGTGTCTGTATTCTTAGTTTTTGGTTTTATTTACTGTGTCTCAAGGGCTTTGTGTTCTATTGCCCATATTTAGGTGCCTGTTTTGCATATATAATGTCTGAATTGGTCCCGCTTGTAAAATCAGGGACACGTAACTGTCAGTAACATTTCACCCTGGAAGACTTTTGTCTGATTTAGTGTCCTTCCTTTTGCAAACACTTTCATTACAATTGGTCCTGTTGTAATTCCACAGATCAGAGTCAGTCATGTCTACTCGTGGCTTTTTAATCAAGCGTTCTGGGCTAAAATCAGCCGAATTATATCTGAAGAGTGTAGAAAACATGTCATTCACTGCTATTTGTCCTTAGGATTTTTCACCTAGCCCAACTGGAGTAGGTAGGACAAATATATACATATATGGGGTGTGTGTGTAAATTCAGTTTATCTTTTGGAAAGTTTTTATTCCCTAGGATTACAGAGAAGTGCATGTTTTGGAAAACTAAGTTTTGTAATAAACAGTGTTGGGTAGCAGACGTTACAACATAATGCAACAGATTTACTGAAGGTAGCCCTTAAAAGGAAAGAGTTAAAATTAAGTCTAAGTAATTATTGTTAAAGACTCGAGCAGTATATATCTAGTGGGTCATTTTCATTGATCTCAATATAGCAAACGAAGCTTGGAAAACTTGCTTTCAAAAGAGCTATGTTTTCAGGAGAACTGTATTTGGCCTTTAAGATAGGGAAAGTGTATTAAATACCTTCTGAGTTCTCCATGAATTTAACTTCTGATCTGAGGTCTGTCTCTGTATCTATATTCTGCATTCTCTGAACTTACTATAATATTTTTAAATACTTTATAAAGCAGATGTGCATTGCTTATAGATTTATGTAAATGTTGATGCACTGGATACCAAATATGTCCCCTATACAATGATCTGTTGACATTATTCTCTCTTGCTTAGTTTCAGACAATAAAGTCCTGACATGTGCTGCTGTGTGGAGGATGCCAAAGGAATTGGAATCAGGCAGTCATGAATCCCCTGACGATTCATCAAGCAACACTCAAGCCCTGGAGCTGCTCTGTCACCTTGACAACACAGCCCATGGCAATATGGCCTGGTAGGATTCTGCATATTTTATACTCCCCGAAAAAAGCCTAAAGGATAGACCTGTACTGTTAGTTTTGTGCAGATTTATATTGTAGAAACCTTATTATCCACTTTAAAGCTCTTCTATCTAAAGAAATAGTACAAATTGGATTTTTAGTCCCAGATGTTTCGTAGATTAAAAACATTTATTATAGTCCTGCAAACACATATGGAGTAACAGCCTGTGTGCTCTTCTAATGTTCTTCTCCCTACCTGCCCTATCTATTCTTTGTTGCAGAAAGGAATTATATTTAGCATTTCAATCTTTATATGGAATGTGAATTTGATATTACACTTTCATCTACTTCTTTTTTTGTTTTCACTCAAATGATTTAGCATAAGTGAAAGTAATTTATTCAAGATAAGAATCCATTATGTTACATGGTGTGCATCTAACACTCTTTTCTGTTGTGTAAAAATAGACAAGGAAGACTTAGATACTGCAACGGATGTTACAGAGGTTCCTTTCCCTTCTGCTATTTAACACAAAGTGAAATTTGTTCATTATGTATTTGCAAGTTCTTTGCTCTGTGAGACATGTGCATGGGACACATTTCTGCTGCTCCTGAACAAGCAGAGGGCAATGAAATGCTAACTCAGTTCACCAACTGCAGTGTTGTTCAGCATCTTTTTGGGACCACCTGGTCATATCCCATTAGCGAGAGAATTGAAATTGTAAGAGCATTTTCTGCAGTGTCTCAGGAATGTGTCTGTTGGAAAGGAGTAGAAAGTGGCCATATAAGTTGTACAGTCCCATCACATAGGCAAAGTGATGAGTTCTGTTCACTTACCATTAAGCTTATTTACTTACTATTAACAAAATCACATTATGTGTTCTCCTTATTCTTATGTCATCACTTCTATGGAATTCTAAGTTTGAGCGTCTCTGGCATTTCATATTAAAAATGAGCGTGGACAGATAAGTTAATATCACTTGTCTTCTGTGAGCCAAGACCAAAAAGCATTTCTAATTCATTGTGACTAAAATTCTAAACTTTCCTCACTTGTGTGTGCCTCCTGCACAACAAGCTTAGAAATATATTTGACCTAATATTTAAAGACAATCTCATGTCCAAGGCACTACAGGGAGCTGAATAGCAAAAGTGATCTTATTTCATCTGCATTTCAAAGCTTGCTGTGTTTAAAAACCAAGCATTATTGTGCATGTTGAGTTATTGATAATGTGTACTGCTATTGAGCTTTGAATCTGGTACTAAATGATTTTTACTTAAAATTTTTTATGACCTTAGAGACTTTTTTCTAAGGAGAAGTTGGGTGAGCAGCATGAGTACAGCTGCAATTAGAAGGCGAGAAGAGGTTAGAGAAGTGAGGAGTGAGAGGTCTGAAGAATTTTTGTTTTATGTAGTTGAGATGTTAGAGGCCAAAGAAAGTTGAAAAGGGACAGATATGTTTGGATTGATGGCAGGCAGAGGAGAAGACTTTTGTAACTCTCTCCACTAAACTAAGTTGCATTTTTCTTATATTTCACTGGATCGATATTAAAAATCGGATACAAATATTATCAAATCTAAAAGAAACTAGAAGAGAAGAATTTCTCTTTAAAATTCATTTTAAGCACTGTGATTTCATTATCACTAAAAGGTTTTAATAGCACGCTTTGAGTTTACAAATGAAAGAGGTACTAGAAACAGGCTATTTGCACAGATAATCTGAAAAACAAAATTAGTAGTATGGTCTGTTTCCTGCATTTATAGTGTTAAAACATACTATTTGTCAAAGACTGCCAACTTGCTTCTTGAGAGATTTATAGTAAAGAACTTTGTTGTGTATACAATAGCAAAAAGGGCCTCTTAAGTAAATGTACTTATCACTATATTATATTTTCCTTTAAATGTTTTTTATTTTTTTTTAGTAAGTACAAGAAGTAATTAAAGCTACTAGGTGAAAGTAGCAATCTTATACAAAAATAAAATGGTTTTGGTGGAAAGAATAAGTGTTGGAGTTTGTTCCAGTTGTTCTAAGGGAAAATATTTAGATATTTGAACAAGTTTGGTGGTGTTTTTTTGATAACTATAGCAAGTAGTTGGATACACTTATCTAGTCTGAGGAGAATGGAAAAATAACTTTTAGAAAGAACTAACCAAAATACCAGAGACTGTTGTCTCTACTTCTGCCCTTCGTGCAGATCACTGACAAATCCTTTCTTCAGCCTCATGTGTGCCACAAAATGATCATCCCTCATATCTGGCTTCCATGTTTTCAAGATATCAATATACTGAATGTATTATGGCTCCAATTTGATCATATTCATTCCATAATGAACACAGTCATCTGGTGGAAGTTAAGCCCATTGCAAATGAGTGCCCTGTAGACAGATGACAATTTTTTTTCCAAAAGTGATGTCGGTTGTTTTTTTTTTTTTTATTTTTTTTTTTTCCTGTTTATTTTGATCTATAAGAAAAGAACATAGCATC
>JAWLRI010000731.1:2390199-2409542 GCA_034781795.1 Crypturellus tataupa
TGTATGTGTATATGTATGTGTATATGTATGTGTATATGTATGTGTATATGTATGTGTATATGTATGTGTATATGTATGTGTATATGTATGTGTATATGTATGTGTATATGTATTCAAGTAGTTCTTTTGCCAGCAATGCAGAGTTAAAAGGAATTAAATTTTGCCTTCATGGAAGGAGTGAAGTGGATTTTGACTGGTACATCTCAGCTGACACCAGCTAAGATTGTGTTTCATTTATGGTGTGCAGAGGGGAACTACCCCTGTGTCTGCATCTGTTTCATCTCTTCAACCCCAGAATTTGAAGTGATTCAAGCAGAGAGAGAAGCAAAACAGAACACTTATGTCTAGTGATGGACTCCTGGCAAACCTCGAGATACCTCTTCACATATACACAGAGGACGAGGATAGCATTTCAAATACCACTGGCACGTTGCTTTTGAATAACTTAAGCTCTTATCTAGGGATGGAAGAAGTTACTTCATGTTGCCTTTGATACTGAATTAGTGTTCTCTGTACCTGGCTGTTTTGTGTTGTTACAAGTTAATTAGGAAGTTGCATAACTTTATCTTGGGAAATATGGGGTGTGGAAGACTATTCTTTAATGGAAAATGTTATTCGTTTAACCTGCTGTCTTCTCAGCACGTGTTTTAGGACTAGCCAGTGGCAGCACAGCTAAGTATGTACTATAGCCTATGCTACCTTACATAGACAGGAATAGAAGTGGTCACTGATTTTATTTATTAATTTTATTCCTTCATGTATAGCACAAAAGTGGTGAGTCATAGGCAGAGAAGGTATGTTCCTTGACATACCTGTGATAGCCAGTTGTTAAATTGGAAGAAATTCCGTGAAAGCTCCGAGACGCGTGTTGTTTGTTTGTTTGTTTGTTTTTTTAAAGGGGTGCATCTTCAAAAAGGATGCACAAAATCACATGTAAAAACATTAAGATTTCCACTTGAAGAGTTCGTATAGGAAGAATTCATATAGTGAGTGTCTATCAGATCTTTGTTCTAATCCCTTCGTGTATACGTGTAATGATTTGTGTTACAGTGATGTGATCACAGTTCCTTTTGCATGATCACTGCATCGTATAGAGTGCATGGCAAATGAAGCAGAGGATTTCAAGAATCTCTTGTACCATTAGGCAGCATGTAGAGAGGCTGGTTCCTTTTACTGACACAGATTTGGGTTGGAATGTCAAAGGGCTCTCAAGAAGTGTCTAAAGGTGACTAAATGTTTGCATAAGTAAGCATATTTTTAGTGTCACAACTTGTTAGTAATTGACTCTACAGTAATGTTCATATATACAAATATGTAAAGCTTGTTAGATTGCTACTTCATGGCAGATTTTACACTTGAAACGTGGGACCGATTTCTGTTGAAGAAAAACATAAAATGACTGAAAGTATTTGGAAACAGGGTAGGTCCACAAGATTAAAATAACTCTCTAGGACAAATTCTGTTGTTTTTAATGTTGGTTTGTTTTCCATTCTCTGTTTTTTGTTTTACAGTGTTATGTGGGAACCAATGGGAGATGGTAAAAAAATTATTTCACTGGCTGATAATAACATATTATTGTGGGATTTGCAAGAAAGTTCAGCCAAAGCTACGGTAAGAAAAAATGTTAACAAATGATTATGTACTTAAATATAATTTAAATGATAACAATGTAAAATTTGTTAGTCTTTAACTATTCCTTCCTTAAAGACTCTTAAAAATATTGTTCTTAATGAATGTTTTGCCTTGAACATGAGTGGGGGAAATGAGAACTATATTGAATGCGAGTGTTTCAAAGAAGGTAAGTTGGTTGCCACAGTTGCGTATTTTCCTTCCTTATAGTTATTCTGTGGATTCTTGGGCAAACAGTCTAAAGTAAAGCAATGATAACTTGATCAGTACGGGCTAGGGGAAACCACAGATCAATGACGTAGAAGGTTATCTAATTCAGGTAATGATTAATGGTCATAAAATATTACTGGCTTGTATAAAAAGTATTATTCTCTGCAATAGTGTATTAAGCTGTGTTGGTCTTACACCCCTCTACATAATATCCTTTAGTGTATATATATAAAGCAGTCGTCTGCTTGCTGTGAACTACATTGAATGCTCAGTATTAATTTAATTTACTGCCTTATTGTGTATTAGCTTAATTCATTGCTAAATTTATCTTCTGTGTTATTCAGTATTATAAATAATAGGGTGCCATTTGTATGGATTTCAGTCTGATTATGTTGCCTTTTATAGATAATCAACAGAAGTCTGTTTGTTTAAGTACATTGTTGTGGATCATATGCAGAAATCCCTGAATGGTTCTGCACAGAATCCTTGCTTTGTTTGTCCTTTGAAGTAGAGACTGGTTGTGCCATCATCGTTGTTATTTGGTTGAATTCTTGAATTAACTCTTAACTTTGACTTGTTCAGTGTTAGTCTTTCAGATGTTTTGGGATCAGATTTTTCAATTAACAGTTTCCTGGAATAAAAATATTTTTTCTCTGAACTTTCTCATGTGGTGCCATCTGACTGTGCCTAAATAGGTGACACTGAACAGCCTAGTAACAACTTCAGGCCTCAATGTTGACGTGCAAACAAAGACCTTCTGACTTAACCTCAAACAAAAAGGAAGCATATAAGGGGTCGGGTGCCTTTGTTATGGTCTCACTGTTATATCTTTTATCTGAAAAGAGTTAACTTTTTTGTAATAGTTTGCTTGATTAAAAATTAAAATAGAGACACTCTTAAAGTCTACAATGCAGGAGAAAATATCTCCTGCTTACAAAGGTGTTTGCCCTAAGTTATATTTTGGATGTGATATTCTCTGTCTCAAGGATAGATTTTTGGAAGATATTCTTTACTCTTTTCCTGACAGTATTAAGATTTGCTTCCTGCCCTACATACCTTTAGATAAGCTTTGCTTGGCCAAGCTTACCAACTAAAGAAACTTAAGTCTGCTTTTTGAGATGATCCATTCAAGTTCTGCGTGTTTTTCTGTGCCTGAAATGTAGCATGTGTCAAAAAACAGAACGGTGCAGTTTGTTTTATTATCTTGATTCTGGAAGATGTGGCCTACAAAATATTTGATCGTATTAATAACCTGCACGTTGTAGAAAGGTTTTCAGACACTATTTGTACTTGAGAAAGAATGATGCCAGAGGAGTAGGTTTAGTTACAGTGTTGTATCATTCAGTGAGATATAGCCTTGCTTTGCAGGCACTCTTATATTTTTAAAAAGTAGGCTCTTCAGAAGAGTCTTCTCATTTTAGGTAGCATAGGTAGCATAGACATTAGTGATGGAAGAGCTGTAATATGTGAATTGCTAATCTGTTAAGTAAAAAGATAGATGGGAGATATCTACAAATATATTTGAGCAGAGTCTTTGGCTTATTGTCAGTATATTCTTCTGTTGTTTTTAGTTAAATTTTATTCAAGTGTTATGTATGCATAGCCCTTACTTCTTCTATCAAAGTTGAGTATTTTGTCTGTGAGTACGGAGTGCTTTCTTAAAAACCTGCCATTCTGGTTATTTAATAGAATACTTTGTGATGTGGGAAGAATGGGGAAGCAGAGACAAGTGATCCAGACAAAACTTGTGCTGTAATCTGCTTGGGTGTGAAATGCATCTCAATGAAACATATAAAATATGAAATGAAACTTTTTAAATGTGAACTATGCAAAAACTTACCTTTATTTGGGAGATGACCAAGTATGTCTATCATCTCCCTCACCTCTTGGAAGGTGTATAAACTGTAGCTCCAAATGTGTAGGTTTTTCTCCCCACTCCCAGTTTGAAATGTTTGATTTCAGTAAGTGACATGACTAAAAGTAAAACTAATTTACAGTGCCTCCTGTGGGTTTTGTTTTGTTTTGTTTTGTTTTCCTCCTCCATGTTCACATGGACTTGGAGGGCAACTTACCTTCCAGCTTCAGAGCAATTCATATATAACTCATTTCTGTTATCTGTATGGAGGTGGGGAGCTCCTTGCTCATGATATGCTTCTCTGTGCAAGGCTTGTTTTGGAACTGAAACCTTTTATTCTCACAGGTTTCAGATTTGTGATGTAGGGCCTGCTATTAAATGAATAGCCATGTATGTGGTGACCTCCCCCCACCCCATAAGGCTGTCAAACCTTTTATTGAATACTCTTTGGAGCTAGAATTCTGTTCTTGAGAATGAAAATTAGCCTTTTGAGATGGAAAGAAGACTTAATCTATGTGACTTGGAAGAGTGTTCATGAAACTAAGTGGGTGGGTTGTTTATCTATTTGAGCCAACTACAAATTTCTGCCCTCCATCCTTATTGTCTATAACTTTCTTTTTGCTTAAAAAGAGCCACAGTACTTCTAGTACTTCTGAACATGTTGTACTTTGAAGGCAGAGTCATTTTTCTTTAATAAATATCTTGTTTCTATTCTTTTATCCTAGTATTTTGATAACATTTCACATGTGAAACAGTAGGCCCTGGGCCAATTTTGTTTTCACTACAACTACTTTAATTTGTATTTACATTTGGCAGCATCACTGGCTTTATTCTATCTTGTTCAGCTCTCTAGTTCTACAGCCTTGGAAGGGAGAGGACAATTAAAATTTACATCAGGACGATGGAGTCCTCACCACAACTGCACGCAGATTGCAACAGCCAACGACACTAATGTTCGAGGATGGGATACACGAACCATGAAGTAAGGAAAAATTTCAATCTTTTCTTTTTTTTGGTTTTGATTTGTTTTTTTTTTTTAAAAATTAGAGGAATGCCAGTATCCTGTGGAAATGGATTTTCATGATTCCTAATGTTTTGTTGATAGTAAGAAATGGGACAAACCTACTGCTCATAAAGGAAGTATATGCCGTGGCTTTCATAGCTTCACGACTTAGTAAAAGGTGTCTTTGATTTTTTTTTTTTCTTTTTCCCATCAGTTTTAACTCTTGTATGTCAGATTTTGTTCAACTGTGTACTAGTCCCAAGATTAGTTCAATACATAGGCATTAGCTGATATGTTTAAGATCAGTCCTGACTCTGCTACGAAATGTCTGAATAGTGCAGTATTTAAAGGTAACTTCAATCTTTGGAGTAACTTCTCAGGATGACTTCACTTCTTCACTTTCTGATTTTTTAACAAACAGTATGCAGTGCTAGAGACTGTGACATGATAGCTTCAGTAGTTACATGAAACTAGTAAAA
This sequence comes from Crypturellus tataupa, assembly GCA_034781795.1. Lineage (NCBI taxonomy): Eukaryota > Metazoa > Chordata > Aves > Tinamiformes > Tinamidae > Crypturellus > Crypturellus tataupa. The sequence continues at coordinate 2,395,376 of JAWLRI010000731.1, forward strand.
TCATGGCCAAATCAATTAAAGCTTTGTACATACCAAATAAGGTGTCTTCCCTTCTTGTTGTGGCTTTGATAAGCAAAGGAGTGATGTTGTGCACATCTGTTACCATGACTACTAAAGCCTGTGCAAGCTTTTTTAAGATACCCTTTATCCCCTTAGCACAGAGTAATTTATCACAAAACTGAGAAGACGGATGTCTTGTAATAACTTTTGTTGCCTTAAAGGGGTATGACTTTAAATCTGCTTCTGTGGTTCCTGCCAGCATGAGAGTGTGGTAATAAATCCCTGTGCTTGTCAGCCATGTGTATTTCTGCCAAAAAGGTTTATTTAATTAAACAAAAACTTACAGAAAAATACAAATATAGTCATTTAAAAATCATTTTTTGTATTCCTTTCACCTGTTTTGATAGTGCTGTTTTGGTCTGTAAGAGGATATGCAAAATTCTAATTTCATATATATATGTGTGTGTGTGTGTTTGTGCGCGTCAAAGACTGCTTTAAAGGAAGCATACAGAAAAAGAAGGCGAATGAGAAAGCTTTTTCTTTAAACTTCCTCTTTGTATTGTTTTTATAGTTGTCTTATTTTATCGTGTAGTAATCAGCCTTGAAGATTAAAGCAGTGTTTCTAAGTAGAAAATATTAAATACCAGGATTTTTTGCATTTCAGTATCTTCAATACTCTCTCTCCTTCAGGAAAAAAAAAAAAGTATATCATTACTGTGTTAAATGAATTTTCACAGTAACACATATAAAAGCTGCAAGGAAAAGAAATAACCCCCACCATTTTAATTAAGTGAAGCTCTGATTAGATAGCTCTTGAAATAATGTAGGAGGCTATGCCAAAGAGTTGTTTGCAGCATTCTTGAAAAATACATGATAAAAATAAGGCCAGTCTGCAATTGCACTGTAACGTTTCTAGAATGATGCAACTATCTGATAAGGACAAGTTAGGCTAGAGATAGGAGTTTAAAATCATGACAGTATAAACCACAGCAGAGTAAGTTGAAAAAATGAGAGAAAGAAGCTAAGGTCAACAAACTTGCTATAGCAGAGAATTAAAAAAGGAGAGATACTAAAGTAGGGGCTAGAATAGAAACATGAGGGTGCACTTATGAAAGCTGTAGGATAAATGAAATATACGGTATTGAATGTGGCAAATGAAGAAAAGAACTGGAGGTTGTGGTAAAGGCTGCCAGCCTAGGAAGCAATCATTAGTAAATTGAATCAGAAAAATACTTTTAAAGCAAGGAAGACAGAAACGAGGCTGGATGGATTCTGAGAGAGAATTATATCGGGGAAATACAGACTTCAAACATTTAAAAAAAAAATTTGGAGGAAAAAGGACATGAGAAAGTGGAGCGGTGTTTGTAAAAGAGGGGTGTGCTCTGACCTTAATATATGTCATAAGTGGGAGTTCAGTTTAGAAAATATTGCTGTGTGGTCAGATGATGGAGTGGAAGGAAGAATATTCCTACCTGGGAAGGAGAGGGATCGAGTGGTCAAACTAAGCCTTATAAGCTGGGATAGAGGCTTTGAGCGCAGGTGTGGTTTAGTTGGGGGAGCCTGCGGGTGGTCTTTCCCTTTAGACCCTGACAGATGTTTCCGTGCGCAGTGCAACAGTGAGCAAAGAGAGAGGTGCTGGGGAAGAATTGCTGTCCTGCTGAAAGCGTGCTCGAGACTTCCCAGGTTTTCCCATAAGGACATTCCAAGAAGCTAAAAGGAAAATGCAAAGTTCAAACCCTGGGATAGCTAGTAGAAAGTCACTCCTGGGTGAAATCTTTAATTTCTGTCATTCAGAGAAGAGTCTTGAAATGGGTATCGAGGTGACATCCTGTACCCAGTTACTCAAGTAACTGCTGCAGTTGCCAGTGTAGTGGTTAGTGTGGGACTGATGCACTTGGAATCGCTCCTTCTGGGGCTATTTTCCTTTCTAATAGTAAGCAACTACTAACAGCAAGAGCCTCCTCTCCCTGGTCTTGTCTGGTGAATCTGTATATGATCCCGGAAGCATAAAGTTTTGGTTTCAACCAATCAAGAAAGAAAAAGAAAATTATTTTTCACTAATAACAAAAGTAAGTCTGTAAAAGTAAGTAGTGAAGTCTGTAGGAGAGTGTCAAAACAAAGCAGAGCTTTGGTAGATACTGACTTTGAAAGCAGACATGGGAGCAAATACAGTTATTTAATAAAGCTAGTTGTAAGGCTATGTACTCATCACAGATGTTTTTCTGTAGTAAACTGGTGACAGCAGAAACAAAGGAAGCAAGTTTAGTGGGGTAAACTAGCGAGTCACTGATGGAACCACCGTGTTTTGAGTGAGGATGCACGTATTTCCTGAAGTGGTCTGGATGGCCAAGTATGAGCATGACTGAAGGGCCACAGGTAAATTAATGATAAATGTCAGGGTCTAAGAAGATGGCTTCAAAATAAAGCAATAATAAAAAGTAATTGTTCAGATCTATTGTCTTGTATCTCAACTTTCATATAGGTAGAGCTCTATCTCATACAGAGACCTAAGTCTATGTATGAGTTAGGTCTAAGTCTTAACTACTTAGGTTTAGAGATGCTATTATCAAAATATTGCACATCTGATCTCATGTTTGCTTTTAGCTCCAAATGATTCCAATAGAAACAAGTAAAGACCAAATGTTGGAAGCAGACCGAGCAATCTATAGGAGTTTCTGCTGGGATTTCCCCTGACTAAATGCTGGCAATGAGAGCTCTAGGTTTGCTGGTGCTAAAGGGATTATACAAGTTTCCAGGGAAACAGATTCTTGTCAGTTGAGTGCAGTTAACTTTTTATAGGCCGTTTAATTTTTTTAATGTGTTTTACAGACAGATATATTGCATAGAAAATGCGCATGGACAGCTGGTACGAGACCTAGACTTTAATCCCAATAAACAGTACTACCTGGCTAGCTGTGGAGATGACTGCAAGGTGAAATTCTGGGACACAAGAAATGTCACGGAACCGGTGAAGTCACTGGAGGAGCATTCCCACTGGTAGCACAAATTACCTGCATGCTGTTTTCCGGGGGGATGACTTATGTGACTTATTCAGCTAATTATTTTGCTGTTTAGGAACAGTGCAAATTAGCTGTATTTGCACTATTGTGAATAATATTTTTTCTGTACAGAAGAGTGTTTTAAATGTGTGGATGTTTCTTGTGTGGTTGCAAACGAAGATTATAGACAATGTTCACCTTTTTAAAAATGCTGGGAGATAGGGTAGGGCACTGAGCCTGCTCATAGGGACCAGCTAGGATACATCTCTGCTCAGCTTGAGCCTCATCTGCTGCACTTAGCATAACCCAAAAGTCCTTGAGTCCTTAGGTATGGAACTAAACTGCCCCGTCCCCCTCCTGTAGAGCCCTGGGGATGCTTGGCAAGGCAGCCCCTGCTTTTGCCGTGCAGCTTACATCCCCTAGGCCAAAATATGCAAGTGAGATGTTTTATTTTCCCAGATGATACTGAGAACCTGTGGCTGGTGCACTGAGATTACCTGGTCTGGCCTTTGCAGTGTTACATGGTTAAGAAAAAATGAACAGTTCATATTTCATACGATTTGAGCCGGAGTAACTCTTGCAAAAAAATTGGAAAAAAAATGGACCCTGAAGCTAGTTTGAATGGTGTGAAGATGTCAGTTAACAGAAGCAGCTCATACACTTTTTTTGAGATTATTAAAATAAAAATATTAAAACAAGGACCATGAAACATCTGGTATTAAGATGTAAAATGTAAAATTGAAGAGAAAGATAATCCTACTTTTGTTTTAGGGTCTATTGTAATTTTTTACTCTAAGGATGTTTTGAGATTTTGTTTAACAGTTTTCTTCTAATCCATATTTTGCTTTGGGGATATTTTCATATTTAGAACTTAAATATTCATCTGACTTATTAAACAATGAACTGACACATGCCTTCAAGGAATTATATCACCCAATGATGGCTTTTGTTTTTGAGCTTTTTTTCCTCAAAACTTATTTGTTGATTTTGAAAAATATCCTGTAGAAAATCAAATGACATGAAAGCTTAAAATTCTAATGAAGACGGAAAAAGCCAGTCTTTGGACTGAGGCATGTCATTTCTATGTATATTTATCACATTGAAACAGAAAATGAATTTTAGTCATGTTATTTAAAGTCAAGTCATTTAAGAAGCGTTGCAGTGTGACCTGCCAAGAGTCATTGCCTGGTTTTGCTTTTATTTGCCCTGAATTCCTTTTTCAGGGTCTGGAATGTCAGATACAATCACTCTCACGACCAGCTGATCCTTACAGGAAGCAGCGATAGCAGAGTTATCCTGTCTAACATGGTATCAATTTCTTCTGAACCATTTGGGCACATGGTGGATGATGATGAACTAAGTGACCAAGAGGACCACCAACAGGAAGAGAAGTATGAAATTTCCTGGGGTTTATGCTAACGTTTATAGTTTGTCATTTCCTTGTAATGATTAACATACTATTCTTTACCAACTAGGATTTTTGTATACAGACCTTTCAGGTATGTAGTTCTGATTGCTACTTTATACATTCTTCTTTACTGATTTGTCTCAACTCTTGGGTATAATCTACTGTAAAACCTAATTGGCCCAGTTGTGTCTTCCCTGGCATCAAGGGGATGGCGATGCTGAGGCTGAGTCCTGAACGCGGTTGTATCGGTGAACAGACTCACTTTGAGGGGAATCTGGATCAGGTCACACACGTACACATTGAATCATCTGGGTTACATGAGAGCTGGAAATCAGGTTTTGTGGTTTCTGTATGTTTGTCTTTAGAAAACATCATCACTATAGCTATGATATACAGTCAGACATATGAATTTATTAAGTTTTACCCTTGAAACTTTACCTGCTCAAGAAATCAAGAACTCATTAGACCTATTTCAAATAGAACAAAAGTCTGTTTGCAGCTCTCTTGGTAGAGGAGGGTTTAACATCACTGCAGGCATTTATTTATAAGCACCTTTCTCCTTGGGTGTGTGAGTATTGCACATTTGCATGTGTATTTTCTTCTTTAATAAAGACGTAACTAAGGTGGCCAAATAATTATCTTTCATCTTCCATTTTCTGTGCTTTTAATTTTTTATGATATATTGTCTTGTTTGTTCTGCTGCGTTTTGTATGCAGATATACGTGTTATATATATATATATATATATATATATATATATGGAGCTGTGCCTGAAACAAGGACTCAGGACACCTGCTCTCTTTATAGCTAGCTTATATAGTGATATTGAGCAGAGGTACTCTATTTTCCTTCACAAAATGAGCATGATGATGGAGAAAGTCTTGTAAAATATTTTGAGGCCCCTGGATTTTAATGCATGTCCTTCTGTTCTTTGCAGCTGTAAATATGTATGTGCTCCAGACTGAGCTGAGGGTTTTGTTAAATTTGCTCAATTTACTTTAATACAAACACTGTCCAGAATGAAATAAGACTATCTCCAGACCTACTTTTTTAATGAAGAAACAAATCAAATGGAATGAGGAACAAAGAGATTACAAAAAGATTTCTCAATTATACAGCTGTTTGCTGGGTGTTCTAGTTAAAAGCAACATATTATTTAGAGTTTTATATTTGCATTTTTTAGGGTTACTCTTTCACCTTTATTAGCAAAGGTGTAACTTTGCTCCAAATAATTACGACACTTTAGCTTCCCATAAGAGACTTAGAAATATATATGTTTCTTTCTTGCTTAATATTAGAAAAAAAGGTATCCCACGTGGTGGTGTTAATTGTAAGTGTACAAAATATCTGTATAAGAAGTTGATATGAGTACCTGGAAGGTCACCCTAGGTGCCTAGAAAGTTGTGTTCTGTAAGTACATATGTACTGCTGATGTACCGAAAGCAAAACCATGTAGATATAACATCCCCTTTGGTTCCTTATCCTCGCATCCATTCTGAAGTTTATTCATTCATGTAACATTTAGTATATAAACAGAGGAAGAGAGAAAACAAACAAAAAAGAGGCTACAGTATCCTATACATATATATGGTGGGTATGTATTAAAGTAGGTAGCAGAGTTTAGGTAAATAGTGCTCTGGCAGATGTGTAGTAAGTTACCAGAGTTACTCTGGGTTTCCATTGACTGTAAACACGTAGGTTGCGTCACTGACATGCGAGTGGTTGCTCTTAGAGCAGTGGTTGTTGAAACCAGGAACACGCCAGGCTGTAACACCAGTGGAGCCCTCTTTTCCTTTGGCCATGAGATCCGTGCTTGCCCCATCACGAGCGACGCATGCGGTGCTGTCGGTGTTCACCGCTGCCCTCGCTAACACCTGCGCCTCTGAAACGTCTGCTCTTCAGCTGCTCACCCGTGCCAGCGTTAACCTCTAACATCGGCTTTGTGTGAGAGATGCTCTTTTTTTCTTTCCTCTCTTTATGAATTTAACGTATGCATGAGCTCGGAGGATGCTTCCAAGGTGCCCACCAGCCTCGAGCTGCAGACAGGTGAACGTCTGTTTAGCTCTGAGTGCACTAATGAATCTGGGCATAACAGCCAGAGGGGACACTACTTAAACACTTCTTGTTAGTTAACTGCTAGTGCAAAATATATAAAATTTAGTAGCTGTTTCCTTCTTAGAAACCTCATTGAAAAGTCTGTTCCATCATTCCACAGGTACAGCGCGCTCTCTGTAACATGAGGTTTTTGCTTATGTGCATTTTAGACCTTCAAGAAGGCGTTATATCTTCCTTGGATTAGTTTTTATCCTGTTTTCAGGACATCACAGTTTCCTATTCAATATCTGTTGAATAGCACGGAAATCTTGAGAAACTTTAAAAAAAGAGATAATTAGGATGCTGCTTGAACTGGAAGAGGAGGAAGAGTCTTCTCCAATCTGACACTGAGTGACCAAATTTCTTTTTGCAATTTTTTTTGCAATTTCTTTGTTCTTGCTTCATATTTTTCCTATTTTCAAACTTCAGTATTCCTACCCAATGATTAAAATACTCCGTATGTTAAAAATATAATGAGAAGCTTGTTCTTGTTTGATCTTATTTTTTTTCATTTTTTTCTCAGCAAAAGTCCTCTATTGACTTGTAGTACTATTCTAAAGTGCTGAGGCTTTTGAGGTCTTGAGCCTCTTGTTAATTTTTAATGCGCTTCTGAATCGGTTTCTTTTTTTTTAATGTGCTTGTTTCCAGACAAGAAATACATTTACATTTCTGTTTAAACCTGATCTGAATTGCTACAATGTAGAATTATGCAAATGATCTACCCACACATTTATTTTTGCCACATTTTCTGTAATAGATGCCTACATTTTAAGGTTCACAATTTGAAGAGTAATTATTTAGAGGGTTTTTTGGTGTATTTCTTTGAGCAGTGGAGAGACAACACAAGAATGTTGGTGTTTTCTCTTTTCAGTAGAAAATTATTCTTTGTTGGAGTCTCTGCTTTGTTTTCTTGTCCATATATGTGTTGATGCCTTGGGGATATATGTTTTTGTTCTGGAGAGGAGAACATATTTGCCTAAGCACATAGCTAAGATTGTCGAACAATGATCTGTCTCTTGCCATAGTTCTTGGGTCAGAGCAGCTTCTTTCTTTCCGGTGTGTGTGTATGTGCTTGTTTTTTCTTTTTTTGTGGTGGTGGTTTTTGCCTCAATCAAGAATGTAAGAGCAACTATGCTACATCATGACCAAGTCTCCTTAGCCCATATCATGCCTCCCCTCATAGTCAAGAAGAAAGATTATAAAAACATGAAAGGGAGATGAGGCATCATCTGCGTGATGAGGTGTCCTCTGGGTATCCTTCCTGCCTCTATTTGCAACTCAGAAGATCCTCAGCACTTTCTGAATCCTCTTTGGAGTCTTATGATTCTTCCTTTTTTACTAGCCATGTTCATCTCTTTTTCACTGTCTGTGTTCCTGATTGCTCCAGAACATGCTGCCTGAACATATATGGCCTTTATGGAATGCATCTAGGAGAAATATGGCCCTGTGTTGTGTTCTTGCACTAAATAAGGAAAGACTTCAATTCCTTTTGGAGAAGCCTCCATAGACAAAAAGAAATAAAACCCATTAGGAAATACATTTATCAGCATTCTTCTTGAAGCTCTTTGCTTTTAGAGATACTTCTGTCTTTCTCACAACAGGCATCAGATCTTGCCCTGCTCATATAAAAGGACAGCATCTAAGGGTTTCTCTCATTTTTCCTTTTAAAGGATGTGGAGAACTGGTCATCTCAGTACAGGATATTTTCTTAAGGTAGTGTAGAAACATCTTCAGCGATTGGATGCACTGTAGAGAAAATGGTGCCTGGCTACTCTGTAGAAAGAACTTTCATTCCAAAGTCCATATAAAAGAAATGATGGCTAATACTTTTTGTGATAGGTGTGTGATTTTTGGGGACCATCTGAATATGTTTTGTTTTCTTTGTAATGTGTATGAACTGTGTGATCTAACAACTCATGTGTATGCATGGCTGTGACTTGAGGAGAACAGACTTTGCCAGCACTAATACACTGAGAAGTATTTGCCAAACAGCCTTGGTAAGGCAGCCTTCCGGGGTATTTTCACAGAGCTGCTAACGGTGTGAATTTTGATGATAGCTTTATTGTGGTATTTATGTCTAAGAAATCCAGAGATCACAGGATTACACTATGGAATTGCCTGACAGACTCAGTTAATTAAAACAGCTTAAACTGTGTTGGAGAACACCAGTGTTTTGGGCTTTACTAGTTGGATGTCGTAGAAGCTCAGCCAAATCCAGGGAAGCAGCAGTTTTCAATTTCCAGGGTATCTTAATTTTAAAGACTGTGTAGGTTTTCCCTAGCACATATATATGTATATATTTACTCAGTTCAGCAGATACATTCTACTTAATTTATTTTACATATTAAGACAACTTTGAAAAGCTGCTATATTAAAATATATATCTACTGTATCTAAAGATTTTCTTCCAGGATAAGCTACTCAGAAGGCTAGATTTTTTAAAATTATTATTATAATTTTGGAGGGAGGAGGATAATATTTATTCATTATATGAATGGCTAATTGTTGTGTATATAAGCTGTGGTTCCAGTATAAAGAATTCTGTCTTCCTTAATAGAGGAAAAGAAATAGTGTTACCTGAGCTTATCAGCAGTCAGGTCTTACAATTGCTAAGTTCTGTCCTTCAGTGAAAGGGCAAGGGCATCCATAGAGCTTGTTTTAGAATCTGATATTATGCTGTTTGGTCTTTGGGTTTTATTTTGAACACTGCAATAAGTGTTGCTGTCTACTGAACAGATGTGTGTTATAGTAATTTTTAGGGTAGGGAAGATTTAAAATTGAATGTGGCAAAGAATTAATGATTTTTTTGGGATGGCTCTGAAAAAATGTATTTTATTCAACATGGTGATGACAAGACAGAATTGCAAGTGGTGCAGACTTAAGTGGTTGTTAGCGTGAGCGGTAATTGGAAATAACAGCTCTCTGCGTTAAAACAATTATCCAAGGCTTAACAGGCTTCTCTCTCAAGTCTGTAACACAATTAACCTCAAAGTTATCTGGGAAGATGAAAGCTCTTCTCTTTTCACAGGAGAGGCTGGTAAGGTTTGTGCTACATGAGAGAAACAGTCCAGTTTGAGCTCTGTTTGACACAGGCCTTCACATTTATGGAGGGTGTAGATGGAGATTACACATCCATAGTAAGAATACTGTGAGCACTTGTGTGTCTAGGAGGCTCATGGCCTGTCAATTAATGCTATACAAGAACATATATAAAAAAAGAGAATGGCAGTTAAATCTATCGAGAATTGCTTTAATACAGAAGAATAGGAACCTAAAGAAACTTTTAGGGGCAGGTGAGTTCAGAACTAGGGATAACTAGTTTACTGAGCTTGCCAGTCATTAGCAAGCAATTAGCCAGTTTATCATCAAAATACTGTATAACCAGACTGTCGTATCAAAGAGCCAGTAGGGCAGTAACTGCATCTACGGTACATTATGTTAATCAAGGCATAGCAACTACATTTTTGCATCTCTAGCCCATGGATTATATGTACAAACAAATATCTGTGTTTTGGCAGTAGCCTGAGTGACATATACTGAAGTAGAAGAAAGTTTATCTGTGTCCTCTGGTACCCTTCCTGTTCAGAACTTCCCTAAGTGGAGCAATTTACAATCCTGAACTCTCCTCCTTTTCCTAAAACCTGCCCAAGTCCGTCAGCTCTCTCCGTGCATCCCATCTACTTTGAATTCATTGAGAATAAATACTTAAAATTTCGGTCCAGGGACATAAAAGCTGAACAGCTGTAAGAATCCTAGAAGGAACCTTGTTCCTTCTGATTTAAAAAAAAAAAAAAAAAAAAAAAAATCCAGATTTTTTTGGTAGGGTTACTCATTATGTAATTTAAAGGCAAATTTATTTTCATTCGGCATTCATTCAGCATTTCATTCAATATTCTAAGATTATTTTTTCCCTCCTGATTATTTTATATAGTATGTGAGACTATAAAAGCGAACCTTTAGCATAAAATATTTTATCAGGCTCATAATAAATGTCTCTTATAAACAAATAGTTTATAAAAGTGTTCTTATAGATGTGGACCTGAACTCATGTGGCCTGAAGAACTGCATGGATAGCTTTCCTTTTTGGAAAGGCACAAAATTACTTTCATCCCCAAGGAGAAATTGAGTGTATAGACAATAACAAGTGAGGGTTTAAAATTGTAGTAGTAAACAGAAATGCCAAACAGTAGCTCATCTACTAATGCAAGCTTCTTTCCTGAGGACTCATTCCCCTCTGACTCTTATGAATTAAATTAGATGAACTGTATTATTGAAATGAAACACTAGAGCAACTTTGAGCATGCAGGAAGTAGCATAATCTAGCAGCTCATCTGTCCTTGTTTATCCACCCTGTGGTTAATGGAGCCTCCTGGTTCGCTGGAAGTCGGTCGCATCCCCTGGCGCGTTGCTCCCGCGTACCCAGGGAGACATTTGCAGCCTTCGGAATGATGGAGTTCCGGCTAAGTGGGCGAGCGCTGCGTGGAGCGAGTGCTGCCGGGGGACCTGACCAACTTTCACTTAGCCGGGCATGGCAGTTAACAGGGAGCTGGAAAAACACCTTGCAGGAGGCTAAGCGTGTGTGTGTTTATAGCTCTCTGCTGGTAGGTGCTCTGTACCCCAGTATGTATTTGCAATGACTGCAAAATAGTCCTGTGATTATCTGGAGGCTGTTGTTTGTGCTATGACCTCTTTTTGTTATCTGACCTTAAACGTAGCACAGGTAGGTGATAATAGTCCTGGAAACTGAAAGTCGGAGGCTATTCTGCAGTATTAGACTGCTTCAGGTTTATTCATTAAGCTCCATTTCAGTTTAATTGTGATGTTGGATTCGCAGCGGCTTAGCCCGGCTAGCTGCAGGCCGTTCATATCTAACACCGCGTGCTGTAATTGCAGCGCTGCACACCTCCACCCTATGGCCAACAGCAAAGGGCAGAGGCTGCCGGGGCCACCTCACTTCCCTAGCAGCAAAACCCGCTGGAGTGAGCGGGAGGCAGGGAGCAGGCTGGGGATGCTGCCGCTGCAGAGCGGGCCCTGTCCAGGGGAGCAGGGGCTGCTTCGCGATAAGGGAACAGCCGGCAATTCGAACAGAAAGGCTGCTTAGGAAGAAAGTGAACCTTCAAGGCCATTTAAATCAGCCCCTGTACTTTAAGCTGCTTTAGAGGGAGATGTGTTTAGCATATTGCTTCTGTTAGACCCAAAACTGTACTGAAATGAAGATAACAGCTAATTTGTCAGCAGATGAAGTCTTTAACTTGGACCTGACTCAGCCATGTTCTGTAAAACGTAAGTGTGTGCCCATACCAGCCTCCGATTGAGGCTTCCTAGGAGCCCAGCGTTGCAATCCTATACTTCAAATAGGAGCTTAAGTATCTATGTTTATGACACTTAGCCTTTTCAATCAGATTTGTTACAAATCCTTATTTTTTTTTTTCTTTTTAATTTTAGGAGTAAGGAGCCCCTTCAGGACAGTGTAATAGCTACCTATGAAGAACATGAAGATAGTGTATATGCAGTTGAATGGTCATCAGCAGACCCATGGCTATTTGCCTCTCTAAGTTATGATGGGAGACTTGTCATTAATAGGGTTCCCAGAGCACTTAAATATCACATATTGTTATAATTTTGTTTCAATTACGGGTGGAATTATTATCTTGATGTACAGAATTGGTAGGTATTGTTTTGGGCTTTTTCTAAATTTTTTGTTGTTGTTGTTAAGCATAAATGTTAAGGAGTATATCTGTACTAATATAGAAACTTTCTTTTCAGATTTTGACTTTTGTATTTTTCTTGGAAAATATGATCAATTTTTTTAAGGCTGTGCTCGTTATTTTTTTATAATGACTTTGCAATTGTGGGTTATGGTGTTTCTCAATATATTGGGCACTTTAGCATTGATTTATTACTTCAGGTTTACTCTATAATAGTAAATTATAGAGATGTTATTACACCAATGTAAAGTTGGGAGAAGGTAAGATGCATGTAGCTCAAGTGATCTACCGATTTGCAAAAATAATCTTCTATCTTCCTTCTTTTCTATACAAGCAGCTTTCTGTTCTTAGCTAGACCACATTTTATTAACTATTCTGGCACACTCTGTAATGGCTATAAATACAGTTGGGAATGGTCTCAAAGGTTTCCTTAATTCATTTCAATATTTTAAACATTTTTTCTCCCATTTTGTCTAACAAAAGATGTCCATTATGAAGGAAAAATGTCCATTCTAGATATACTTTTCATTTAAGCCTTATAGGAGTAGCAACAACATACCATCCTGTGTAATTCACAAATTAAATGCATTTTTTTGTGCTGTATGTTGTTATTGGAAACTATTCCTCTTCCTCAAAATCTCTGATATGCTCTCCTGTAATATATTGCAGCATATTCATAAAATTTGGTTGTCCTGTGATATTTTGAGCGCCCCTGGAGCTACACCATTGTTAACCTGAAAATTTCTTCAGCAGCTGGAAGCAATCTCGGCCTTGTTTGGCTTGGCTCTGTGCCCCTCTGCAGCCGCCCATGTGATGCAGTGGGTTTTCAGCTATGCACAACACATGTTTTGCTCTAGTCTTCTCTCTGCTATGCCTGGCCTAGGCCTCAGTGGCCATTCTGTGGAAGAACTTCTTTCCTGTGAGGGTGACTGAGCCCTGGAACAGGCTGCCCAGAGAGGCTGTGGAGTCTCCTTCTCTGGAGATCTTCCAAACCCGCCTGGATGCCACCCTGTGCCCCGTGCTCTGGGTGTCCCTGCTGGAGCAGGGGGGTTGGACTAGATGATCTCTAGAGGTCCCTTTCAGCCTCAGCCATTCTGTGAGTCTGTGAAATACTGGGAATAAGCAGACGTTGCCATGCAGGGAATGTACAGAAAAATTGAAATGCAGTTGGAAGGCACTTAATACATTTGCAGCATATTTTGCTGTTATCATAACAGTCCTGCTGCTCTCTGCTGAGATCAGGCACAGCTGTAGCTATGCCCTGTTGCCCTTTTATCACTATTATTTCCAGTTAACCTCAGAAGTTGGGTACACAAAACCCAAATTTATGGGTTTTGGTCACGTTATATGAGAGCCCCCTGAAGAGATGCCAAGAACATGGGCTGGAAAGATGGATACCAACATCTTGCTAGGAGTCCTGCTGTTGCTGTAGTGCCTGGGTTGGTGCTGCTCTGGAGTGACAGCTTGCTCCTAACCTGTGCTTGAACTTCCCACGGTGTGGTTTGAAATATATCCGAATGTGACTTGTTATGTATACACAGCTGCTTGTATGGGAACACACCTTGAGAGCCTAACTGACCAAAGTAGGCCAAAGTGTCCAGAAAAAATGAAAGTTTAATTCCATTTTTGACTTATGAAAGAGCTTATTTGGAAGAAAGTGTATAAGTAAATACTTCAATTAAAGCATGTGTGTTATTGTCTGTATTTGTGTTAGTGAGGCCTGCCTGCACCAGAGGGAATGCTTCTCTGGGAAAGCTGATGATCTGATTTTTCTGTGTTAAGATTTTGAACTTTGCTCTTTCAGATTTTCTCAGCTTGCAACTATTTGTGAGCTATTCACCTGCATCTTACAAGAAAAAATACATTTCCAAATCAGTAGTGCTTCAGCTGTCTGAACTTGACTGGGATGTTGTTTTGCAAGTGGAGCTTTCAATTGTTAGCCAAAATCTTGCATCCCCC
>JAWLRI010000731.1:2409624-2448774 GCA_034781795.1 Crypturellus tataupa
TGTTCACATTAGCAATAAAGGTCTAATGAAATTCTGTTGTCTTTTAATGTATATGTTTCACAGTGGGCAGGTGGCAAGAAATTATGTAATGTATGTGGTGCTTGGTTTTATATGTAATAAAATGTGGGACAGATTTTGTACTGACCTTGAGGTACTGCATTTCCTTTAATATTAGAGCTTTCCTGATGATATAAACCTATACCTGTAAAGAATAATAACAAACTATTTTTCTGTTATTTTTGTATTGTCTACCTTTGGTAACTGTTTATAATATTACATTATAAGGGGAGAAGATAAGGGATGAACTATGGGAAGGAAGGGAATAGCAGGTCAAGTTTAAATGAAATACGTTACAGTAGAAGCAAGAGAGTAGACAGGGTCAAATTTTAATCATTTTTAGCTATCTCTAAAGCTGAATCTGAGTAACATGTTCAGCACTTGCAGCAATATGAAAATGACTTTCATATGGGGAAAGCCTTTGACAAGGTTTCACCTCAAGCTGTTAGAGAAAGCAGACTCCTGTAGGATAAGAGGAAAGGCCCTCAGATGGATAAACAGTCAGTTAAAAGATAAGAAATAGGAGGCAAGAATAAATCATCACATTTCACAACAGAAAGAAATTGCCAGAGAAGTTCTGTAAGGATCTGTACTCAAGCCTGTGCTTTACATTAAATTTGTGACCTTTTTGGAGAAAGGGCTGCATATAAAAATGGCCAAGCTTGCAAATGCTGTTCAAAGTAGTAAAGATGACTGACTGGAGGATTATGGAAGGGTGCTTCACAACACTGATAAAATGATAGATGAAATCCAGTACAGAACAGTGACATGATGGATTTTACATATACTTTGGTCAATAGCAGTTAACTTGCTGCCTGGAAGCGAGATCTTGAGATTATAATAGCTCTTTAAAAGCATTAGCTTAAGAGAGTTTTAGAAAACAAAAGGTACGGATTTACTAAAAGGCAACTAGAGAAGAAAAACAGTCTCGTTAATCTGTTTGCTGAGTCCATAGTGTGCATATATCCTGAATACTTGCTTAGTTCTCATTTCTTTCATCTTAAAACTGAGGTAGTAAAACCGAGAAGGGTTTTAGAGAAGGGATGACAGAAATGATGAATAGTAGGTAGCACCTGTGTCAGGATAACTAAATAACTGAAAGGCAGATGTGTGAGAGGCAATGATAAAAGTCTATAAAATCATTCCCTATTCATCCTCTCCCCCTGCCACTTGAGATCATTCACTGCTGCTTCCGATACAAAGACTAGATGTTATTAAATGGCATTGCCAGATGGCGGCTCAAAACCTATGCAATGATGTGGTTTTTAGAGCCACACAGTTGAGCTGTGACATTCCTTTGTAACGCTCGTGCATGCAGACACAACATGGAAAAGAAAGTTATAATGCTAAAGGACTTGAACAAAATGAGCAAATTCTTGAAAGATTCCACCGAAGGCTGCTCAGCCCAAAGGCAGCAGCCCCTCTGTCTCGGGCTACCCTTTCCAGCTGCGAAGCGCTGCACTTCAGAAGGCGCTAGGAAGGATGTCTGCGTGTTGGCCCATCGGCGCCTGCCTCCCTGGACCCACGTGCTGTGCTCATACAGGGAGCAAGTCCAAGTTAATAATGTGTTCTCCAGGGCATTGGCTCTGGTGCTGAAACATCACATTGCTCCTGTACTTTCGTATCTTGCAGCTCTTTGCTTTGGTTATAAGTTGCATTTTAAGGGATTTTAGAAAAACCCTCATGTCTCTGATGAAATTCTTGTGAAATCCCAGTGCTTTTTGTGGAAGCTGTCTGCTTTGTTGCAAAACCCTCCTTGGCAGTGAGACTATGGAGACACTCTGATTTCTCTACAATATACAGAGTCCGTCACCTTTCCTGCAATTCAAATCCTGTTCTGAGCTATCTTAAAGCACCGGGTTGCTACTGTGTTTCACAGACTGCTCTCTTATGCTGCCACATATCACCAGTGGTTGGTGCACAATTCTGTTTTCCAAAGAAACAGTTCTGCAAAAGGTTTTTTTTTAAATTTTCAGGCTAAATGCAGGTAAGAAACTTCAGTAGTTTGGGGGGTTTGCAAAGTGAATTCTGGCATTCATAAAGGTGTTGAATTGTCAGTGTTAACCTAAAAAATGTTTTCTTACAGATTCAATGTTGGTGATCTCTACTTCGTCATCTATGCAATTTTATTCCCTTTTGAGGAACTAATAACGTGCCTGAGATGCGGTACTTTCATTTCTCAGACATGAATTACTGAAGGAGAAAGGAATTGATAATACCATCTTTAAAAAAAAAAAAAATGAGGTTGATCTAAGGCTGGTGGATGTCAATAGAAGTGTTAGCTGTTTAATGAATAGTTTAAAACAACAATCTGTTTCACTACTAGGTAAAAAATGGTGCTAACTAAATTTAAAAATTTACCTTCAGACCTGGACTTTGCCTGTGGTGCCAGTGCTAAAATTAGTTGACCTGCACTGAAACTCATAAAGTTAATGAATTACTTGTCAGTACCAGAATTAATGAAAAAGTAAATATTGGATGGCATGCGTAGGCTTGACATTTGTTCTAGACCATTCCCCTTTCCTCTGGCTCTTTTGTTACTCCAAGATGCGTGGAAATTAAATATGGATATGTTCAACACTTACTTAGTACGTTGTTTTATAAAGAATAAGCTACCTGAAAGCTGTATTTTTAAACTTATAACTGAAAATATTAACTCTCTGTTTTTTTATTCACTTGGAATTCCTAAATCTTCCAGTATTTGAGACTGAAATTCTGGTATCTTGCAAGTTATTGAGGATAGCCTCAAACAGCCTAGTCCGAGTCATGGTGAGACACCCTAATGCAGATACGCTCCTGTCTGGCAGCCGGGAAGCTGTGAAAGCAGGTAATGGTAGCTGTGAAGTCCAATAATTGGACACAAGTTTATAATGATGGTGCAAGTTCATTTAAACCTTTACCATTACTATGTGTAACCACTTTTTGGCTTTGCAGAGAATATTGAGGTTTCTCTTTTGTGGGGATATGAAGAACACAGTTGAAACGTTGGTGTAGAAGCTGCAGCCTCAGTGCCATGCGTAGGCTGCAGAGAGCCTACGGCTTCTGGAATAACAGCCAAGCTGACTGGAAGGAAAGTGCAAATCAATTTTTAGAGAAGCTTGGTTTTCCTGTAAAGGAAACTACTGAATTCAAAAGTCATGAATAGTCTCCAGATCAATTTGCACATTGCTCCTGCTCATTCCACCTGCCACTTTGGTCAGTGAGGGACTAGTGAAGTGAGAAGAAAATGACACAAGGGAGATTTGGAGAAAAGGAAAAAGACTTAGGCAAAGGAAAAGAAAGGCTGACAAATATGGAATGAAAAGTAAATTGGAAAAGACAAGATCAAGGAAAGATCAGTTTGGAAAACAGAATAGGAAAGACAAAAAAAATTGGTGGTAAATGAAGTAAAGCAATGTGGAGGTACGAATTTTTTTAAAAAGAAAGGAGTGAAAGAGTACATCTTATTTATCTTTGGTCTTATAGTTCTACATGTTAAACTTCTGTGTCCATAAAATCTTATGTATTAATCTCCCTAGTTGAACTGATTTAGGTGCTAGAAAATTCATGGTTGATATTGCAGTATTTTAATTCTGTTAGTGGATAATGCTACATGGAGGCAGTTGCCACCAAGTTTGGGCATAAGAACACGTTCTTGTGGATCCAGAAGTTACCGACCCCAACGAATACGTTTGAAGAGGGTGTTCAGCTGGAGACTGCCCTTGGTGGGGGTCAGGTTGTAGCTGCCGCGGGAGCAGTTGGAGGCCGGTTGGGACCAAGCGAGCAGGCAGCGGGAGCAACGCCAGAGGCGTTTCGGGGGGCTGTATCTTGAGTTGCACGAGCTGGAGCTTTAAAAGTGTGTCCTGTCTGTGCCTTGAGGGGGGTGTCCCCATGTGAACAACGCCCGATATTATGTGTAAGCAATAAAATACCTGAGCTGCAAGCTTCTTTCTGCACTGAGCTGCCTTGCAGCAAAACGATTTTGAGCTGTTATTGAGCAAATCCTGACCCCTTCTGTTCTGGTGCTACAGCAGCCACAGGTTCGTTAAAGGGTTTCCATGCTCCAGCACAGAAGAAATTTTACAGAAGAAACATAGTATGAAACTGCAAAAGAGTTAGGCTTGAGCACATACATGTCTCATAGCAACTGGTAGGTAGATGGAGCCATAGATACTTAAATAATGTTGATTTTTTTCTTTATCTCATTTAATCTAGATAAAATGGAAAAAGAAGTGGTAAATTGTACTGGAAAGTCTGTTAGCAAAAGCACAATGAAAGCTTCATCTCAATAGGATCTGTTTAATCCATTGCAAAGCAGATACCAGAGAACTTCGAGCATTGTTTGATCACACCGTCAGTACGGAGTGATTGGATTTACTTTGCTAGATAGATGCATGCTTCTGATCTGTGTTTTAATCATCTGCTTTCCATGCTAATATCTGCAATCTATTGTTTGAATAACTGCCATTAATGATACACGTTTTTTATTACAGTTCGCAGAGGCATCTTTTAAAAGAGAGGGAGAAGCTGCTTTTGTTTCCAAGTCTTCATGCTGCCGTATCAGGAAGCAACGTGGTTTCTGTTCCGGTGCTCTGTACCTCAAGGCTCCAATCACAGTTTTACTTCCACAGGTTCTGAGGCCGGTCACCGCTGAGGGCAGCGGTGGACGAAGGCCGAGCGGGGCTGCCGTGTTCCTGGCCGCAGGAGCGGAGGTGCTGCTCGCTGCCTGCCCGCTCGCACCGAGCAGCCCGGCCGGCGGGGGGGAGCTCCCTGAGGTTATTGAGATTAATACAGCGAGAGATTCCAATCAGCTCGCACAAGGCTGCTCCTCAAGGCTGGCAGGTGCCTCCTGCCTTCTCTCATTCAGACAGGGCCACATCAATTTGGAGTTTCCCAACAGAGACTGCTATGATTTATGGGTTTAGGAGGCTGATAAATGTAGTTAGTTGAAGTGTTCATGAAATAATTGAATCAGAATAATTTCAGCCAGCTATGTTCAATTTATTTTCTCCAATAACCACAGGAGGGTGCAATTTTGGATTGGGAGCTTCATCTCAAGGATTCCTATCGCAGAAAAGGCATTGTGGAACCTGGAATAGAGCGGTTTTGCAGCCAGGCGTGTATGACAGCCTCATGAGCTGACTAAGATTCATCAAAACTGGAGAGTAAGTACCTTGAACTCTTCTAGTTTTACCTGTTACAGAGTCTGGGACCATTCGGGTTTATGCATTATGGAATAACATCTGGAAAAATGTGTGAAACTGAAACAAACAGTGAAACAGTGAAAACTGTTTGAAATTCAGCTTACTCTTTGGGGTGTATTTTCTTTTATTTTTTCCCTAGATTTTTTCTTAGCAAAGTATTTTCATATGACAAGTTTGATGAACACTTCGGGGTTTTGTGAATATTTCTGGAATCAGTATCAATTCTGTCCCTGCAGCAAAGGAAGCTCCTATGCATCCATGAAGAGTGGGGTATAGGACTTCTTAAAATAAATGTAACGTATCCCTAAGAATTTATCGTTTACCTGCTGTAACTTTCCCATGTAGGCAAAGAAGAATGATGTTATTTGAATACTGTCTTAAACAGAGTACTGAATGTAAGGGTACTGTAAAACAGGAAGGCCAACAAGTTAAAATTTGGTGACTGATGTCAGTAAAGGCCCAGTAAGCAAGGCTGGGAAGCAGCTGGAGCCAAGCACACTGCAGACCAACGTGGTCCTGCAGTCATGGATAAGGCACTGAAAATAATCGCTGGGAGCTGTGTGCAGGGGAAGGTGGATGGTGCAAAAAGACAGTGACTGTTGTGACCCTACAGAATGACTTGTCTGGATTGATCCATTCAGGCAGATTTTAACACATGTGAAGAGACTGCACGCAGCAGATATCTAGAATTTAACAAGCTAGTAGGTCAACTGCTAGCATTTTCACCACATTTACTAAGATATTTGAAGGGTTCCTGCTGGCCAGTTATGTACCCATTGATTGGGGAGGAGGTTGTCCTCCCTTTGCCTGCCACCTCAAACAGATGGTGTGTTGCACATTTGCACGTCTTTAGCTCCTGCATTTTTTTCCTTTAAGGTTGCTATACCTCTGCGTTTTGGTCATTTTCCTATTGAATTCTTGAGCTGCTAATGAACTGCACCTCAAAAGTCT
Organism: Crypturellus tataupa; assembly: GCA_034781795.1. Classification (NCBI taxonomy): domain Eukaryota; kingdom Metazoa; phylum Chordata; class Aves; order Tinamiformes; family Tinamidae; genus Crypturellus; species Crypturellus tataupa. The sequence goes on from JAWLRI010000731.1 coordinate 2,415,816, forward strand.
GACCTTTGCCTGCAATTTTATGTTCATCTTCCATGACTTTACTCCACAGACCTTTGTACAGCCCTTTATTGCAATTCATCAACTTAACTTCCTTCGAAGTCATAACCCATGTTTTGCAGCAGTGCCACATCTGAGCTAGGCCTCAGATGACCGAAAGCAAAACATGGTGGAGAAGGGAGGAAGAAAGGAAACGGGAGGAGAAATGGTTACAGAAAGAGTTATAGATGGTGAGTTAGCCAAGCGAAAGCTGGGCTGAACGCTCACGTTTGCTCAGTGGTCATCCAGGGATGTAGACTTCATCATCATCTTTGAGCTTAGTCTTCCTGCAGCGAGGGATATGCGTTTCCCTGTTGTACCAACATGGACATGCTCCTAATGATGTGAATTAGCCTGGCCTGTGTCTGAGTTGGGTCTCATCACCCATGGCTCGAGCTGGGGGGTAGACCCTTTCCCCTTGAGCTGAAAAACAGCCGTACAGTTCTACGGGAATAATAAATGCTTCTCAAAGTTTGGTTGGCTTGGAATTGTTTTTTTTTTTTTTTTTTTTTTTCTCCATAAACTGACATTTGTTTTCATTTCATTTCTTAATCCTTTCAATGTTCTTCAGATGTGTTTAAAGCAGAGGGCTTAGGCTTTAGGTTTGTCCTATGAGGTGGGGAATTTCTTAAGAGTTGTTTGTGGCTGCTGTCCCATCCAAGAGTAGAGTTTAAGCAAGTTCACTTAAAATAAGAATGCTAGCTAAGTAAAATTGCCTTTCTTGTTGCTCAGTAGCGAGAAAGATGCTTCCATGAAAAGCGCTTATTGGATCTCCTTGCCAAGGTCTGCTTGCCATGATATGCACACCTTGTCACAGAATGGTGGTGAGGAGAGCATGAAAAATCTGCTGCTAAAATGTCATCTACTGCTTATCTGCAATGCTGATACAAACCAGAAAATGTTTGCCAAGTGTAATTTGAATTTGGGGCTTGGCATAAAATTGGGGCACAGAATAGCTGCATTCTTTGCAGAAATTGGCAATAGAAAAAGTCAGGATTACAATAGTGCCTTCTGTGGGGTCTTCACTGGTGAGCAGAGAACAGCAGGAGTGCACTGGCAGGGCTGTATCACTTGTGTTTTTATTTCTGCTAATATGAAAAGCATTTGCAAAACTTGCATAATTTAAAGTATGACATTATGATTTTCAAAGTTTCAAAATGAAGGAAAGCATTTACATAACCTAATTAGATCATGTAAATGTTTTATGATAATATTAAGTAAGTGCAAAACTTGTGGCACAGATGCATCGCATTCTCAGGCCACTGGGGAGAGCCCGTTTAAGCATGCAGATCTGTGTTTCTAACCCGGCATGTCATGGGGGGTCAGCAGGATACTGAATGCTCTCAGTCTAACCGCTGAAGCTTGTTTTGCAGAGCATCATCTTTCCAAGAAGCTTGAAGGTAAGCTGGGACCGGAGGGAAACACAAAGCAGATTTAAAAGGCTACTGGCGACCTCTTGCTATTTGAATGGATACGATGCTGCTGCAATATGTAATAAATTGCCTCCATTTCAGTAAGCATTAAAATAATCCCATGGTGGCTCTCTTAGCAGCAGCCCTGCCACTTGTAGTATCAGATCTCACAAAGTGCACGCAGTGCTTGCATAGGAGGCTACCAGGGGAAAGCCCACAAATTCTCCTGGTGACTGTTCGGTTTGTTTTTGCCTCTGGCTGCACTAGCGCACGAAATATTAGAAGCACTGGGCCAGCATCCTTGATGAGAGATGCTGTCTTGTATGAGATTTTAAAATAATCTTATTTATTTAATTATTTATTTTAAACCAGCACGTTATCAGTGAATTATCTTCAGCAGTGAATCTGGGGGAATCCTATCTTTACTAGGCCCTACTATTGCAACAAGCAAGTGATTGGAGTCCTAATTTTCTTAATGTAGATAAGCTAAGCTAGTAGTAAGCTAACAAGATTTTAGTAAGTACAGCACTGCTTTCCCAAAATTAATTTTGGCAGAGGTAGATACTTTAAGGGCAAGCCCTTATCTGACCTAAATAAGCTTCCTACCATTGACTTTTATCAGTGCCGCACTGATTCCCTGTATCTGCTGGCAGAATACGTGGGTCTGTGTGTGCAGTGCCCGTGTTCTGCGCTCACGGTGACTGTGATGGCTAGAAAGCCCTGGGCTGGCAGCACGTTATCTGGGCCAGGCTGCGGATGCAGCCCCTGTGCTGCTAGATGGAAGCTCGGAGCTGACTGCACGCTCAGGGTCATCGACCCGGTTTGTGCAGACGCTGTAGCAAGGAATTAGTGCAGTAGCTCTGATTTTTATCCCGAAAGGCAGACGTTTGCAGAGAAGCCTGGATCTGTCATACCTCTAAATCAGGAGCATCTCTTAGTTACTGACAGGGTAAATAATAAAATCCAAAGTTTGTAAATTAGTTTGAAGCTCAGCGGTATGAAAAGCTCTGGATATATGAAAGTCATTTCTAAAGCAGCTCACAGAAAGGTGAAATATGCCAGCTTAAATCTTTGCCAATTAGACATAGAAATCTAATTACTCTGCAAATTTTTCATCTAATTTTTCAGGGAGGAGAGTTAGTGTAAATTTAAAATGGAAGCTGAGATGTTCAGCACATAGTGTTAACTGCCAAGGAGAACAACACAGTGACCTTATTTGCAGCTACACATGCATCATGTGTAGGAATGCCTGTCATAGCCATAATGATTTAACATCAGGGCAGGCCAATATTTCTTGGTTCTTCCTCCGCAGTGTAGGCAGTTTCCTTTAGAGGTAGGATGGGAAGCTGTAGGTGTTTATGGTGAAAAATGATAATGCCTGAGAGGTGCCCTTTACTACAAATGCAGCATTGCTCGCTTTAGTTTGCCTCGTGAAAAGGAATTTGCAAAGTCAAAGCTGGATGAAGTGTAAGTTTTTGCACAGTTGGGTTCTATTTTTTAAATTACTTAGTTGTTTATTATACAACTCTGTTTAAACATGATAAGTGACATTAGGGACATTTAAAAATCCTCAAAACTTTCTCTGTTTGGTTTGTAGGCATAAAAATATATAATCTATTCAGGTTGCAGATAGGCATCTTACGTGAATTTCATTTATAAATTATTCTAGTTTTAAAAAAGAATTTTATCAGAAAAGTTTGGGAGAGTGTAAGAACTGCTGAAGGAAACTTTAATCCTCTTTGTGCACACACAGAAAACTCAATCTTAGCAATACCCCCAAATGTATATTCACTACCTCTGCCACTATGGGATGCAGCTCATAAAATTTACTTGTTTTAAAATAAATATTTACCAAGAAATATATTTTGAAATATATTTAAAATAAATCAGTCATTTAAAATAGATAAAAATACCTATTTTAAAGAGGAGCAGTGAGCAGTCTTTCATCATTTTTCACAAAATATATGGGTGTCCAGTGAAGTTACAAGGTAGCAAATTTAAAGCAAACAAAAAAATATATTTTCTCATAGCCCATAATTATTATTTTCAAACTTGCCATTGGTGGAGTGAAAGCTAGTAGAATAAAGGAACTAAAACCAGATTTATTATCTGTGTTCGTGGAGAGCAGCTCCACCACTGGCTATTGAACCAGCTAGACACCAGACAGCTTTTGCCTCGGTAAGTCTTTATACTCGGGGGTGCTGGAAGTTGAACGAGTATAGTAAAGGGAGGATCTCATTAAGCTGGCCCCATTCTTTACACACCCTCTTTAAACATTGCTGCCAGCCTTCTTCTGAAGTAGGGTATGGGTTGGATGTGTCTTTGGAGTGATATAGTACAGCAGTTGGGGTTCTCAGGAGTGCACTGACCTCTGTTTCCTTACTGTGCCCTTATCTACAGTTTAAATAATGATTTCTGAGAGACTTATTAAATGTGTGAGTGTCTGTGTATTGTGTCTGTGTATTGGGTTCATGAAACGATATAGTCATGTCTGGAGGAATGCATGGAAATTACCATCATTTTGCAAGTAAAACCAGGGGGATATGTGGTGAGCCTGATTCAAAGCTAACTGAAGATGATGAAACCTTTACTGTGGCATTAGGAGCTGTTAGCTTAATTTCTGTATTTATGAAATAGTTATGTCTATTCTGCCAAAGTGCACAAGCTGAACTTTGTCCTTGTAGCGGCAATGACTCTGTGAATTTAGGTATGCTTGTGTTTAAGTCTTTGGAGAATTGTTTAAGTTGGCTGTTTAAATGGAAAAGAATAGTTAACCAAATATTAATGGTGAGAAAATACTTTTTTTTCTTGTACTTCTGCATATTTCATAGCGAAGATCTTACTGTTACCTCTTGCTAAGATTTTTAAACAATGGGAATGTAGGAAAGATGTTGCCTAGTAATAGTGCATGTTTAACAGTTAACTATAAATGAAAACATCATTAAAGTACACTATACAGCACAAGACAACCTTTAGATTCATTTTAGAAATGAATCTAAATTCATTTCTTAAGAATGAATTTGATCCTGCTTTAAGAACATTTTATTGAGTAAGCGGAAACTTCTACCTGTTGGGTAGGGTTTGTGCTTTTGGTGTAGAGCCATGAGATTGCTTTGAGCTGAACTCAAAAAAGGAAATAAAATTTTTGCAGTAGTGCTGTTGATGCTTAATAGCGTTATTCTAAAGCAGGAAGAACTTTATTACCACTTCAGATTATTGATCATGTTCTTTTATGGATTTTTGTGGGCCAGAGCGGAAGCTTTGGGGCATTGAACACTTCGTGTTCAAGCAGGATGGCCTCTGCAAATCAAGCCTGAAATATGGAAGGTCTCTCATAGTCAGGTCAACCTTAAGAGAAAAATAAATTGATTTGAGGAATATGCATGCTAGTCAAGAGTAATGACCCCATTTGATGTAAATCTGCGTAGTTTCAATTCCTTTGAAGGAAGTGCCCTGTTTCTTTCATTCTTCTTCCTCCTTTTCCTTCTGTATGTCCACAGTCCACTGTTGCAGATAACAGATTTACTTCTGCTAAGAATTCGGTCCCTATTGCAGGGGAATGAATTCAATGTTTAATTTTGTCTCCAAATTCTACTGTTTCATCTTGCAAATGAGGTTTCAGCTGAGTCTTATCCAAAAGTGGCAGCGAACCCAACTGTAATGTCTCGGACCTTGCAACTACTAGGAGAGTGAATAAGCCATGTGGCAGTGTAGTAGAAAGATGAAGCGCGTAGTGATATTTGTCAATTTGCAGGAATTTTTGTAGTAACATTTTTGTGGTTATTCAACTTGGGTTTGATGCAACTGATTTTTTTAAACTATGTCATATGTTAAATACTATTAAAAGAACTACCCTGATCTTGTTATCAGTCTAGTATGTATCTGCCTTCGCACTTTGTTCCCAGCATAAGAGAGCCTGTTCATAAATGAAGAATAGTTCTGTCTTGCTAGAGAAAGGTGTGGACTAGTTCAGTATTTGTTCTGAGATTTTTGATGTGTTTTTCATGTAGCTTTAGCCTATTTACTGTTGTCCTCTGCTGCTTTTTTTAGGATGGTTTAACAAATGCTATAGTTAATGTCACTGCCTGTGTCACACTTAAGAGGTAAAACCAAAGGACATAGTGTGATCTGCAGTAAACCCTGGGTCTAATGACTCTACCCTTGTCCTTGTTGTAAAGTATTGGCATATATTTCTGGCTGACTGTAGCTTAAAAGTGTACCTGTATTTTGTTTGTGTCTTGGGAATGTTCTGCAGCCTGTTTATCTTTGGTATTTTGGTTATAGAATATATTTTTGTCCTCCCTAGCCACAACATCTGCACACATAATATGATTTGGTTTGCATAATATCCAGCTATAAAGGAAAGAAAGATCCCCATAGTACTGACAGGAAACAAGGGCACAAGGTGCTTTAAGTTATATACTTTGGCAGATCAAACAGCCGTCGTCTGTGGAAATGCCTGAAAAAGGTACCCCTGAAACTCCATTTCTAGACAATTCTTTCTGTCTTCTAAAACCACTAAATGCCATTCATATTTATGAATAGCATCACGATTCAGGCAAGCCCCTGCTGCTGTGGTTTTATACATTTGAGGAATTTACAATCTGAAGAGAGTAGTTAGATGGTTTGTTCCTAAAAGTTACTGTCTATGCCTGAATTAATTCAGCAGCTAAGTTAATATCGTCGAGAACATCTTTACCAGAAGGTGCAGGACAAGTCCTCTAATAGTTAGCGGTTAGTATAGGATGCCGAGGTGGAAACGAGCTCCAAGGCTGTCTGCTGGGTACTTGCTGCAGGACGTGGAGCTGCTTGCCATACTCCAGCTATGATCACAGTCACGTCTCTTTCTTTCACACTTGGAGAAAACAAAGATGAGCTGAAAAGGAGGGAAAAGAAAGAGAATAAAGAATATTCTCCATGAGAAGAAAACCTCTGCAGTGGAGTTCAGAATGGAATAGTTTTTGGTGACCTACTCCTACAATGTATGGTCAGTTACTGCTCTGCCATGATGACATGTGATCTTAAGTGTTTGGAAGGGAGTTTAATTAAAAAAGGAGGGGAGAGACCTCAGTGCATCTGCCAATGAAAAAAATTAATTTTGTTTAATTTTTAATCAGTCAGCCTGAGACAACCACTGAGCACTACTTGACAATTAGAATACTAATGAACTACACACTGAGTTAGTCTCTTTTTAAAGGACAGCAAACAACACATTCACAGAGAGTTGAGGGATTCCATTTACTTCCCATCAAATCTTCATAAATTTACTTTCTTGCTTTATAAGAAAGCAGGAAATGTTTGCTGTCTTGTTGTCTACTTTAAAAATCCCACCCCAGAGTTAATTATTTTCCGAATGCAAAAAAGCATAGAAGATGGTAAATGGTTTTCTTGAAAGCATTCTTCAAAATGTTTACTATAAATAATGTAAAGCATTAATCTTTGCTGTTTAGAGCATCTTCACTGCCTTGAGCCTTTTCTTATTTTATTTTTTGTTTGTTTTCATTCTTCTTGTAGAATGCAACACTCTACCATTTTGCAACAGTTTGAAGCCCTTGGACTTCATGCTTTCCATAAATTAGATATTGTAGTCATTGCTCTATAGCATGCAATTTCACAAAAGATGGGCAGGTTGAAGGAAGAAATAAATTGCCCATGCCTAAAGTGTTTATTTCTTATAACCTTTATAAGCAGTTATCTATAGCAAGGCTGAATATAGAAGAAAATGCCTAATGAATTAAAATGAGTTCTGAAACATAAATTAAGTAGCCTAACCATCCATGATAGCCATGTCATACTGGTCTCCGGGTGAAATGGATATTTTATTGCTCCCTCTATGTCACATTGTCAAGCAGAATGATATAATTATACCCTAGCTGAGATGAAGGATTTGCCCTAGCTCATATTAGAAGCTCTCTTCCAGATCCATCTTTAAAAGTTAGCGGAGGCTGTAGCAGACGTGCTTGGATGTAACCGCGTCTCTTGCTGTTGCAGCGTGTGGGTGAGGACATGGCCACGAAGCACTTCCCTGAGGCGCTGATCTCAGCCTCGGATCCCACCAGGCAAGCAGCTTCTGAGCTACTTGTTTAGGGCAGCTGAGGGCGGCTAAACAGTGCAGACCTGCTGCCAGCTTTGCTAGTCCCGAGCCCCCAAAAGCTGAGCTTGCGGCAGGTAGGCAACATTGGGTCCGGGAGGGCCCTTATCCCTTGGAGGGGGAAGCAGATGTTGCTGGATGGGCCAGCCTTAACCATTCTGTGATCCTGTGTGAATCGATGCTGTTTCTGGAGAAGAGGCTCAGGGGAGACCTTATTGCTCTCCACCGCTACCTGAGAGGAGGTTGTAGTGAGGCAGATGTTGATCTCTTCTCCAGAATAACTGCTGGTAGGACAAGAGGAGGTGGCTGCAAGTTGCACCAGGGGAGGTTCAGGTTGAATATTAGGGAATGTTTCTACATGGAAAGAGTAGCTAAGTACTGGAACAGGCTACCTGGGGAAGCAGTGGAGTCACCATCCCTGGCAGCGTTCAAGAAACATGTGGATCAGGTGCCTAGGGTTTAACAGGCCTGTGGTGTCCAAGGGCTTGCGGTTGGACTTGGTGATCTCTTAGGTCTTTTCCAACCATTATGGTTCAATGATTCTGTTGTTCACATCTTATCCTGCCAACTTGCATCTGAGTAGCAGCCCGATTCTGCAGGGCTTTCTCTTGTGTTTTCTATCAGTTCTTTACCTGTTCTCATGGCAGGAGCAGACAATCTGCAGCACCTCTGACAGGAGGCAAAATTCAATTCTTTCTGCACTGCTGAGATCTGTCAGTCCCTGGTTTGCTCTGAGCCACATACTACTCTGCATTTGTAAAACCAGTCTGGTCCCACCATAGTCAAGTCTATGCCAGTTGGGAAGACAGTGCTGTGAAAAGCAGAGCCAAGAGCTGATCCAAAAGGTTGCCAGTTAGGGGTGCAAATATAAAGCTAGTCTTGCACCCTATCTTGCACACTGCATAAGCCTGGAGTTTCACTGTAGCTCTTGAGAAGGGGGCGTACCTGAACTTGCAGTGATGTGAAACGTTGTCCCCAGCGATGTGCTTCTGTTACGTAGCAAACAAGCTGAATCCCAGATCTTCCAGGTCTGACTGGGAGAGAGCTGGCTAATAGCCCCACGTGTTAATTTGCTTATGAGATGATGGGGAAGTTTTCTGTTAAAAGCGGAGGTTAAATTTGCTTTCAAGTTAGTTTTAAGCTTACGTAAATATTGCAAAAAGAGGGGGTGAAAAAATTCTGACCCATATCTCTATTATGATATCTTTTCCATAATATCCCATGGAACCAAAACTTTTCTTGTAAACAAAAGCAAGATTTTGAATTTTCAGTTTTTCTGTAAAACAGAATGTAGAATTCTCAAAATTTGATTGAAGTAATTTAAATATTCAGTTAGTTAAAATAATACAGCTCAATTGTTTTCATGGCAATATTTAAGCACCCTAATTATGGAGCTGGCTTCTGTTGTTCTGCATATGATGCCTCCATTTAGAAATAAAACCTTCATTTAAGAGCTTACTTTGCCTTATATGCACATATCTCTTTAATGTGAAGGGGTTGAATTCCTGTTCGGATTTTTTTGTATGTTTCCTTGCATGATCCCTCATTCCGGTAACTACAGTTGTTTTTCCTTTATGTTTGGAATGCACAAAAGTGGCTCTTGCTTTGTGGACTGGAACAGATTTAGTAGAGAGCTCTCTTTTGCCATAGAGAGCAGCTTTGTATTCAAGAAAAGATGCATTTTTAACAGTTGGTTTAGTGTGGGATCCAGGCTACATTATTAAAATATGGAGGTATCAGTCTGTTTTAGAATCCTGCATTCTTTGGACACCCTTAAACACTTTAGCTACTTTGATTAGGGAATATGAAAGTACTTAAGTGGTAATAACATGTACGCAGGAAGTTAAATAATATCTGGGTCACAAATAGACAATTTGTGAGCAGTCTCTCTACAGTAACAGTATTACATGCAGCAAAGTAAATTCTCATGCAATGAGGAATAATAGCTGAAGCAGATTTTGTTGGGAATTGGGGGCAGATGGACAGAAAGCAGTGCATTTTAAATGTCCAAAAGTATCAATTGCAGTGAGGATAAGAATTTCAGTATTTTGTTCAGGATCTTGTGTTTGTTTCTGCCAAAGCCAAGATGTGGGATTTGGTATATATTAAAGATGGCACCAGTGCTCAAGAAGGTGCCAGATATAAAGACTTTTCTCCCTTTCATTTATTTATTTTTTTCCCGCAACCTCTGCTCTCTTGGCTATTAAGTTTGTGGTAGAATTTGTACATGTTTGCTGCTACTCTGACCACCATGCTGCTTTATAGTGATCTGTGTTACTCTATGAAGTATATATTTCAGCATTGCTGCAGTATATGCATGTAAAAACTTATCTAGTGTGTCCTAGAGAGTTCAGAGAAGCTATAGATCTTGTGGTTATCAAGTGGTGCAGTTTAATATTTATTTTAGGACTTCTATATTGTGAGTTTAGTCCTTAGTGAGTTTAGACCAGTTAAGTAGGAATATTGCTGAGACATCCTTCTTTTATTTTTAATGTTTTTCAAATGAATTTTAAAAAAGTTTTTTTTCTGTAAATCAAACTTGATAATGCAATGAGTTATCTAATGTAAAACCACCAGCTTTAGATTTGAAAAAGAAGTACTGCTAGTTGTTTGCAATTCTTCATTAATGCACCAAATTCTTTTAGCAAGCAGTACATTTCTACAAAAAATGCAGTTTTCCATAGGGAGATTGTATATCTGTTGTGGTCATGAAAAAAAAAATTATAAAAGTGAACTTCTTATTTTGTAAAATATACTAAAGAAATCAGAACAAAACAGTACTGTTAATAGTGAAAATCATTAAAGGTCAAGTTCCATTTTTTGACCTCTCAAATAATTGTAAAACAACCATCTGAGAGCAATTTCCTTTCTTGAAAGAAGAGATTTTAGCACTTTTTACCATACCAGTTCTAGAGTGGTATCTTGCAGACCTCTGTAGTCTTCATAAACATTATAACAGTGTACTCGAACTGATATCAACTTTGGACAGTACTTCTAAATGTTTCAAATTATCCTCTTTTCTGCATAAAATATCTGTGTGGTGTCTTACATTTGCTTCTGGAATTGCTCTTGGAAATGTTGCTGAAAAGAATGCAGTAGATTCTACCTTTTACACTTGAGGAAAGTTCTGCTATGTGCACCTATGTGCAAAATCAAATGTAGGTTGCTGGTCATCTTCACGTAAATGATGCTTTTCCTCTAAGGGGCTCTCAAAGTACTCTACAAAGTAATTTTATCCTCTCCTGAAGGGTGATCTGTTATTGGTGGTTTCCTGTTTATGCAAATATCTAAAAATTGGCCTAGGAGGAAATGCTTATTGCCAGTTGGAACAATGTTCTTTCAAGTAGATAATGTACTACCTGATATTTACTGCAGAAATTTACTGCAGACTCTACTATCCATTCTCAAAAACTAAACATGTTTCTTTTGCTTAGCAAATATAATCTTATTGTCTATAAGGACAAACTAAACTAAACAAAATCTGTATGTGGAAGTAAAGACTTCTCAAAAAGTCCTAATCTAAGCTTGACTGAAATATGACTGATTTTAGTCAACAGAAAATTAACAAAATGGTGCAAGGAGAGATTTTCATAACTAGGTCTCAGCTAATGAAATCAGATTTTTCTTCTAAACTGAATAAACAACCTTACTGCACAGAACAGCTTACTTGAAAGTTCACTCAAAGATATCAAGCTAGGAAAGTCAGAGAAGTTATTAAATTTGTGATATAGCAAGCAAGATGATCAAGTATATTATCAAGTGTACTTGGTCATAGCATTAGCTGGAAAACACAAGTAAAAGTGCTCATTCCACATAGTAAAGTGTGTCCACTGTGTTCAGAGGAGAGACAGATGAGCGTGCAGACAAGCCACCGCTGCTGATGAGACGTAGATTCGCTCTTGTACTGCTGGGATATTGTCAAGAATCCAGCAGCAGAGTAGTGGCTTGTTGGGAGCTGCTGCGATTATTTCATGTGTCAATATGTGCATCTTCCTCTTCATGATAAATTATGCTGCTTCAAGAGGTACTTCCGCAGGAAGAATATAGGCTTCCAACTTGAATATAAGATGAAAACTTTGAGAGTAAGTCCTTGCTTATGTTTTTTTTAAACATTCATAGAAACCTTTTTTTTTCCTGCATACCTGCTTTCTATTCTTCTTCTTTACTTCTCCCCAAAATTTCCATCTTCTAGTCTGAACTCCGCTTACTGATGGGGAAGGATCACTGTATCACATGTCCAGGGCACTTCAATACAGAAATATAAACTAATTACTGATATTTGGTGTTGACCTAAATCATTGAACTAAGACCAGTGCCATTCTTCTTCATTTGTGCAAAGAATAAAACCGATGCTTTCTTAAAAGTTTACATCCTATAAATCTCAGGATGGCTAAACATAACATCAAATCTCTTAATCAAACCTTTAATGTTGTTTAGTGATGCCGAATGAGATTATAGAAAGTAGTTTGCAGACTGAGCCAGTATTCATTTAATACTGTGCTGATTTAAGTTACTTTGCTTATTCCACATGAATGTTTTAACATGCAGATTAGGAAGAACTATTTTAGGAGGATGATGAATGTGCAAATAACTGACATCTGGAAATATGCTTAGGTGCCACTGTCATGAGCACTTAAAAATAACTGGCTAGACATAAAAAGGTCTGATGAGCAAATTCAAAACATCGACCAGCTTCATTTGAGAAAAGCTCTGTGATTTCAGGGGAAAATAAGACAGGGCGATTCTTCATCATTCAGAAAATTGAGCCAGGGCTCTGTGGTGAAGAGAGTGAAACTGCAGGTTTCAGGCAAGTCAAGCCCATGTTCAATGCACCCAGGTCTTGCATCCACAGCTACCTGCAGAGCAGTGAAACCACTATCTTTTCTGTGACTGAGGCAGCAATGTTAATAGGTTCCAAGCAGAGACAAGCAGAAAAAAGAAAAGCACAGTAATTGTTTCCAGAAAAAAAGAAAAGCACAGTAATTGGTAACAATTTGAAGAGTGTACATGGAATACAAAATAAGCTGAATAGTTAGACTTGATCATCTCAATATTGTGTGGGAGCCCAGCCCCACAGCCCAGCAAACTGCCCCTCCAATAGCTGCTTGGAAGTTAAGCTGTCAACACCCAGTTGACATTGGTTGACATCTTCAGTTTACTTCCTCCTGAGGAAGTGAGGTGGGAATGTTGAAGGAAGCAAACCTGGGGGGAAAATTTGCAAGCTGGGTCCTTCCCTCTTATTCCACTCTGGATAAGAACAAGATAAAAGGCACCTTCCCCTTGAGGCCATCATTTTCTTTAAGACGCAGCACAGATAAGGAAGTGAGATTCCCCTATGTCTAAGTATCGGAATCCTGTAAATGACCTGAACTCCATTCCTTGGTCTCAGAGGGAAGCTCGGAGAAGACTTCAGTTCTTCATCCGTTGAGAAACCAGCTGTGCTGAATCAGTGCTTCAGGCCAGGTCAGAAGCTCTTCTTTTCCTATGTTGACTTTTGAAAGGAATAGGAAGTGGGGCTGAGGGAAGATGCAGATTCAGGTTCCTGATTTAAATTTGATTTCAGTATTAAAGTTAAGAGCATCTCAGTCCAAAAGTAAGTTGGAATAGAAACTTTGAAACAGGAGTTAGATATACTTATAAAAAAATTCTGATTTTCCAAACAGCTGTGTTTATTAAAAATGGTAAGGCAAAGGCTACATTTCTATATTTAGCTGTATTTTGTAATTGATCAACATTTTAAAGTATTTTTTTCAGAAAAGAAGTGTACAGTGCCATTTCTATAGCTTAAGAATATCTGTGCCTCTTATTATTCATACATGTAGACTTGCACTTGCTTAACTTAATTTTTCACTTTTCTGTCATTTGTGCCAAATTTACATAGCTGTGGGAAGGAATTGGACTCTGTCAGTTTTTGTTTTCCTACGGTTCTGGTAACTACTAAATGGCAATTTGCCTCTGGAGAATGACTAAGAGAAAGTTTCCTGTGCATTATTATTAGTTTTAGCTACTTTGATTGCATTATCTTTGATATTATTCTTAATACATCCATAGCAAAGGCTGATTTCTAGACTACTTAATGGTGTTAAGGATGCTTGAGAAGGATACTTATGAAAATGTAGTCTGCTGAACTGTGAAATAATACATTTAGGATGTCCACAGTGCAATTTTTGTAGTTATTTTCTAGAGCAAAACTATATCTTAAGAGTTTTTAGAATGGTTAGTCAGACACAATTATCAGGAGAACATAAAGTCAAATATATAGTGCTTGCTTAATGATAAGATTTTCTGAAAACACTTTGCTACTCAGACTAGTGGTGGGAGCAAAAAATTGTGTGGGAATGTCCGTGCTTGTGCAGCAGGCCATGCTCAGCAGATGCCTGAAGAAAGTGTCGAGCTGCAATTCTTTCATCGTAGGGGACACACATTCTTCAGCGGGCAGTTTGGTGATGGGCAAATGATTATTAAGTGCAACTATTTTGGGGATCTCTGAAAGTTAGACTACTTCTGTCATGTCCTTTCTGTAACTTTTTTCCCTTCCTTTTCCCTCCTTTTTTTTTTTTGCATTATTTTGACCTGGTATTGGACGGCTTGCTTTTGATGTGCTCTGTGTGGGTGACACAATGCAAAACAGAGTCCCAGACCTCAGTGAGTTGAACCAAATAAATTGGGCCCCTGCCAGGAGCTCTGTCTTGGAGCTTAATAATGAAATGTATTATCTCTCCTTGATACTTGGAAAAGATTTCAAACAATTTTAAATAAGGATGCATTGTGGAAACATCTCACCTTTACCTAGAAGCTTCTTTGGATTTGAAGCTTTCCAAGGGTAGAAGCTAAGACCTCCTCTGATAAGCCTGTTCCTTTCGTTGTGTTTTCACTTAAGTGCATTAAGTGCCTCTATGTGGATATATTTATAAGATAGGCTACCATGGCTCTGAGCAAACATCATGGTTGATTAAAACATTGAGTAGAACAGGTTTATGCGACTCCAGATCATCAGCACTCAGAGGTTATGAACCTCAGCCTATTAGGTGTGTATTAATGATGTGATTAATGGTACAGCACTGCTTCCTTCCCGTTTCGCTCCGGAGGTTGACTTCCATAGCAACAGGTCATCATCAGGGAAAATTTTAGGGTAAAGTCCATTAATGATCCCCTTTTCAAGACTGGAAATTCTGAATTATATTGGAGATTCACAGTTAGCAGTTACCCTTACTAGAAAGTTCACATGATTAAAAAGGGAAAAAATGGATGAGCCGTGTTTCATTCACCCTAAAGAGCAAAACTGAAATGTATATCTTTTATGTGCTTTTGAATTTGCATTTTTCCTGCTTTTCTTCACAAAACAAAACGAAAATTTAAAAAAAAAATAAATGTTTTGGAGTACCATGTCCCCAAACCTGCTATTTTTGTAACCAAAAATAGCGGGTTTTGCTGAGTATGTGTAATTGGACAACAGATAGTGAAGCAAATCCAATATTTATGCACAGGAAAAGTACTATATCCTACACTGAAGAGGAGTGTTAGTAGCTTATTATCTTGGAAAAATGTCTTTGAAGAGGCTTGGAGAAGTCATACTTGTGCCCAAATAGGGTCAATCTGATTAATTTCTGAGGGTCATCTAATCTCTTTTAAGGTTCATCAGCAATGAAAAACCTGTAACCTCTCTTGAAGGTACTTCATTATTCTTCTTCCTGGAGTGATTTTTTTAAAGTTTATCCTGAATCTTTCTGTCAAGTCACTTTGGCTTGTTCTGTTCATCCCTGTTCTCCCATTCATCCCAGAACAGAAGAATAGAACAGTTTGGGCTTATTTTTGTTTGCTTTTGGTTTTAAGTCGTGCTTTGTCTGCTTTTGGGGCTGGGAGGTGGTTTGGTTCAGATTTCCAGCTGACTGTGGTACTTTTGGTTGCTCTTTTTTGACATTTGTCTACATTTTGAATATCCAAGACTTGGTTCAGCAGTCCTGTTAAGGCCCTGCAAGCTGTAAGCAGAGCGGAGCACTACATCATGTACCCTATACCTTGCAGTGAAGACTCAACACTGGGATGAGGTTTGTCTTTTTTTGTGACAGTATGACACTACAGTGCAATACCAAGCTTGTAATTTATAGGTTGGCAATAGCTCCTAGCACATCCCCTTTTAAAAGACTTATTATTAACTATCTCGTCCTTAATTCATACTTGTTTCTAATTTTTGTGTTACTACTGATTGGTTAATCTCTGTTTCTCTAGTTTGTCAAAATGTCTTTGAATCCATCTCCTGTCCTCCAATATACTTGCAGTCCCTCTTGTTGTTAGGACTGTTTTCTTCCATCCATCATCCAGGTTGTTAAGAGAAGCACTGAAAACAACTCAACCCTGTAAAAGATCTGTTGAAGCACCATTCATTGCATCTTTGTATTTGACAGTAAACCATTTGTCCATTCTTGGCTACAGTTCTCTAATTTTTGTTTTCAAATTTCATCAAGACTTACTGAAGTCAAGATATATGACAACTAAAAAAACCCAATCTATTAGCCATGAGGGAAGAAATTAGATTTTTATTGTCAATTTGTTCCTAACAAATTCATATGGATTGCTACTTATGTCCTTGTCTTTGTACAGGTGCTTACAATAGTTTGTTTTATCCAGAGCTGTTCTTGAAACAGAAGTTCAGCTTGAGTTGTCTGTAATATCTTCTTTTTCCTCCCTTTCTAAAGATAGGCAATACATTTACCCTTTTCTCCCATCTTCCATGAGATCTCAAAGAAAACTGCTATCAACTCTGATATCCGCTCAACTAGTTCCTTATGTAACTTAGCTGAAATTTGTTAGGACAATTGAATTGAAAGAGGTAATATATCTAATAATCTCTATTCTAATTTCAGATTGTTGGTAATTAACTGTACCTGACACCAGTAGATCTCCATGAAGACTACCGTAAAAAAAAAGCATTAAACACTTTTTCTACATCATCTCTGTATGAATAGTGGACTAATGTCTCTTCTAGTTGTAAAACCTGATATGTCTGTGTACTGCTTAGATACTTTATTTTCTGTTTAATAGTCTGTATGATTCCATTGTTATGAGTGCCTGCATTTGAAATCTTATGGAAAACTCTGGAGGGGGAGACTGCTCCTTTCTAGAAAGGTTATTCAGGAGGGCCGGGTTTCTGGAAGGAAGGCAATGGCAAGTGGTTTGAAACAGAGCAAATGCGTGTGAGCCAGGCAGGGCACAGAACGCAGCAAGGTCGCAAAGCCGACGGATGCCCAGAGGAGGCTGCAGCATTCGTGCATCCAGCAAGGCTGTGGTGGCTGTTGCACTGGAAAAAGGCTAGGAAGAAGAGCTCACTCTGTGAGAATATAGTAAGGAGAAAGGAGCTTTATTTTTAGAAGCATTTGCTTCTGTCTTTTTTAATTAATCTGACACTTGGCAGTTTAAAGAGATAGTGCTTTACTGTGTTTAGAGATTGCTTTGGTGTTTTCCACAAGTTATGGACAGTTTCACTTCAGAAGTGTGCTCCACCTGATCTATCGCTCAGAAACAAGCTCAAGGTTCCCTTATTTTTCTTCTGGTCATATTTTGTGTCTTGATGTTTTTGCTTTGGTTCCAGCCAGTTGAGCTATTCCTTTTTACTCCTCTCCAGTGGTCTGACCTTGGTGGGAAGCTGCTGTGCTTGAGGTCAGTAACTCACTCGGCAAGGGTAGTTCTTACAAGATGTCTATCCTTTTACGTAGACATGGACAGCACCTTTATCCTTACAGTTATTTCTCTGCAGAGCTCCCAAATCTATTTTTGTTATACCTTGAGAACAACAGTAATGCAAAAACACCTGATTTCAAGGGTAGAGAGTCAGAACCATCGGGTTCGATCACTGCTTCCTCCAGGACAGAATACTTGCCCTGATCTCCAAGCCATAGCTGTAACGTGGTCTGCTCTTCAGATGTTCCTAAGACCAGCTTCTTGAACCCTGTGCAATCGCTAGGCTATCCTTTACTAAAGGCTACTGATCTGTATAACTGTCTAGTTCTTTATTCCAGTTGCCCCTGTAACTTTTTGGAATCCCCATGATCATAGATGTATTTATAACCACATGCTTTTGCTCTCCTTGCTTCCAAAAATTATGCCAGCAGATATTTTCAAATTAGACATCTCTTTCTTCTCACTGATAGAGAAATGTAGTACTCTCTCCCTTCCAATACAGTTCAGGACTATGATGAAGACGTTCAGATTCCTAAATGGGCATGCAGCCTAAAGAAGTGATTACTGTACATCCTCAGTGGCTTTTGTGTATTACAACCTTTAGCGAATCTCCTTTATACCCCCTCAGGAATTTCCTCTGTCTGTTGTTTTATCAGGAAATGGAAAGCAGTAATAAATTAGCATTAGTTGCAGATCAGTGAATTTCCTATCATCTTCTTCAAATATTCTGGACTCATACTTGCTGTATACTGAATCCTACTGTTTTACTTTAAATTAAAAAAAATGGAATAGAAGATAATATGCAACCATAGCAGTGAAGGATGTAAAAGAGAAGACTCTTTAAAATGATGTATAATTTGACTATTATATTCTCAATCTTCCTGCGTAATTCTAAAGAGAATCCTAAAGAGAACTGCCAGGCATTGAAGGACTATCTAGAATAGATTTGGATTATGCAATAAGAAACTTTACCTCAGTCATCTGTTACCAGAGACTCAGACGCCATTTAAAACATTTTTACTGTGTAAACTCTTTTCATGTTGAAAAAAGTTTCGCTTCACTGGAGAAGAAAGAAATCTTGAAAAGTGCAAGATTATTTGGTAGATTGCCTAAAATATGGTGAGTGTTCAAGATGGTGTGAGCAAGTTTGGAAAAATAAGATAACATTGTCTATTGCTGTGTTTTTTTTTAATATATTTGTAGTGTTCGTTAGTAGAGGAACTCATTGCAGCAAGGTACTTAATTGGAAAGTTCAAAATATTATATTCTTGTAGGAAAAATGGGAATGTTCATACAGGATACATCCCTTTTCTTGCATCAGGGCATGAACAACTCCTGATTAAACTTATGGAAAAAGTGCTGTGTATAGGTTTCTTTTATGCTTCTCTAGATATCTAATTACAAATATTCTGTCCAAGACAGAATGTTTAATTAAATGAACTTTGCTTCTCTTCTAGAATGAAACTCTGTATTTTGGGGATATTTGTATGAGTGCGTAGAGAAATCAGAAGTTACCTGTGCTTTGTCCCAATCCAACATTTTATATGAATGTGCTTTTTTCTGACTTTTTTTCTTTTTCATAAAAGCTAACTGTTCATATGAAATCAAGTGAAAGAAATTAGCAGGCGTGAACAGAAGTTGACATCGGCAAAGCTGAACATTTTCCTGATAAATTTTAATGTGACTCTGAAAATGATGTATTGCATGGGTTATTTTCTTTAATGTAGGAACAGTACTAATTGTAGTTTGCCATCAGTATTAAACTAGATTTTGAATTTAGCCTGTGGCAGTATAACAGGAGCTTATGCCAACTTGCAGTGCTGTGTAGCTGGTGAAAACCCCCAGTCTAGCAAGAGCCTGGAAAATGTATGAATGCAGAGCATCATGTCATCTTTGAAAAATACTGGAGTAGATTCTGCTCTAATATATGCCAATGTAAGCGTGGAATGACTTCACTGATGGCTTTGTATGGTTAACACCAGTGCAGGTATAACAGTGATTTTGGTCATTGAAATGGGCGTGCACTTATGGGGAAGGCAAGGACTAAGAAGGCCAAGCTGCCCATTTAGCAACAGACAGCCTGGAATATCCTCTTTAACTGGGACTATATCTGTGCTTGAGTGGCAGTAACCAGAATAGAAAAACTGTAGTAAAGTAGACAATGTAACTACGCCTAGATAATAAGCTTTTTGCTTATTGGGGTATATAAATATATAGGTGCATGCACAGCTCTGCACTGCCATTATCATTCTTCAAAAGCACCAAAATAAATGAAGAAACAAGTCTAACCAATGGATCTTTTTAATGGAGCTTCTGCCTCTAGAACCGTAGAATCATTGTGGTTAGAAAAGACCTTCAAGATCATCAAGCCCAACTGTAAACCCATCAAAAACTCTAAATCACTTAGGAGTATTTTCAAAGTCCATTCTAAGTCACTGTAATTCAGTTTTCCATTAAATTGTTAAGATGAACCATTTCAGTAATAATATAGTTGATAATCATAATGTGCCAAAGGTACCCCTCCTGCAATTCTGCTGAGGAAACCTTAAATGAAGTTAGAGCAAGGACTAGCAGTCTTAGGAGACATTAAGAGTGAATTCGCAATTGTCTCCTTGTATTGTGAATTTAACTCTAAAAATTATTTTAAGGTGTGCAAGGAAGATGCGCGCATTGTATTTATGAATACTTTGACCTTATACTGTTGTGCTTTTTGTATATAATTTTTAACACTTTAGGAATTAAATCACCAACAGTTAGGTATGGGAGGGGTGGAAAATCTTATTCCAGTGAGAAATCATTAGTTCCTTTCTTCAAATGACACTGGGGTTCCTGTCACCTAATTTGATGTCTCTAAATGTTTGGTTTATAGATAAAGGTAGTTGTTTCTACCTTATGTAGACCCTGGAGAGTTAGGAGCAGCTGCAAAAGTGGTGTTGTTGCCTTCCCTGTGAAAGTACACGTTTGTCTCCAGTGATGTAAGTGGAAAGTGAGGCGACTATCTTAACGTATTAAAAATAGGTAAAAAAGAATTTTATTGTAATGGAAACTATTTATTATTAAGGAACTAGTCTCTCCTGCATATGATGGAGGATTGCGCTGATCCCAGTGTTGCTATGCACTTTTTAAAAAAAATGATTCACAAATGTGAGTTCAGATCTAAAAGCAGAGTTTTGATAAAGCAGAGCTCTTAGTATGGTATTACTGTAACTAGAATGAATTCTGTGTTTGGAGGGCTCCATCTTTGAGTACCAGTTGTGATATATTTTGGATTTGACATTGAAAGATGCTTAAGAAACAGCTTGCTTTCAGCATGGCGCCATTTCAGTCTGGTGCCATTTCTGTAAAAGGAAAAAAGAAATCCAGAACTGAATATCCAGCATCAGTATTTCCAAATTCTTTCATATTTTGCTTTTGATCAAGAGACTAATCAATCCTGTGACATGTGTGTGCTACCAGTAGAATAATCTGAATAATCTGACAGAACAGAGATGAATTTTCTGTTTCGTTTGCAAACAGGGTGGCTATCTTGGAGACCAGTGACAGATGCTTGGTGAAATCCAGAAACAGTACTTCAAAATTATTCACTGGAAAATATAGATGGTAATAATAGAGAACATAATTTTTCACTGTGTTACATTAATCTATTGTATTTTAGCCTTTAAAAAATAACACAATATTATTAAATACTTGACTATCTGAAGAGATAAATATTATAGTTGCTACAATGCTGAAAAAATAGACATTCCAAAATCTTCTTTATCATTTCCAACTGGAGGATAAAGATTGTTTCTTGCTACACTGTGCAGTCTTATTGTTTGCACATGCTGCAGTGGGCTTCTCGCTGGCATTCTGTGGTTTAGCTTGCAGTTCAGGGGAATTTGATTCAACAGCACTGTCAGTTGAGCTTTAGTCAATTCTAAACCCAAATTTTAGCATTTTGATGGCAGACAGATTCTTGATTTTCAGCTGGTGGTTCTTGGACATTGCTATAGCCTTTTCAGAGAGTCCTGAGCGCTTCACACTTCTCAGGTTCAGATTTGGTAAGGATCTCTAGCCATGATTGTCCTTGATACTGAGACTGCACTATTCTGCCTTTGTTGCAGCACATTATAAATTCCTTTGATATAACCTGGGTTTTCCACTGAGGTGCAGAGACACTGGATTCCAAGTGGAGATAAAGCTTCCTAAGAATTTTAATTTCTATTAAATTTTAAAATGTTAATATTTTTTAGTAAGGCTTTTGTACTTATGGTGCAGAAGGTATGCTTTTCTGAGCAGATGAGGCATGTTATCTCTCTGTGGGAAACCTTCTCATGTCATAGCCAAAAGTGGTAGTTTAAAATCTTCTCTTTGGACTTTATCGCCTTAGTCAGAACCTTCCAGTGCAAAAACCCAGATGTTTTAATGCATTTTAAAAAAACAGTCTGTTGCATACACCTAGCCAAATTAATTATTCAGTAAAATGTTTGTGGTGAAACAGCAGTTAATAGGAGAGTGGCAGATGTCATACACAGAAGTGTCCATTTCGCTACATTGCTTTATGCTCTGCTGTGGCAGCTAAATGAAGCAGCTCCACAGCTGTCAGCATGTTAACATTTTGGATTACCCTAAGCACACTTGGAAGAACTTCTCTCTGATTTTTAAGACATCCTTGCTGTTGCTTTGCAGCTGAAGTGATAAAAACAATGTTTAGATGGAACAGAGGGACTAATCTATTAATCTTGATAATTCCCTCTAGGAATAATGGACCATTGGACCATGAGATGGACCAGAATGTTTTGGTTTGTCTTTGCTGCCTGGTCCCTCCAGTTTTTCAGTGAGGCTCAGAAATTTCCTGATCTATTTAAACATTGGAGATGGAGCAGTCTTGAAGGAGGATTGTAGGTAGGATATTACTCTTTTTCCAAGGCTTTACAGTCTTCAATGAGTATGGGGTTGAAAAAAAATAAAGCTGTGAAAAGTAAGAAAAGATATCAGCTGGGAATGTACAAGCCAAGTATAACTTTTCTTCGTGTGTGTTAAATCCAGTCCAAAAGATACATGGCTGAATGCATGATCATTTTAAATGCTTCCATTGTATTTTTTTATTTGTTTGGGATGTTTTTCCTTTTATAATGTAGTCAGCTGATCCTCCAGAAACATGTTTTGTTCTGCCTGATGATTATCTTCTACCCATGACTGTTTTGGAGTCGCAACACCTCAGCGTGACGCGGGTGTAGTATGCAGGCAGATTGTGCTGTGGGCTGCTGGGCAGTCCGATGGTTTTCAGGTAGCTGGTGCCTGAAATGGGTATTTCACTGCATCTCAGGAGACATCATAGACTGTTACACAAAATACAGCTGATGGGGTTTGACCGTTCACGCGGGCTCTACAACAGTGAGCTAATTGAAGGAATGAAATAATATGAAATAATGAGAAGATTTATTGCCATCAGAGTATCTCAGAAGTTGCATAGAAGTATTTGTGGTGGTGTCAACTGCATCTTCAACTGTAGCTGGGAACAGGGCAACAGATATTTATTTGCTGCCACCCCGTGTCTTATTTCTCAAGACTAGGCATGAGCAATAGCTGGATATATCTTCCTTTTGCAGCAAAGTGGCTGGGTGCTACTTTAAGAAGAACACCAGAACAGTGGAAGAGAAACTGTATTGAAAAAGTATTTTTTTCAGATGTTTTTGTAATTTTTTCTATATGCCTGGAAGCTGTGTTTTATAGCTTTCTTTAGGAAAATATATAACAGTTAAGCAAAATCCATTCTTTTAAACTGTTTTTTAACAAAAAAAATGCCAATGCAAACACATGGATGATTAAAAACTTAAAAAAAAAAAAAAAAGAAAGATTGCAAAGATACAACTATTACAAACATCTATTTGAAAGAAGTGGAAGTGTAATGCTGTTGAAAAATAGGAGCTGAGGCATCTTTAAGCGCTGGAGTTTGCAGACATTTGTTGCTGTGGGCTTTTCATTTGGTTGTTATTTTAGAAATCTTGAGGTCAAGGTTGTGTGGCAGCCATACAGCTTTGGTCGGAGGGATCAAAGGGGAGCTCTCGAGAGCTGGTGCTTCAGAGCTCCGTGGGAACTCGGGCAGACTTGTTTTCTGTGCAAGGAGTTTTCTAAAGTCTGCTGAAGCTGCTGGTCTGTGCTGGTGTGTTGATGGCAGGAAAGGGGGAAAGAGCTGTCTCTGCATTTCTCTGGATGCATTTCTGTTCTCTCCTGAATTATTGCAGGACTCTGATCAATGAGCAGGCGGGCCGTGATGCCTTGCTGCCAGCTTTCAGCGCACCTCTTCTCTCTCGTTTCTCAGCTTGCAGGTGGTCCTTCCAATTCTCACGTCTTCTTCCTTCTGGGGAGAATTCCTCCAAACAAATTTTTTTTTTTGCCTGTGTGTGTGTGTTTTGTTTTTGTATTTTTTCATTGCAAATTTACTAGAGACTGGGCACTTGTTAGAGGTAACGTAGCCAGCTCTTGTGCAGGTACTATATAAGATGTGACTAGCACACATTGGTGTTTTGTTGTTAGATTTTTTTTTAATTCCTCTGTTTGAAAGAACTGGCTAATTCTACCCCCCTGTACTTCTCAATCCTGGAATCTCTGGAGCTGGAAATCTTTTCCTAATGTGCTTCCCATGCACCCAGTTCACCAACCCCCTGATAAACTCAGTTCATAGGGAACAGTGGTCTTGGTCACATAAAGGGATTCCCGTTGCTGTGCTGTCAGTTCGCCTGTCAGAACTGCACGGTGCTCTGTTAAGCAGGCTTTGAAGGCATGTGAAGGTATTTGCATGTTTTTCAGTGATGGTGCAGCAGGTCCCAAAGCTGAGCCAGGGCTTGGAGCTCTAAGTGATGGGTGTGGAAGGGAAGGCTGCTCACCCCTTTGCTCGTCTCTAGGTAGAACTAATGTTCCTAGTCCACGTGCCCAGGAAGCACTTCTTTTCACAAGCAAAGGGAAATTCAGCGAGAGAACTTGGATGTTCAGCAGTCTGGCCCAGACGTTCTGCCTGACTCGAAGGACACAGCTACATAGTCTGGATCAAATGATGAAGTAGCTCTGCCTTGTAATGTCTGAGCAGTCACAGAGCATTTTCTGCGCATGACTTTCTATTTTATATACCTGCAGAGTGCTTGCAGCTATTTAAAATGAGTTCTGCAGTGATTGGGCGGCGCGTTTGGTGTTGCTGCTATTGGTGTCTTATATTTTTATGCAGTTTAGTAATTTCTCTCTTTGGGAAAATGCCTTAAATATTTTTGCACTGATTAAATAAAATCTGTGCTTTGTACATGTCTGTAACCTGCCTTATGTGGCTTGCTGCAGTAAGGTGTTGGTGAAGCACTCTGTAAACTGCTTTGTTTCCAGTTTGCAGTGCATTTGGTAGTTTCCTATGGTCAGGTTTTACTACGGGAACATCTGGCATGTTGAAAGGGGGGATTTGCCCTGTAAGAAAGTGATGCAAAGGAGTTTGGAAAGAGAAAACAAGCAAGGGAAGCAAGAAAAGCAGAATGGCCACTGCTTGCATGGGTTGCGTGTGTAGGAAGGCTCCCTTGGAGGCACCTGTGGGGACGTTTTTTAGAACTGGAGGGAACCACAGAGCAAAGAAAGTCCACTAACATCTGCTGCTTGTTCTCATGGAGTGAGGGGGAGCTTGCTGTATGACTTACCGTGGAGTAGGGTTACTTCTATTAAACAGTAAATAGTAACAAATCAAAACAAATGGCTTTTTGACTATAATTCTATAGCCTGGAAGGAGAGATATCATTGATGTTGTGAAGATGTGAAGCAGAATAATAAAGACTGGTCAACCCTAGTCATTTGCAAAGCAGTTGAATAATTGAGTGGAGGTATACGATAGAGATACTGTAACGTGAACTTTAATATCTTAACACTTGGGTACAACTTTACCCTTTCTAAGAGGAAATCAGAGTATGTGTTATGTTCCTGGTGTAGTATTGAAAAGAGAGTCAGATGAGTAGTGGATTTTTTTTTTTAACTGAAGCCTGTTTTGGGTAGAAAAGGCCTGTTATCTTAAATTTGCTTGGAGAGTCTGTGGAGATTCTCACAGCCATAACCGAAGTTGATAGAATGTGTGGAGGACTAGTACATTTAAAAATCAGGGCTTTAATTTGTTATTGTGACTTTCAAAACTTTCAAACTTGTTTTGATGCCACAATAGAATAATGAACACATGGTCATCAGTTACTTTTTTAAAAGCGGCTCTGGTCATGATAATTTTTCATTGGCTTCTCTTTGACCCTGTTCCTTAAATTCCTGTTAAAGTAAGAGCCTAGTGTATACATAATTAAGTTAATATTTTTGAAACTTCTAAAAATCTGTGTTGCTTACAGATGCATTTTTTAACTAAAAAAGGAAGATTTTTCCTGGAAAACATTGTCTCTTACTCTTACTTTGCCTATATTACAAATAAGGGAGCTTTAATTACTGTTTTTGGAATCTTTGAGTCTTTTTCAGGTTTTCATCTCTTAATTTAAAATTGTGTAGATAAAATAAATGTGACCTTTATGTCAACAGAAGGCAAAGGAAAATTTTAAAGTAAGGCTCTACTTTTTCAGCTTTGCAACAATAGCTTAAAAAGTAGAACAATGAACTGTAAATATATCTAATTACATAAATAATGCATTTGTGTAATTGTGTAGTAGGGGTGTGCTAATGAATCAATTATTTTTAATTGTAGCATGCTTGATTGTTTCAGAAATATAATTGATTGTAATCAAGAATCAATTAAATGTTGGTAGTAATTGTGTTTATCAAATTTAAATATATTACATGATTATGTATGAGGGAGGTTTCGGGAAGGGGAGCGCTCCCCGCACTGCGATAGCGTTGCGCGTTGGGGCGCTTGGGCTCATGGGTGCGATGTGCCACCAGAGCGGCGTCCGGCATCCCTTCACCTTCTGAGGTTGGCTGTGCTGAATCCAGAGAGCATCATTTGTCATGTGTGAGAATTTCTTAGGGACAAGAGGTTATAACAAAGCTAAAAGCACAGTATTGCTAGTAATAGAACAGGACTGGGTGTGCATATGCATCTCGGAGCCCTCTGGCTCCATCAGGGCTGCAAGGTGCAGCGACCGCTCTTGGCCTTTCCTCAAGGACCGCCGCTACAGTAAAGTCTCCCTTCTCTAGCAGCGAGTGCCTGGTAGGGTGGCCGCTCTTGTCCCTCATGGGCCACCCTTCCACCCTCTTGTTCCCTGGTTTCTCCTGACCATGCCGATGGCATCGGGGCACCCCTGCTGAGGAGTGGGGGCTCCGGTCCGCAGGCCGTCTGACCGTGGGCTGGACTCCTGTTGGGGAGGTGGAACTTATGGTGTACGATGAAAAAAGGAAACATTTTCTTCTCATCCTTGCTTATGGTCTCATTTGATCTGTGAGGATCAACAAGAGTTGAGACTTGCTCTGTTTTCATAATTCTTGGCTTGCTGCAAGAAACAAGCTCTGATAGAAACTCGCTTGCCCCAGTGTGAGGCTTCTTCAAAGGTATGAAACTTCCATTCTGACCATGTTATAAAATAGTTCACGTCACGGCAGGGCGATGGCAAAAACTCGTGGCAGTTTGTTTGCCTGCCTACCCCAGTTTCTCTGGCTAGCCCCAGATACACTTTACATTTTAAACTGCTCTTTGATTTCACTGTTCTGTGTGAAACTGCTTGTTTTCACCCCAAAGTAGCTATTGTTCATGTAGATAAAACTAATTTTAAGGGTCTTCGTTTACAGGGTGCATGCAAATCATAAGATTAGAGGGCTATAAATGAAGAAAACTTTGGAAATTGAGTCACTGTGTCTACTTGGAATGTTCCTGCATGTGAATTTACAAGCACTATTCACATTCTCAAAGGAATTAAAATCTTAGCAGAATTTGAGAACGCAACTTACAGAAGGGAATCCAGTCTGCCCTTGTATGACTGTTGCCTTTGCAGAGCTAGTACAAATATGAAGGGCACACAAATAAATGAAGCTGATACAAGTCTGTAAAAGGACAGTGAACAGAGCAGATAAATGAGGAAGGCTACGTTTTGACAGAACTCCCTTTTCAGTGTCAAATGCAGGTGTTTGCCTGATGCTGAAAGTTGTGGAGGTTTTTTTGTTGTTGTTTGTTTGCTTCCCACCCCAAAGCCTGTGTGGAAACTTGGTGGCTTGCTATATGGTGATAAGGAGAACGGATTATCAATGAGCTGTGTAATATACAGATCACATATCCTAAGTTTATGTGCCCCGATCAACGTATTTGTCCAGCTTCTGCGTTCAGGAAAAACTGAAATCTGCGGGAAGCAGTAGGCAAAGCACAGAGTTCCCCTCTAAGGCAAACTATTTAGGGACACTGTGAACCTGTAGTAGAAGAACACTAAAAAGGTGTGGGGGGATTTTTTGTAAATGTACAAAATATGTAGATAGTAAATATAAAGAGTGCCATCTACTGACATGTAAGAAGACCGTATATAGGAAGCATTGTTCCCAAATCTGTCAACTATAAAGTTGCTGTTACGTTCCCAGTGGCCTCCCGACGGTGGATGCTCGGGAGGCTGTGGCGGGGCTGGCTTTTTCAGAGTTGTGCTGTGAAAGTATCAGCAAATCTGCCCGGTGTGATTTTTATATTCCTAAAACTTCATTCTTGTAGTCAAAAGCTGGAGACAAACATTCAAAATTTCACCAGGATGGGAGTGAAAAGAAAAATCCTATTTGGAAGAATCTAGAGTGATGTTTTCCTGAAGATTTTTTGGTTTTGTGTCTCTGACAAGCCGGAGAAACCCATGCCATGTCACTAGGCCCTTGCTAGGGGGCTATGGAGGAGCTGCAGATGAAGTGGGAAGCTGCGTTACCTCTCTCTCGGTTTTTCTTCAGGAAGTTTAGTGGCTGTTCTTTTCAATTCTTATTTTGCTGCAGAAAAGTCCTCTATCAGAAAGTGTCTGATTGTCACTACAAATTGTTCCTTACTTTGACAAGAGAGAGATTATCAAAATTATTTGGATGTCTGCCTGTGGGGGCTAATTGTTTAAGTAGTGAGTTTCAGAACTTGAAGATGGAAGGAATAATTGACTTTTTTTGTTCCTCCTAGCAATGCTTTCTGCAAGAAAAGGATGTGTGTGTGTATGTACATGTGTGGGGAGAAAAAATGGAAAGGAAAATACAGTAAAGAAGGGAGTTTAAGGTCTATATAAGCTTCTTTTCCCTCCAAAACCATCAACTTGCTGCCCAGAAAAGATTAAAAAGATCAAAGATTTGGAAATATTAGGCTAGGAATGAGAAGCAAAACAAAAAAGGCTCATTTAAAAAAAAAAAATACCATACACAGCTTTAACTGTGGAAGTTGATGCCATAGGATGGTTTGAGGGTCAATATAATGGGTTCTGAATGAATTAGAGAATTCATGAAGAATTGATTGACTGTTAAAGTTACCATAGTTGCAACCTTTGGCTCAGAAAGCCCTTACCCTTCTCACTAGGGGTCATCAACAGTCTGTGTGCAGAAAGGATCATTTTATTCTTGTCCTATTTCTTGTATTTTCCTCTAATTATAACCTACCTGACCTTGCAAGAAATAGATTATCGCACTAGATGGATTTTTTAGCCGAACCCAAAGCAGCAGGGACCAGAGGATAGGATACCTTGCTCCTTTCTCTACAGAGTCATGCTCTATTTTCTTTGTCAGCTCTGTTTGTGGTCCAAGGAACTGAATGTTTTTTGCACAGTGGTACAGCTGCCACAGAAGCATCATTTGGGACGACCGGTAGGTTGTGGTTAGCACATCCTTCAGGAAGGAGCAGGGTGGGCCCAGGACAACGTTCTTAAGTGCACCTTGAGGCAGCTGTCTAAAATACTAATGATTGCAGTGCCTGTGTCTCAGGGTCCTAAGACATTTATTGGCTCCCTTAATTATAACACAAAAACAATATATTTCCATTTAGCTGCAAGTATCTCTTGAGGCTATTTAAGAGAATTTCTGCTGGCTTTTCGTTCTCAATCTAATTATATAACATAAACACGTTGTCATTGATCACATATATATGCTTCTACGCACTATGCAGCATCATTTCTATTAGGTATTTAAACCAGAAAAATAATTTATCAAATGCAATATTTTGCAATGGGAACTCTAGGCGTCCTCAGTTTCCTCCTGGGTACCTAAAACTGTGCTCATTTTGGTCATGCTGCACTAGCTCCCCTGCTCCCCTCAGGAACAGCTTTGGTCATCAGACTGATTTTCCTTGTTTGTCATTTTAGCCATGTAATGTGCTTCCCATTAAATGGCACTGCTAGCCCATGCCAACAAAAAGCCTGCAAAACCTTAAATAACTCTTTCCTTCCATGTCTTTTGCTGTTTCTTCATCTCCAGCAATTTTTTACTATTGAGGCTCTACCGAAGGGCCATGTTTTAGGAGCAGTGTATATATGTGCACTCTTCAAAATATGAAAAACAACAACAAAAGAAAAGCAGTCATTGTTCCAGTCAGTTGTCAAAGTTAACAATCTTGCTGGTTTCCCAAATCAGTTGCTAGTTGCTTTGAAGAATCTCTTTGCTTCCTGTAATATAATAATGCTTGTCACAAGCCTTGCTTAGCAGGTTTCTTCCTGCTATTAAACGTCCAAATTTAATTTATAAGATCATGCTTTTGCATTTTGTCCTTGCATCCATTCTAGCTTCAGAGTATCTGTGGCAGATAGTTTAAGGGGGAGAGGCCATCTGGAAGGTTATTCATGTGTTATTCATGCAGCTGAGTCATGTGAGGGAGCACCTGGAGACTAAAAGCAAGCAAGAAGAGAATTTTGTCCCCGTATGCTTTAGGGGTTGTTTTATCTTTTAAGTGATGTGGTACAGCTAGTATAAGAAATATCCTTAAGCAAAATTAACTCTATATAAATGAAATAACTTCAGAATATTAGTTGGATGGGAAATATCAGCCCTTGCAGTGGTGCAGGTCACACCTTTGGCAGACAGAGCTCATGCATTTCCTTCAGTGATAATACTGTCAACTCCAATTTACAGCAGTCTGCTTTAATGCAGAGCTTACCAATAATTTGTAGTGATCAGAAGATCAATGAGATTTAGTGTTCACGCTCTGAATGAACAAGTAAGGGTTAGGTGGCCTCCTGGGGGTTCCTTGCTCATCTTTGCCTGTGATAACTTAAAGTCCTCAAATTTTAAGCTATAATTCTTTGGCTTTTTTTTTTTTTTTTTTTTTTTAATTTCAGGAAGCAAAAATACCAGCACTCGATGTTTAAGGCAGCAGCTCATGAAAGTACAATCAGGGTGCTGTCTCAGTGGCAGAATGTTACCCCCCTTTTTCAGCCTCGCGAATGCCGGCAGGCCCTGTTGTTGGCAGCAGTCTGCTCTGACACTCCTGGAGCCGTCTCCTTAGGGACCCTCTTCCCGCATGGGGGGACGTCTTTCCTAGCTCACTGAGATAAATTCTCCAAGATTCTTGACCTGATCTGATGAAGGTGCAACTGAAAGGTAGTTTTAAAATCAGTAGTCTCCACATGAACATTCTGTCTAGCACACATTGGGTCTTTAAAAGTGAAATAAATAACCGCCTCCCTCTAAACAACTAGCCTTAATTTTGACTTCTTCTATCATTGGGACATTTCACATGCAATATATTGTACTAAGGGATTTTTTCCCCTTTCCATGTCTTTTTTTTTTTTTTTTTTTTTAATGTGTACAAACTGAACTTGTCAGAAAATAAAAACAAAAAAAAGGCTCAGACTTGGTAACTTGCTCAAAGCAGCAAGGCATGAAGAATAAATTGCTGAGAGCGCCAGTGAGAAATGTGTTATGTGAAATCATGGAAGAAAAAAAAAAGCAGCAATTATTGTGTTACTATGAGCAAAAACCCGTTAACAATGAAATACAGCTCTACCAAGCTCTTCTTTTTCTTTTTTCTTTTTTCTTTTTTTTCTTTTTTCTTTTCTTCTTTTTTTTTGTTTTATTTATTTATTTTCTTCTTTTTTTCCTTTTTTTTTTTTTCCTTTTGAGTAAACCTGAGGTTTGTTTTTCTTATATGCCTATCTACTGTAATCTTCTCCGAAGGAAATCATTGTGAGATCTGAGATCCACACTTAGGATAAAACCAGGACATTAAAAAAAGGGGAGGGGGAATATTAGAGAGAAAATAAGAGTTTGCCTGACAAGAAATCTAAATTATCTCTAATGATTATCTGTAGTTGTAGTTCTGTGGTGTGGTCAGTATTTATAGAATTTCTCCAATAAATTGCAAGAACCAATCTGTATTTTGACATTTACAAATGCTTATTATATTTATTTTTAATGCACATCAAATACACAAATACAACTGCATGTATTTTTAATTGAAATGATATGTCAGTTGCAATTTGCGATAGGCGAGAGTTATGAAGGCATTCTTATCCTTAAGCTTTTGTACTTAAGGGTAGTTAACAGGGTCAAAATAACTTCACATTTCAAAATAGCAAATTTCTAAAATTTGGAGATTTATCAAGGAGATGGAAAGCTGTTTTTGCCCCATATGGACTATAGCGAGTATAGAATAGCGGTGTTAATTTGATAGGTTATTGCCCAGAATCCACATCTCCTAAACTCTAATGAGTTCAGGAGTGGATATGTGAGTTTTATTAATATTCTTGAACTGAGTCATCTAGACATGAATTATGAGAGGTGGCATTGCAAATTTTCCCTAGTTACCTAGTACCTGCATAGGAAAAACTATTCAAATTCTGTCCTTGCTGCTGGAGGAAGCTGGCACATTAATCCACTCTGCTTACTTTGCAGTTATTTCGATTTATTATTTTGGACAGATTTTTTTTTTTTCATTACCTCGGCCTCAGATTGCTAAAGGTGCACCTCTGTGGAGCCTTTATCCTGGTTTCCCCTGCGTAGGAAGCAATATTGTAAAGGATTCTTTTGCTTCCACGTCTCGTTTCAAGCTTCGGTCGGCGCCCCGCGTGCACGGAGCAGGGCTGTGTCAGGCGGCGCGTCCGGCACACGCTGCCTGCCTATGGAGGGCCCTCGCCATTCAATATCTCCGAGTCTTTCCCTGTCCCTGCCATTTGTTGTGCTGACTGTTTTCAAGTGCATAACTGCTCCCAGTAGCCTCTAATTGCAAGGTCAGTCTAAGGTGAAGCTGTGCCTTGCTTAGGGAAAGGCATGAACAGTCTGTTTAGGCCATATGTTGTTGCCTTGTCCTTTTCTTGAAACCTTTGGGTAGCTCAGCGTGCTGCGTACCGCGCTCAGGAGCGCCTGAGTCTTCCCGGTATGTGATTGAGGCCAGTTTAGCTTCGCTGTAACCGGCAGCTTTTGCAGTCCTTTTATATTTGAGCCTTAGATGGACATACTAAAGGTTATTCTGATTTGATACTTGGTTTCAAGGGTAAGCTTCTCCATATTCTCTGTGTTTTTGTTTCTCCTTGCTGTCCCACATTTTTATTGTAAAGAGTGAAACCCTCCAGGTATTTATTTCTCTTGTTTGCTGAGAAAGCCATCATTTTTGTACATATCCATGGACTTGGCTGTACTGCATAAGCCAGTAGCTCGTGTCTGGAGGTAATTTTTTTTTTTTTTTTTTAATAATTGAGACTTTGCTGTGAATGTGAAAAGCGGGAAAGGGTCAAACTGTGTAAGGACAAGCAGCTCGCTTCCAGCCTTCCAATGATGTTGAGTCTAGACGTTTATTCTAATAATTAATTTGGTTAGAAACACTTAGGGACAGCCTCTATTATTTCCTTGCTGGAGAAAAAAAAAAAAAAAAGAAAGAAAGAAAAAA
>JAWLRI010000731.1:2448784-2493393 GCA_034781795.1 Crypturellus tataupa
TTGCTTAGGTGTTTATTGTCAGAAAAGGTCAATTTATCAAATTGCTCTTAGGAGGGGAGCAGTGAACTCTGTTTTTAAAAAAAAAAAAAAAAAGAAAGAAAACCAAGCTAAGGCTTTGTTTTAAAACTGATTAAGGTTGCTAGGTAACAGTCCTCCCTAAATTGAGTGTCTTCCTCAACGACTAATCCCGAGGTCTTAAAAAGTGAGAAATTAAAGACATGATAAATCTTATTCTGCCCATGTGATGAGCAGAGGTTTTGAGCTAAATCTCAGTTCCACTCACCTCAATAAAAAAAAAGGAAAAAAAAACCCTTCCATCCTCCCATTTGTCCAGCAGCATGACTATTTCACCGTAGAGAAATTTGTAGTATTATCTACCTACCTGGTAAATCTTGTTCTTTTTAATAAAGTAATTACTGCAATTTCCCAGGTTTTCTTCCCATTGTTACATCTGCCATATTTTTCTTTTGTCAAAGACGATGAAGAAACAGTTGGAAAATATACACAGATAAGATCACAAATATTGGGATTAAGGTAAAAGGAGAATTTCTCAGGTTAAGCTGATGATGGCTGCTTCTGTCCTTGCATTTGTGCTATTCCCAAATTAGCTATGAGATGCAGAGGTGAAACTCAGATATGTTGTTTCTCACAGTGCTCACAAAAGGACAGAAAAGCAGATTTAGGTGTTAGGTTGAGGGCTAGAAACACATCCTTCTGCCTCAGAGCCAGCGCTTACTGCTGTAAGTCACAGCACCTCTTGGTCAAGTCAATAAATCTCTCACAGCGCAGAGATGCTCAGGGAAACAACATCCGAGTTAGTAGCAGAAAGAGAAGGGAAACAGGCACGTTGGTGAGCTCCTGAGCTCCGGAGCTTCATTAGCTCCAGTGAAGCTCTGCTAGCAGTTTCGGACCTACCTTACTTCATCTGTTAATATTGTGCTGGAAGGAGTAAATATACAAGCGTGCTTATGCATTGCCTTGGATGTTTATGTGATGTGGTGCATGCATGTTGGAGACTGCCTTCCAATAATTTTATTGGTGGACCTCTTCGTTATGCCATTTGGTTACTGTTTATATATTTGTTTCTCATTTGAAGTTCTTAAAGCTGTTTATGGATTCAAGAACTTAGTAAAAGTTGTTGCAGTTGAAGCCACTGTTATATTAATGGAACTTTCTCGGGAAAAGTCTGGGGAGATGATTAGATCTTGTAAACTGGCTTTGGATGAAAAGTGAGTCTGTCACTAAAATATAAGGAGGGTTGGTTTTCAGTGTCTCAACATGGTTTAATTTAAAACTATAGGAACAGTAGTGATGCTGGAAAACACCGCAAAGGTTATTTACCTTTCAAGCACACTGTCTGCCAGCCCTTTGGTGTTGCAGATTTCTGAGCCTCGTGTACTGAGTTTCATTTGACACTCAGCTTTTGTGTTTGACCTCGGTACGTTGTCCATGCTGCCCTGGCCATACTTTGCTTTCTGTAATGCTCAGCTCTTCTGCAGCGCTACCTGAACCATGCTGAGCTTGTCCCACGTGCAGAGTGACCAGTGAGAGCCTTGTCCCCCAATGGGAATTCTGTGCAGAGCCGGGATCCCAGTCGCAGAGCTCCATGTTTTTACCATTGTCCAAAATACAGCAACAGGTAACCCATGTTCCAGTGGAAAGTTGCAGTTGCAGAATCTGCACTTTCACTGTACCATTACCACTTGTGTGTGTTGCTATGTGTGTGCATTGCCATTTCTCTAAAGTGATTTGATAAAGTGATTTGATTTTAAAATCATGGTGTTGTAATAAGTCTTTTTTTTTTAAATACAAGTGCTTTATCAACAGAAATGTTTGTAACATCCAAACTCATATCCTGTCAAAAAGTATAGCAATTTGTTTGACAAGACCTAGTTACCATGGTATTTGTTGACTGACATTATTTTAATTTCTTAGCATCTATTTTTGTTGTTGATGATCTCTACTGTTGAAGTAGGATGCCTTCCATAGGAGCCTTATCAGGTTTTCAAACTCTAAATTATTATGAATGCTTTGCCACTTTTTTTTCCCCAAGTCTTTTTCCTAAGTCTTATGTATAGAACTAAATTAACATTTCTGCAATCCTGTAAAAATCCTGTAGTTTTCCAAAAGAATTGTATTAATTGTCATTATCTATGCTTTCCCTCATTTTTACATTAGTGCTGTTTTCAGGATCCTTTTAAGGATTCATGGATAGACAATTCCTTTTTAAATAGTGTTCCTTGAAAGGTTGTGCATATTTGCATTTATGCTGTTTTGATATTAGTTTATGCAATTAAGTCTTTATGCCATAAATATTCTATTGAATTAAAAACCTTCCTGGATTCTTGATTATGTCTATCATGTTGGAGAGTGGCATTTTACAAAGACAGAGGCCAACTGAAGGACAGAATTCATTTTATCTTAATATGTGTTTCAGTGTTTTACAGGCTTTAAACTGCCTGTCCCCTACCAACATTTTAAGTCGCTGGCAGCTTTCCTACAGATTTTTTAGTACATTCCTCATCTTGGGAGAAAAGGGGTATTTATGATATGACTTTTCAGATATTCCTCCTCTTCCATAACCCTACAGACTTCAGGATCTGTTGAATGCAGGTTGGTAAGGCACACTAAAGGAGATAGTTGCCAGAGGAATCATTCTTTCTAGTATTTACTCCTTGCCTTCTTGTGCCTTTTTCCTTCTCTTAAGATGACTTATTAAGCACCTTATTCCATAGGTCCATCTGAGATGTTTTCAATCCTCCTTGTTGTCTTAATGACAACTTGCAAGTTGACATTGTGAGTGGCTACATTAAAAATAAACGGAGCTTTAAGACGTATCTTCACTCTTTTACAAACTGCAGTTGCAATAATGTGCCAGTTTATATGTTGTCACCAACAACACAACCATTATAACTCTTCATCCCATATAAAAATTAAGGAAGTAAAAAATACCTTCATTATTTTTCCAAAAATATTTCTTACCAATGAATGATTTGTCTATAGAATTGCACTTATTTCTTCATGATTTCCATAATTTCTCAGAACTTATAATTTCTTAAAACAGATAAGAAGGCAAAAACTTTATAAAATCAAAACAGTCTATAAGATATCAATTATATTGATTTATTATCTAGATTACAAGATTTAAATTAAATTAAAACAAAATGCTAAGTACTTTAAAGAGGGACTTTCCTGTTATTATCCCAGGCTTGAGCTTCCCTTTCCTTTTTACTGGCATTGACCTTTAAACATCCACTTTTTATGTTGTGAATAAAGTCAAAATGATCATTGTTTCTGACTGAAAAGAAGTGGTACAACATGAATCTTTCTTCTTTTGCTATGATGTATTTATTTGTGATCTACTGTAATAATTTTATCAAGATGCTTATCAGAACTTGCACTCATGGGCATAAAGCTGGCTAAACAGAAATTCCTTATTATGTGAGAAAGGAGCTTGCTTCCACTTCATTTAAATGCAGTGTTGAAATGAAACATTAGTACAAAGAGATTTAATGGTATCATATTTCAAAGATCAAGTTATTGTGCTATTATGGCAATAATAAAGCATTTTCATAGGTCGTTCAACTCATAAAGAAAAGGATTGATTAAGTTAGGGAACCTATACAGAGAATTAAGTCTATTTAAAGTATTCATGATAAAGACCCCTGGAAATAACAAGTGTCTTATTAAGAAGAAGTTCTGTTGCTAGGAAACAGTAACCACAGTGTCAGAATTATCGTGTTTTTATTTCATATAAGAAACGCTGCTTTATTGCACACTTTGATAATGAGCCAGGATAACGGTATGAAGTACAAGACTTAGTGAAATGCTTAATTTGTGAGATAGATGTCAATAAAAAAGTAAGTCTTTAAACGATACTTTAGTGTGTATGTAGTGTGCTGCAAGAACAGGCCAGTGACAAAGATGTGTTTGAAACTTCATTAGGAGTACATGGGCATCCTGCTATGAAGTACAGGTGAAGTAATTCCTGGCCATAAATCAAATAAGAATAAAGATTATAAACTTATTTTTAAGGTGTTTATACATTGTTTAATGCTGCTGATGCAGAATCAAGTTAAGCATGGGAAAGTTTGATATGATTCATAATATACTATATAATGATCTGCCTAAAAAAAAAAATTCCATAAGTGCCAGAGACACAAAGAAAGAGGAGCTCCGCCACCAGAAGGAATACAGTACTGGATCCTGGGACATGCCAGGAAAGGTTTGGGAAGTTCTCGGCTACAGGAGTATCAAAATATGTGTAGAAATATTTTGTATGTAAGAAATATTTGTAGAAACAATTTTATGACTCAAGTCTATGAGTTGCCTTAACTAGGGAAATTCTGAAAGTAGAATCTAAACATACAGATTTAAAGGACTGGATTTGGAAAGTAAGATCCATATTGCTAGCATGCAGTTATTAAAGCACTGCAGAGTGGCCCGCTTGCTGAACCCCAGTAATGCAGCACCATAAAGCACATCCCAGCTTTGCCAGGACCTCCTAACGTTTGGTTTCCTCCGCAAAATCCATGAGCTGACAGCCCTCAGCTGGACTCGAGGCAGGTACAGGTGACTTGAGTCTCCGGTTCTACTTCTTCAAGCTCCCCTTGTATTCTCTGATGCCAGTGTTTAGAGCTAATAAGCAAACATATGCTTAGCTATGCAAAAGGAAACCCATATATATATATGTGTATTTTCTTCAACAGCGGTGTCCTGTGCCTTTCCCAGACATGTCTTGTGGAGCTTTTCTGAAGGGAAAGTTGCATCTGACTGAAGTAAGCTGGATGCAGCCGCTGGGCAGTCAGTTCTGCACTGCTCTCTAACTGCTCCTTCTGCCGCCGTTCGCTCCCTCATTTTAAGTCTTCAGTTGAACTCCATATTTTGATTAAAATGGAACATTTATTTTAAAATGTGAATATCATTTTTAAGAAATACAGCCTTGCAGA
This sequence comes from Crypturellus tataupa, assembly GCA_034781795.1. NCBI lineage: Eukaryota > Metazoa > Chordata > Aves > Tinamiformes > Tinamidae > Crypturellus > Crypturellus tataupa. Next base: position 2,453,734 of record JAWLRI010000731.1, read on the forward strand.
ATGATTAGATTAATTAATAAAACAGTATCAGTTTCATGCTGTATCAAGATGCAGCAGGACATCTGACAAGCTATGCTTGATGCTATCAGGCGCCGACACAGTGACCGCCTACTCTTACCAATGAGAAAACCTGGATTAATACCATAAAAATGCTTTCAGGTATTTACCTGCATAAAAATGGATGTTTCCCTCTGACTGTGAAGACCCTCTAGAAAGCTTTTGTAAAAGGCAGATTTTTTTTCATGGAAAGAGCAAATACTAAATAAGTGTGAGTATTTATGGATATAAAAATTTCATCTCTTAAAAATGTAAAATGATTCTATTATGTTTAACCATTCAGGCAATAAGGAAGAAAAAATACAATAAACCTATGAAAAGTGAGAAAAGTGCACATTTAGGATGTAAATAAATAAATAAATTTAATTGCTCAGGAATGGACTTATATGGGCCCAGGGCTGATTTACAGAAATTGTTCAGTGAATAATGAATACATCTGTGATTTATATGAAAACATTAAAATTGTAAACTCCTCCTGGTTAATTCACAAAGGGGGAAAACAAAAAACAAAGCTTATTTAATTTGAATAATTTATTCCACTGTAAACTCGGCCGTTGAGCTTGAAATCCGTTTCTCCATTGCCCTCCCCAAAGGCTGTCTGCCCAAATTGAGTGGCCAGGGGCGACGTGTGCGTTTTGCCCATGGTCATAACGTCCCCTGGAAGCAGCCTGGGACACCCCTCAGCTCAGATGAGCGCCAGGCTGAGGACTGCCCTGGGCATGTCCTGCTGTTTCCCCCTGGACAGTAGCAGCAAAGCACTGAGGAGCTCCCATATGGTCCAGTGACGCCTCTGAGAACCTTTCCACCAGTTTCAGTATGGTACAGATAATGCCTCAAAATGGATTTTTGCTGTGAGATAATGTTTTGTAAGAGAATTTGAGTTTGGGGCCTAAGCTCTCTGAGTCTTTATCAGGCAATGAGTGCTCATTCTTAGAGAAGCTGTTTTCCATCAAGATGCCAATCATGAGTTTTCTAGTCCTTCAAAAAATTGAGCTCTGTGGATAATTAGTATCGAAGCAAGAAAAATCAAGTTGTAATTTGGAAACACATTTTTTGCATTAATCTAAGATAATGCAAACACACTATAGCCTTTGCCTGTTCCCATTAGAAGCTTTGTACGAAGTCACCTGTGTCCGTCCAGTCTGTTTGCAAAGAACAGGGAGCAGTTTCCAGAGCAGAGTGGGAAAGAGCAAGAGGCAGTTTCTCGTGCTGCGAAATCCTCTCCTCCTGAATACATGCTCACACTACTGTGTTGAGGAATAGGACATATTTATGGCTGGGTAGCAAAAGGTCTGTTCTTTCCATTTTTTCAGATATTTTTAAATACGGGGGAGTGTAATTGCTACCACTCGCTGAATTCAGGATTGTTGGGCATGTTTCAGAAATGTCCATACATTATCTATCCTAGGACATTCCAGGATGTCAGCTATTCCAAGTGGTCGGTAACATATGCCAGAACTTTCAATCAGGATGAAGACTGTATTACTCTTAAGCTATACAGTAGCTATACTTAGGAGATAATTTAAGTCAAGTTTGAGAATTTAATCCTCTGATTAATTAAATAGCATATTTTTATTTCACTAGAATTTATGTTGCCTGGAGTCAATGTACATTGACCATGCTGTTCACCAAAAACATAAGCATAGAACAAATGATGGATGAATCATTCATCTTGTTTTGAAATGAGTTAAGAGGCTTGAAGATGATATATCTATGTGGAATGGATAAGCAGTGCAAAGATGTTTGGATATGGAGGAACTGAAATAGCAGATATACAGGTACTGTTGGTTTTCTATGTTTTTCTCTTACAAATTATTGCCTGTGCAATTTTACCTCAGTTCCGTGTGCATATCTATCCTGGTAAGGGTGTTTAATTGCAGGCCTGCCTGTGTTTTCCACAGGACGATTCCACAGTCAGTGAGCACCACCAACCCTGGGTGTTTTTAAAGTACCTATTCAAAGATTTATCTGTTCTGTACTTGTACAGTCCAGTATCAGATTTGTTTATAAAATGTGAATTATCAATTTGTTTGGGTCTTTTCTGTTGTATTTATCATTGTTATATTGTTATATGTGTCTTACACATACGAGTGCATGTATTTTTATATGGGATAAGATGATACTATTCTCATTCTACAAAAGGAATAGACATTTATTTTTGCTTTGTGATCAAAATATTTGCTAATTTTGGGCATCCAGTCTGAGTTATTCACAGGTTGGTATTTGAGTCAAACAGCTAGGAGGCTCCAGACCTCTGTGCAGCTCCTCTTTCAGGCAGCTTCTCCTTGATGTCTGAAGGTATCAGTGAGAAGCACAGGCAGACAAGTTCTCTGCTTTGTGACCTTGGCTTGAGATGTCCCATGTGCGCCCAGAACTGCCAAATCCAAAATAGATGTTTGAAATTCAGTGCCTGGGATTCTGCCCTTAAAGTAGGTCCCTGGGGGTTTCTGAAGGTGACTGATATCATCTTTCAAACCAAAGGCAGAGCAGGAGCAGGTACATCTCCTTTCTATCCAGGATGCTATTGGTGATAATTCCCATCTACACTAAAAGGCCTAGGCTCATGTTTTTCTTCTTCCTAAGAGGATACTATTCTATCTGGTATCTTCAGGAAAATAGCCTGTAATTTACCCTCACTAAATGAAGTTAGAGAAAGGGGAACATCATACTGATTTATTGAACTAGTTCAATTTTCATGGAATCAGTTTTCTTTTTTCTTTTTCTTTCTTTTTTTTTCTATTTTCTGGATTTGAGAATGGAAGTAGAGTACGACCAGTGCATTTGTGTGTTGGCAATAGTGTTTTACTGTATTAGAGCTCCTAAAAGCAGAGGGTTCCTAACTGAAACAAAATCTCTGATCAACACTCTTCTCTGAACCACCTCTACTCCTTTTTTTTCCCAACCATACAAAAGAACTCTAAATTCAACCCCAAATACCCAAATATGGTCAGAAAAGGCAACAGGGAGCAGAAATAAAACAAATTCTATCTGAAAATATGCTTTCTTTTTATGATGTGGTTTTGATGATGTTGTTGTGTGATGTTTTTAGGTTATCCATATTTAAAATGAAACGACAGAACTGAGATGTGAAGAGTAATTCTCTAAAATGTTTTGTTTTCCTTATCAGGTTATTTATTAAAGCTATTTAAATGACTTCATTATAGGAAACATGACGTTTCTAAATATTACCTTATTTACAGTGATTTGGTCCTACATGTTTTACACTCGGCAGATGAGGAATCTTAGCCTGAGTTCACAAAAGCTGGAAGTAGGCTTACAAATAAAGAATGCATTTTATTTTAAATAAAATTGTGCAGTCTGGCTTCTTGATTTACATTTGAAAGTATTGTTTGTATTTTAAAAAAATAAGAAATTTTAATATAACTTGATTCTGGAAACTATAATAAAACAGATAAAATAAGAAAGGACTCAATCAGAGGAAGAAAAAATATTTTCAGATATCCTCTGCTCTGTGGGTACCAGCCTGGAATTCACTGATTATAGTTTTCGTGGAAAGAAGAGAGGTTATTTATTGACTTTGTTGACAGGAACCTTTTGAAGTTTAACAAGACCGGTTGGAAAACCCTGCACCTGGGAGGGGAATTGTCTTCTGACAACTCAGGCTGAGAAGCAGCTCTGCTGAAGAGGACTTGGGGGGTCTTGGTGGACCCTACTCTGTTCTGACAGAAGTGGAGTGAGCACAGGGATAATCCTTCTTTATCTGTCACTGCATCTAGGCTGCATCTAGAATACTGCACGCCGCTTTTGCTTTCACCGGTGCAGGAAAGATGATAAACTGAAGCCAGTGCAGCGGCACCAAGAGCTCCTGGTGCTGCTTGGGCACCAAGATGGGCAGAATACCTATGAGGAGAGTCTGAGGGAGTTGAATATGTGTAAACTAGAGAAGGCAAGGCTTTGAGAGGGTCTAATAGCAGCCCTCCAGTGCCTACGTGGTTTTCAAGAACCTGGAGCTTCTTGAACATGGAGTGCGTGGCACGAAGGTGAGAGACAATGGGTACGAGCTGAAAGAAGAGTATCTGACTAAATATAAGGCAAAACCTTTTCACTGAGACATAGTCAAGCATTGGAATGATCTTCCCAAAGTGGGTGTGCAGTCATATTTGCTTTATTGTTTGAATGGATATTTTAGAATTAACTGCCATTGAACAAGGTTCTTCAAAAGTCATTCTACCCTGACAAAAAGTGGTGCTAACCATTAGCCTGGCAGCTATGGCCTCGAGCTGCTTTGCGTCCAGCTCAGGAGGGGCATGGACACAGTTTCTCCTACCAGTCTCTATCTGTCTGCTGAGAGGTTTCTGCAGTCACTGTACCTACAAAAAATAAGCTGTGGTTGTAATGCTTGTGACATGGGAGCTCCTCAAATATCCCTTCTTGGGGTTTGGCAGGAGAGGCTGAACAGCTTTTAGAAGAGCACTGAAGTGTGTTTCTGAATTGGATTCACCTTTCTTTCAGAGAAAACAGATGCATAATCATTTCATGGTTTCATAAAGGTATTATCAAGATCTAGAGAAGAATGAGATTCATTTGAATTTGGAAAAGAATTGAAGTAACTGCTTTGCATCAGTAAATTGCAAAATATGCTGTAGTAATTTGTCATGCTCCACAGGAAGAAAAACAAATTGAAGGAAGTGCATGTATAGCACTCTTACTGCAGATTTGGATTTAGTTAAACTTTGCTCATCAGTTCACTGAATTGCATGACATCAAGAAGACAAGAAAGGTCAATCAGATGGCAACATCAAAAAGGTTCTTAAATTACAAGGAAAGCAGTTCCCTCTTGACTGTGGTCAGGCTGATGAATACCTAGCTAATTATCATGATATCCCAGCAGATGAGCACTATCCTCTATGTAAAACATTGTTTTGATGTTCAAATAATGTGCAGTGGTGGAAATATTTCCCCAAATTTCTACCACAGTCAAACAGAAAATTCATTGGAAAATGGATTACTTATATTTGTAATAGTTTCTAAAATTTGCGTTCAATTTGTGTAAAACTGTCCATGGTACAGTTCGAGATGTGACCTCTGTCTTGATACTGTATCAGTAGGAATATTAATACTATTGCTCCCTAGCACTAGGGCAAGCAGGTCAGTAGTTAAGACAGGCAAGATGTTATATCTATGCAAAGAAGCTCTTTGCATAGATACAACTTTTAAATATATTGCCTAGATATATCTCCAGTTTTTGAAGCTCTATTTGTGTCTTTGCAGACAGACAAACTGTTTGTTACAGTTTGGCACATAAGGGAGGTGTAATAAAAAAATTGAAAGAGCAGAAATAAGAGATTGTTTGAATTATATATGTTTCATTTACAGCTTTTCAGACACCGTGCTTTCCTGCATAAACTCGTAGCATGTTTGGGATGTGTTTATTCACTCTACCCAACTCTTCCTCATACAAACAGTGTTGAAAATTATGGCAAACTCTTGAGTTATCAGACCACTGTAGAAGTATCTTGAGTCTTTGAAGAGCAAGTAGTAAGGAATAAATGAGTTTTTCTTAAATGTTCACAGATGGAAATTAACTGTTATCATTTATGGATAGATGTTAGAAGAGTTGTGGCAGAAAAGCAGAATAGTGGCAGAAATTAAAAATAACCAATAAAATACCATTCAAGTGACTTAATTGAAGGCATCAAGGCCATCTAGTTCAAGAAAGAAAATGAAAAGTAATAATTCCAGATGTGACTTCTGATTTAACCTGTTGTAATTAATACACTTCAGTGCCCTTGGTATGCCTCCAATTGATGAATGCAGTGGCAATGTCTACCAAACCTATCAAAAATAAATACATTTATTGCAGATGGCTTTTGAATTTAGAATAACAATAGCAGAAAATTAAGCCATTGGGCTAATTTGAGGCACCTCGCCACTGTACAAGACAGTTTTCTCACATAGTTTATGCTTGTGTGTGATGAGTGCGAGGATTTTGAGGTGAATGATCAAGACTCAGGGAACTGGCACTTAACAGAAAACTTCTCCAAGACCCTAGAGGTGCATTTTATGAGCCAAAGGCCTTGGAGATGGATTTTGCAAATATAGGGATGCATGACCATTGAGACAGGCTTTTCTGTGTAACAGTATGGATTGATTGATTCTAGATACTGCAACATGAGCATAACATTGGTTCCTCAGGGGTAAAAAGTCAAGTTACTCTGTAACTAATTTGGGGATTCTTCTAATCAGCTGTTTTCGCTGCTTTGTAGCTGTTCAGCAGGGAAAATAAGAGGAATGGGCAGATCCTAACAAGACTGATTAGTGGCATTTAGAACTTTTATGTGAATGCTGGGGTTATTTTTGTTATGCAGCTGATTTATAGGCTTAAATGCTTGTAGATTAGCTGTAAATAGATGTCTCTGTGGTTGCAAACTGCATCATAAGGTTGATATCCCAGTCCTCCAGGTATTGAATCAATATGAATTTTGCTACTGACGTCAACCACTATATAAATACATAATAATAGCAATAATAATAGCATTATTAATATAACTGTTATATATGATGAATATTAAAAAAAAAAACCTTGCAACCAATTGTTCCAAGGAATTGCACCCCAAATTTTCTAGAAGAGGGCTCTATAGGATGCAGCTTTAACAATTGCACCATAGTCAATATTTAGATCATGGTCACTATTTAAGCCATTTTTTATTTACTATGAAATATAACTATGTATCTTATTTTATGGGGGAAAGCCCCATTTTTGCATATGTCATTCAGTCTTAATTTTCAGTTATAATGGACAAAATCCTTGCTTTCTGGGATTCACTGTTAGAAGCCAATCCCCCTCCTGTGATTGTGATGCTAAGGAGCAGAGTCTTTGGAGAGGCAGCATCTCATTTGCAGTGAATTCCTGGATGGTTTTTCTTAAATTGGCTCTTCCCCAGGAGTAGCTTAAATGTGGTTATTCATTTAAATAGTTTCCTACAGGGAAAACAAAGCTCTATAAAGTACAAGATCTCATTTGCAAAGGGGGTCCTGGGGACCAGAAGTGGATATACACGTGCATGTGTTGCAACCTCCATCTTCTGCTTTTCCTGCTGTTAGGAAATAATTTGAAAATTACCTAAAATAGGAACAATGTGCTCGATGGCTGAACAAAAGGCTCCGCAACAGAGCCCAGAGTGCAGCCCTTCAGCAATGGTTCCTGTGAAATGGCTCCATAGAAAAACCACCTGAGTGTTGCTGGGAGGAGAAGCTGGGTTCCTGCTGCAGTGGATGTCACAGACCTGAGGAGGACCATGGCTGAGCTGTGTGGGAGCCTCTAGCCTGGGACCGTTCTTTGGTTATGAGAGCATGTGGTATGTAACAGCCCAGGACCATGCTGTTAAATAGCCCTCATTTTCTGAGAGAGCGATGCTGCCTCAGAAATGTGTTTGGAAATTATTTCTAGCTGATGAGTCATGCTAAGACCAAGAGCGCATCATGGACCCTACCAACAACCTAACAACAAAGGTGATCAAGTGCAGGGCCTGGCAACCTTCTCTGATAGCTTTTAGTAGTAAAGACTTGCACATTTGGGAGTTCCCTTGGAATTTGATTGCTCATACCCAATTTAGGGACAGAATAATCTAAATCCTTGGGTCATTCATGCTTACCCAAAGGCGCAGAGCAGGGGTGATAGACGCTCCAGCAGAACAGTACTTTCTTCATTCATGTAAAATCTCTTGGAATGGTTTCTTGAATGGCAGTACCCAGAATATCTTGCAGGCAATATAATTCAAAACTGGGCACAAGCATGATGAATAACCCTGAAAATAATGTCAGTCTTACTAATGAGGCTCTACCACTGGCCCTTTGCATCAAGTGATTCACTAAGACACCAGAACATGTTTTAAACAGTATCAGAAAGTCCCATAGTGTTACTGTATTTTTGAAACAGAATCTGATATCATCTCTTAATTTAGTTTTGTTGTCCAACAGAACTGTTTAAGAAAAGATCCCAGAAATATTTCCCTGCTTTTCTTTCGACTGCCTGATGCTCAGGCCCTTGTGTTGCCCTCATGTGGCTGGATGCTTTCTGGAGAGTCTATGATGCTTGTTACTTCTGACGTGTTTATGCTAACTTTGGAGCTTAGGAAAAAGAAAGGAGAGTATTTAAATTTAATTTTGATTCTTTTGTTTATTTGTTTGTTTGTTTTGTACTGTCTTATCTATAAATTGAAAACCAGCTATGACATTTAATGGAAATGCTTTTTTCAGCATACCATTACAGTTAAAATTTAACATCATATTGGGGGTCATCTTTGTGTTTAAGAACACTAAAGTCCTTTATTTAGTATTTAAGAATACCAAAATTCTTATAAAAATACCAAACTCCTTTTCAGGTGAAGTACATAACTGCAAAATATGCATATGGCTCCCATGTGCTCTTTTGTCACAAACACAGAAACTATTTTATCATAAAGACAGAAACTATAGTCCCCAGAGGAAGGAATTAAATTTGAGAAGACAGGAGTACACAGACTACCAAGATTACATTTTTTAAATGCTATGAAAATCCAGAATTTGTATTTTTAGATGCAATCACGGTTATTATATTAAATATATGTTTTTTTATTTATTTTTAAGCAGGGTAACCAGAAGTGAGTTGAAATTTCATATACTTTACAAAAATGCTAATTTAGCCTACTGATATGTCTCCTTCCTCAAACAATGTTTTCTACTAGTGTCTTGTACAAGTTTCAGTTTAATTATTAATAGTTTCATAAAAATATTTTTTTACCCTTTTTATTTTGTTTCTTTATTTAGAAATTCATTCTGTCTGGGAAGAGCATTTTTTGCTAAAAAGGCAGCCTGGATGGCTGAATGTAAGTGTATTCTCTGGTTACCTTCAGCAGAGATTGTCGTTGATCTGAAGCAAAATTATTTGGTTCCTTTTTGCAGTAGGCTAAATGAACAGAAGCTGTGTTTCTCCGTTTTTCCTGACTTTATTACCGAATTGTGATTCCTTCCTATCAAGTGTCTGTCATTGATTTATTTATTTATTTTGCAATAAGCGCCCCTTGTCTTACACGTGTTACGACTGGCAGTAAACCCTTAATGTCACAGTGACCAATGGAAAATCACCGTGTCTGACACTCGGAGACAAAAGAAGCAGGAGGGATCTGTGAAAAATGCCCGCAAGAAGCGCAGCGCGGTGTGGATGGAGATGATTCACATCTCCGCGGTGATTCTTCAGTAAAAGGTAGCAGAGCAGAACCAAAGACCATTTTCACTTGTCTTGAATTCATTTCACCTGATCTCTAAAGTATTTCCCTGCTACCCACTGGAGCTTTGGAATGGGCTGCATGTCTGTGTACCGCCTTTTTTTTTTTTTCTTTTAACTTCCAAAAAAAGTGAGAGTTATAAAAGGCAGCTAACAGAGGGAGAAGCTGCAGGCAAGTAATGTGGAAAGAAAGCTATTTGGCCATCTGTCTGTCCATCCATTTAAACTTTCACAGATTTTTTGCAGTCTGATTTAGAATAAAAAGTTTTTCAAAAGCACGTAATGATCCTAAGTTCTCAACTCACTTAAATGCTTTTGAAAACATTGGTAGGGATTGAGGCATCCGTATTTGAACACAGAAACACTTTCTCTTCAGCGAAGCTGCTGAGAGTTTTTTGTCTATTTTTATAGCTGTTTCACTTGCTGTCTTGGAAAAAGGAGCGTTTTTTTCCCCTTCTGTAACCATTTTGATGGCTGTTTCCTTTTAGTAACTTAGGGCTATGCTACCCCTGATCAAGTCTGAAAAATCTCCTGGTTGCTTTAACAGAGTTGAACCCGCAGGCCTTCCCGCTGCAGAGAGACGGGCAGTGCCCAAGCTGGGCACCCTGCCGGGCCGGTACAGTGAAGCTCGCACAGGCAAAGTGACCTGGCACTGGGAGCACATCCTTCTGGCAAGCTGGATTTGCCTGGTTTGGAAACTGCTGACATGGCCAGCCCTTCCAGGGCTACTGAAAGGACAATTTAAATTTTCTTGCTTTTATGGTTGACACACTTTATGGATTTCATGCTTATGTTTGCAGGAGAGGAGCGTTAGGATCCAAGTCTGATTGCTTCCTGGTTGTTGATTTATTTATTTATTTATTTTCCCCCTGAAACCTGTTGAGCTCCAGCTGCAGTCAAGATCTTACCACGACTGAGAAACTCAGCATGGATCACAGGATCTCTTACACATTTAAGTGGGAATTTGAGTTCTCTGCCAAGTAGATGTTCTTGTTAAGTTATGACTCCTTTGCAGAAGCGACTGTATTTTTTACTAGCTGCACAAGCTCTGTGTGTTACCTAGAGTGCGACAGCCCAGAATTCCAGTTCATCACCCAGACCTCCTCTCTTCCTTATAGGAACTGTTTAGTGCTGCTCGCTTTTGGGACTGCATTTGGGATCTCTCTGGGAAATAACATTTTCGGAAACTTCTGGCCAGGTAGGAATAGTGTTGTTATAACTGTGTGGGTTTTTTTTTTTTTTAATGTTCTTTTTATTGCTACTTCTTTTGTGTGTTACCAAGCCATGTAACTTTTATTTCATGATTTAAGTTAATTAGTCTGATCAAAGTTTGAAGGGGAGCTGCTAAGGCCAGTGGATCAGAATCTTTGCTAAAGCAGCAGCAATTTGCTATCCACAAGTGACAGACAATTAGAGCTTGTAACTGTGGTGTGACAGGAATATAAAGAGCAGCCCATTTCCTGTTGCACAAACAGGACATAATCTTTTTATGCTAAGTGCCTTGCAGAAGCACATAAGAGCCTCTGTGCACACACGTTAAAAGCCTACCAATATATTACACGTTCTGCTCGGCGATGCTATATATTGCAAGCTCTTTACTAGAGAAATGTGTGTGCCCTGCTATGGTCCGACAAATATCACGTCAACCTTTTCTATTTTGCCAGCATCCCTGATGTCGCAGGTGGTAGTAGCTCGGCGGGGGCTGCACTCCCATTGGGCTCGCTCCGTGGGACAGTGTTTGTACCTTCACCCAGGCGCACCTGAGCCGGGTTGTCCCCTCGCTGAAGGCTGCCCCTCTCACACCTCTGTGGCCTGAGCAGCTGCTGGTGCCGCTTCCAAAACCACCTCCATCGAAATGAGCCGGATTGGCTTAAGAATCTGAACTAATGAGTCTCTGCTAAGCCCATTTTGACTCAGGAGCCAGGAAGTGATGGTTTTGGCAGGAGACTGGAAGAGGCACAGGGGCGATCAGCCAGCATGGGGGCAGCAACCTACAGCTTGGGTGGCTGCTCCTGGAAGGGGCCTGCACATCTGGCCGCGCTCTTCTTGGTTCTCCTGATAGCACCAAGTTGCCAGGGATTAGTCGGCTGCTGTGTTTCAGGTTATTTGGAATAGCCATGGGATGAGCTGAAGTTCATGTGAGAGGGAGGAGCCGCTAGCAGAGGGACAGCTCTGAGTTGTGGCCGTGAGATGTTCCTTTCTGGAGCCACTTCTTTGGCATGAGTTACCGATAACAACAACACCATGGAAGTTCTGTCGCCTTTTGGTCTCTGCACCCATTGTGCTCAAGTAAGAGCCAAAAATGAGAAGTCTCACAGTGAAAGTTTTACACCTGTCAGGCTATAAGGAGCAGGGCTCGTGTTAAGAAGCCATTGAAAACCTTAGAATTGGAGTAGGGTTGCCGTTTTATAAGAATATATTTTTAAAGAGCATACACTTATTTTAATAAAATCCTTGATTTAACCCTTATTTTCTTTTCTCATTATTCAGCAAGCAGCATATGTTAACTGCACTTAAAGCAACTCATTCTTGAAATACTCCCTGTGTGTACGCATGTCTCATACCTGCCCATCTCTGCAGAGCTGATCCCATGAGATGTCCCCCTTGGGACATCCCTTCCTCCCCCATGATGGAAGGAAACCTCACGTGAGAGATGTGAGAGTGAGAGCAGCAGCCACACGGGAGTGACATGGAGGATTGTGCACATGGAGGATCTGAAGTACCTTGACATCCAGAGGGAGCACGTTAAAAGCTGGTTAACTAGTCCCACTGACACCAATGTACCTTTACAGTGTCTGACACCCTGTACATATTCGAAAGAGTGACCTGGGGTGTTTCTGCACAACCCTGCACACGGACCAATTCACGCACAGCGTGGGGTCATGGGTTTCCTGCTGCTAAGTTTTAATTTGAGCTGTTGTCCCCTGCTTGCATTGCTTGGTATAGGTTCAGCCCCATGCCCATCTGGGCCAGAGAGCTGAAGCTTAAAGTTTTGCTTAAAGACATGGCCAGGCACAGTTTTCTGGCTGCAGCAGTTATGGGTTAAGCAGTCACTCTCCCCGCATGCCCTTTGCGGCTCATTCCCTCTCCTGGAAGCGAAGGAAACCATCACCTTGGCTCTGCGGGCTGAGCTGTTTATCTGAGGGGTGTCCAAGCAGGGTGATTAATGATCCTACTTAAAAAACCCATAAGCTAGGGGTTGCAGGCAGAACTTGGGAAAGGAGCAACGTCGGTGTTAAGGCTGATCTAATGATTCTGTCAAGCCAAGTACTTGCCAAAATTTGAAGATATTGCTCTGTCAGTGTACCTTCTCCAGAAATGTTGTAAGAAAATACCATCTGTCTAGGATCTGTAAAGGTTTTATTGATTTACTAGAGCCAGTAGTACTAAGGTTTTGTATATAAGTAGTTATATTTATTCAACGGTGTATCTAGTTACGAGTGTTCACAATGTGCTGTTTAGTTAGTGATATGTCCTATGGCTTAGGCAGAAGTGTGGACCAACACTTACCAGGGCTGCTGTATAACATGGGGTTATTGGTAACACAAATGCTTGCTGTTAAGCACCAGTGTAAGATCTGCCACAGCAGCTGATAGTTTAAAATTTATGATGCATTATGTTGCCAATACAATTTCAGTTCCAAAAGCATACAGACTTCACTTAGTTTTTTTGACTTTGTACATAAAATTTTAGGCAAACAGAGGGGAGGAGCTTTAGGTTCGCCTGACACAATGTTATATCTTATTGCATCACAGGATGTAGATTATGTAGAAATGGCTAAAAGGTGCCATCTCCCTGCAGACACTGCCCTGGCAGATTTGCAGCCTGCTGAACCCTGCAGAGAGCTGAGGATATGCATTACAATGCAGTGTCCCTGCAGGATGCCCAGCACTTTCAAGTTGTTTTCACAATGTAATTGCTAGAGTTTTTAAAATCAGGTAATAGCATTGGAAGACTAAGTGATACGTAGAAAAAACACAATTTATTAGTAGTGTTTTCACATTTAGAGTCTTACACATTGTAAATCAGATTGTTGTCTAGTTTGCTAATACGTGGCACGTTGTACTGCAATGTAAAACTTGAGCAGAGCACTTACCATGTCTGGAGTCCTATTTCTTAATTGAATGCATATCACCTGTCAAAAAAGCTGCTATAATGTCTATAAAGACAAAAGTGAATAGGGTGACGTTATGGAGAAATGCACAATGCTTTTCCCTTTGACATCAAATGATGGAGTGGCCAGAATTCACATATTTCAACTCTTGTCATTCACCTATTCCATGCTAGTAATGGTATTTATTAATTTATGTTCAGCATTATAAAGATTAATAATTATAATTTACAAATAATATAACCTCATACAGAGTTATATGTTCAAAATCATAGATGTGGGTTTATTATGACACTCTGCTAAAGAAATCATGGCACACCTCAAAGACTTAAAATCAAAATTAACAGTTAAGTTATGAAATTGTTAGTTAGCCCTAGCTTGTTTGTAGATGTAGCCCCTGGTGGTTTTGTGTATCTGACCCCTCCTGCACTAACATTACCTCTGTGAACTCTTGGTAATTTGCTATCTGCCATTTAATAAACTAGGTTTTAAGCACTGCAAGTGCAGAGTTTGCCACAGATATGTGTTTCACTGCTTGTGTTTATCTCAGAAAATTGTAAACTTATATTAAGCAAATCAAATCACCTTTGGGAAACCCATCAGCTTCCTGTACCCACTCAGACTTTTTCATGTTGACCCCTTCATTTTGAATATCCCTCTCACCTTTATTCACCAATGTATAAACATCTCATCATGAAAACACTTCCCAAGAGGCTTCCCCTTTTCCGCTGGCTACAAGATGTTAGTGAATGAAGCAGCTGCCTCGTCCGGGGGATGTTTAGGCTGCATACGCTAAGACCCAACCAAACAGCCCCGTCACATAGAGCAACCAAACTAGGAAAATCTCAGTACAATGTAAAAAAAAGTGTTGAAGAGGGGCAGCAGCAGTAGCAATGACTAAACGCACTCCTAGAAAACTTACCATGCTCTTAGCATAGCCAAGTTGAGCACTCGAGGCGGGAGCACTCGAGATCCCCTCGGAGCTTCGTGACAGGTTTGCTGTGGCCATCGGGCTGCCTCTGTTGGCAGGTTATCTTCCCCTGCTGCCGCATGAAATTCAGGCAAGAGCTTATCATTTTCAGATTTCATTGTAAATAAACTAAAAAAAAAAAATGGAGAAAAATTATACACTAACAGAAAGCATAAATAGTGGGGCCTGCAACTTTTTTTTTTTTTTTTTTGGGAGTGAGCACTTATTTGTCTATATGCTGATTTGCTTAGTTCAACACGATAGTAAAGTAGTAAACATAATAAAAATAATATATTCAGACGTAAGGAGTGCTCACTCCAGAAGCTTCTGGAAAGCCAGTGCGAGGGGCCCATTAACTCCATCCACAGCAGAGGGGGCTCGACCTAAATGTTACGGCGGTGCGATGAGTGAGGGGGCTCAGCGGGACACGGCACGGCGGGGCTGCCGCCCGCCCCGCGCGCGAGGGTGGAGGACACGGGGTTTGCAGTGAGTGTGTCTCACCTCCCCGCCAACAGAGCGTCGTGTGCAGTGCAGCAAGCACAGAGCAGCTCTCACCTCCCCTTCCCTCGCGTACCCGAGTCACCCGAGCCGCTGGCGTCCCAGGCAGAGTAATTGCATCTCCGGCGGGCGGTGCGCTTTTGCTTGGAAGGTTAGTGCGAATCTGATTTATGAAACAATTTTCCCTGTTTATGTCAGAGGCCCATTCCTGGTAAATAATTAGATGTGGTTTTCTCCTCCACGGTGACATACGCTTTTGTGAAACCGGGTATAATTGCCTGCTTTTTATTACATAAAACTCTTAGGAAATCTGCCTACTTCTTCATGAAGATTTGTTTTGAAACTGTGACATCATTTTTAAAATAGATTTTGGTTGATTTTTGAACAGTAATTTTTTGAACTGTGCTTATATGTGTTCCCTGTGATATGATCTTTTGTGCTGCGGTGAAACTTGCTTCCTCCTTTTCCATCTCTAAATGAATTATTTGTTAATCTGGGATCAATGCCTATGCGAATACTGTGTTGCGTAGCTGTATTTGACGTGGGTGGAGGAGGGAGGAAATCTTCCTGTTCCTGTAATTACCACCTGGGCTTTTAGTTTGGCAAGGGGCAGCTCAGGGAAAAAAAAATTCTCTCAACCTCCTGCTCTGGTTTTATCCCAGTCATCCGTCAAGCTGAGGTTTGCACGTGCTGCTTGTTTTCTTCCATCCTTTCACATAGATTCTTTTTGGACAGTTTTCTGACTAAAAAGAAGATCTAAAGTTAAGTATATAAATTATTACTTGATTTTTCTGGCTTCTTAAATCATTTACATACTGAATTAGATTCAGATGTCCAGTAGATTTAATCTTTTAAATTTGAGATGATGCTCTGCCTTTGATTAGACATTAAATTCAACCAAAATTTCTGAAAGTTATAGGGTTTTCAGTGAGTTTCGTTAAGCCACAATTCAAATTTCAGGTTTATACCAGAAAAGCTCAGCAGTGATGATTTACTGATTCTGAGAGAAATTGTGGTCAATTTATAAGACACTGGTGTTCAGACAATTCTAGAATAATCTAAATCAATTTTAAAATGCTGCTTCAGACAGAATTTGTACTTCAGAAGATTTTTAAACTTCATTTCTCCCCTTCCATAGTGTGGACTGGAAGTGTTTTGCTGTGTTGTTTGCTTTGTTTTGTTTTGTTACGTGAGAAAATGATACTCTAATCCTTATTTAATGTGAATTCTACCTCCAGAACTTGGCTTTAATGTTAACAGGGGTAGTAGTTGTGACAGTACCTTAGCAGAACTGCAGCTGTTGTCTATGGTAACTTGTTTCTGAGTAATAAGAGTATGAATTCTTTACAAATGACTTTATTAAGTAATTTCTCTGATAAATTTTGTGCACTGTATAGAGTTAAAAGCATAGAGTAAACTTCTATTGTCCTCATTTATCAGGAATCTTAAATTGTAGCCAGAAAAACAGATCAGGATAATTCAATAAAAATTTGACAGCTTTCCTAAATGTATGGAAAGGATGCAAATATATCAAGTCTGACCAGTAGACAAAATACCAACAGAAAATGTCCCTAACAGTATGAGGGCTTCCATAAATCCTGAACCCACTCAGAGGAGTTTTAGAGTCAACTCTGTAACAGGACAGGCAGTTTAAAGCTCTTCAGGCAGATGATTTCTGACAAGGTGGTCCAGAATTTAAACTGCCATGACCTTCTCCCAAACCTTAGATAACAAAGGCAGATTAGAAATAGTACTAACTGTAGTCATAAAAATCATCCACCCAGGCTGAAATCTTCCTTAAAATAGAAGTTACAGCCTTCTTGGGAGGATCATTCCTAAAGATTAACAGAGCATTCACTACTTGTAGTAAAAAAATGGGCCTAAAATTGGAAGGCATCATTTTATAAAGCAGATATGCCGGGGCAGAGAGAGCGAGTCACAGAGAGAGGAAGCAAGGCCAAGGCGAACATCTCCGAGGAAGTAATTAAGATGAACTTGGTAGGGGAGAGAGAATTGCCCTCTTGACATGTACATTACTGAGAGAGCAGCAGGTCCCCGCAGTGCCCGGCTCTGGTGAGCAGAGACAAGACAGAAACAGAGCTCTGA
Source organism: Crypturellus tataupa (assembly GCA_034781795.1). Taxonomy (NCBI): domain Eukaryota; kingdom Metazoa; phylum Chordata; class Aves; order Tinamiformes; family Tinamidae; genus Crypturellus; species Crypturellus tataupa. The sequence continues at coordinate 2,470,702 of JAWLRI010000731.1, forward strand.
TTGTATTGATCTGAGTAATAAAAAATTTAAAAAGAAAAAGAAAAAGATCCTTTTTAGAAGAGCAGAAGGGAGCCTAGGAAACTGATTGCCATATAGGTTGGTAACTTATTGATCAGTGTTCAGGGCGGCTGAAAGTGAAATAAAGGATATAGGGAGAGGAGAGCCTGCAGCCTCCTGAGAAACAAATACATGAAGTCTGGGCAACATATGGGAAAAGTGGAATCGGGCTACCTACCCTCTTGATCCTAACACACAGCCGAGTATGTAGCCTTGCAAGGAGACTTGCCACTGGCTACACAAATTCCAGGAGAGTCCTTCACTACACACAGCCCCTCAACCCGTCCTAAGTGGCTGGCCAGCCACTGTCAACGGCAATTTTTCACACGCATGTTGACACAGAAAACCATGTTGATAAGTAGATGGTTAAGATCAATAGACTTATGGTGCCATTATCAGACATATATTATAGCACACACAGAAATGATTATTTATTCATACGTAGAATAGTTCCCAACAGACTAGATGTTTTACAGCCTGTAAGAAAAATAGGCTCAATGAGACCTAAATATGTATGTTATAACTCATCTGTGAAGGTTTGGAGAGGAGAAAAACCTTTCTCATATATTTACCTATTAAAAAGGGCATTTCCATAACAAATGAAATACTGGCAGTCCCATGTTGTCCTCGGTTCGAGCGTTATTAATAAGCGTATAGACATGACAGTGAATTGACTTTAGAAAACAGCCTTGAAGGAGCCTTACGGAGTGCTGTAGAAGGACATTCCTGTCCTGGCTTGCTCTAAGGCAGGATCCTGGCTGCAGCGTTACATTTCCAACCACTGCAGCCACCAAACACCACACATTTCTGATGTTCATTAGAGATTTACATTGATAATGGCCCTAATTTATTAACCTATAGTTAAGAATTACAATTAACAGTTAACAAAACCTGAAGCTTTTGTTCACAAACCAGGAACATCTGTTTACAAGTTACATGACTTTCATTTCAGATTGTTATAGCTACCTTTTTATTTTGAAATGATAGCAGTTCAGTAAAAAATTCATACGACGAGTATGTAGGCGACTTGATTTAATATTCTCAAAATTCCATATTACTTCTCGTAGGATTTAAAAAAATAGTGAAAAGATTGTTATATTTTTATATATAAGACTAATTTCAACATTGAAAGTAGTCTGGGGCTGCTATAGAAATGCTAAAGTGAAAGAGTTAGTAATGATTTTAGACTTCTGGTCACATAATACTCCCAAAACAGAAATAATCCATCTTTTAAGAATCTAAGGGAGTAAAATTTACTTGCAGTTGCCTGTAATGATATAAATACATGAGAAAAATCTTGACATATTAAAAGTGGTAAATAATAATCTACTTTTATCTGTAATGCAGTATCTTTAGTGAAATCAATTCTTCCTATCTTGTATCAAGCATTTGGCTCATGCAGGCTCAACTTCTTGTGTTTTCAAGGCCTTCTAGTCTAATTTTTGTACAAGGTCTCTGACTGAGATATATTCAATTTCTTACATATTTCTTGCAGTATTCATTTGCCCGATTCATTCTCGGTGGGGTGGCAGGGAGTAGGAGAAGAGGCAATTTCACTATCCTTTGATGAGAGAAAGATTCAAAAATCTTACCAATTTCAAAATCTTGCTATATGCCATATTCGGTTCATAAACTATAGATTTTTATGAGCAGTATGAGATGATTTGGAGAAATCTCAGAAGTCTTTTTGGCCTCTGGTTGAAATATAATCGAATTCATCTGTGCAGGAGAAACAAATTCTGTACTTGTAATTTTAATTTACTTTGCTGAAAGAGATTAAGATGTTTATGGATATATATTTCACCAGAACATTGTTTTATTTTCATTCATCGAGTACAGTTATTGGAGAGTCTCCTCACTACACAGGGTACAATCAACTAGAGAAACACGTATCTTCTTCTAATGTGCATAAACTTTGTACTTTTTTGAGTCTTCACTTGTCATTATATATTGAAAGTGTTTATTACAGCTGATATTCTCGTGTATATCTGTATTCACAGCGTACAAGCTTTTGATCTCTTCTACAGACTGACTTCTTGGATATTTCACTCCAAGCCATCCCTGACAGAAGTTCTCTATTTCTGAACCATGGTCCAGTAGTTTTTCCCTTTTACAGCTTCCAAGTTAGTTTCAGACATCTACAACCCTGAATATTCAAGATTTTATGGCTCTTTCTAGTCCTGCTTTGAGTGAAATCTGAGTTCCTTGAAGGTAGTGAGTGTTTTATCACTGACTTCCTTGGAACTGGCATTTTGCTCCCTCTCCCCATACTACTCGGTTGCTCTAACCCTTTCTGTGAGTAGAACATACTACTGATAAAGCAAAGTTGTTGGTTATTCTGCAAAGCCATGACAATACTTCAAAGCATTCAGCTCAAATATCTTTTACTCATTGACATCTTCATAGATTTTCAAAAGCGAATATGTTGAACCAAAAGTGAAGCCTTACCATAACAGGGAACTTTTTGTAGGTGTCCATATCTAGATTGCTGGTTTCTGATTAAAACAGCAATGCCATGACTCACTGCATAAAAATATTAAATTAATAATTATTTATTAATATTAAAATATTAAAAATATTTTAGCTGCTATAATAGGTATATGTAACACCTAAAATCTCTTTTTTTAGAAAATAAATCTTTCCTATCTTTTTGAGAGTTAAACAGCCTTCTTTGGATAACCCCCTGCTTGAATCCACATATATATTCTACTAGAGCACAGCTGCCACTAATGCTTGACTGTAGCAATACAAGTAGCCATACAACTGTGTAAGTGTATGCCCCAAGTGTTTTTCTTCTTTTTATTTTCTTTTTTTCTTTTCTTTTTTCAGAGAACAAATTCTGCAAACTTTTATACCAAGTTTCCTATATGAAAGTGTGAATGAAGGAAAGCAGTCTTTTTTTTTTCTCACTTAAAACTGGCTTTATCTGCATATAAATATATAGAACGGTTTCTGTAATTGCTTTCCTAGCACATGAGGTGAGTCGTCAGTAGATAATAGTATATTTAATACTTAAATAATTTTTCCATACATAGTATTAGAAAGTATTTTTACAAAAACAGTCCTAACCATTGCCTGACTTTACAGAGGGAAAAAGAACAGAAGTATTAACTGATTTGTTAGCAGCCAAGCAGTGGATAAAAGCAGTATTAAATGTAGTACCCTAGGGTGAAAGTCTAGCATCCTTTATGTCAACGATTTTGCTGTTCATTTTCATAGAGCAAGGGTTTCATCCCGAATCTCCTAACTTTTTAACTATTAGGTAGCATGGTTTGGTATTTGTTACATTTGTTTGCACATGAGGTTATTGGTCTGACATAGAGTGATAACTCTTTCTGTTATAATTTGATTTAAATCTGAATCCTAGTGTGGACTGCTGTGATCGTGGATGGGATTCCACTCACTTTTCCCATCTGCAATTAGCCATTTAAGGTTAAGATGGTTTTCTGCGCTTCTCTTGTCCCCCTGGGGAAGAAGAGAAGCAGCTCTGATGTTTTGTTCCCTCTATATGCAGACAAAGCTGAGTGACTGGCACGAGCAGCAGTCCTGGAGTTTTCCCCACTTTGTATGTCTGTTCCCACCACCAGGCACATCAAAGTGTGAGATGCGCTTGGTGATGGGATTTATCTGAGTTAAAACTAATCTCTGAAAAAAAGAGGCAAATTTTCAGCCAGATCAGTTTCTGAAACAACTTGCCCCAGCTGTACAAATGTTTGCATCAGCAGAAGGGAGGGCTGCAAGGAAAAGGACTATTTTGTTTTCCTGGTAGCACCAGGTTAAAGTTTCTACTGAACTCCAGTAAAAAAAAAGCACATCTCTTATTAAACAAGATGAATCCCACCTAGATTGTATGTGCTAGCAATGCTATTGTACAGCATTAACTTCTTCAGCTGAAATTTGGTGCAATATCAGCATACCAGTAAGCTTTTATTAAGCTCACCATGGCAGAGGCAGTGGTGACTAACAATTAGAGAAATTTTATTACTGTAAGTGGGAATGCTGAAATCTGTGCTTATTTGTGATACCTTGCATACCAAGATGATGTTCACTTCCAAATTATTAACATTTTAGGAAAAAATAAAATTGAAAAAATCTAAACAGCTCCATGCCATCTTCTGATTTTATATATGATCTAGTTAAAATTCTCTTAGATACTTATTTATTTTAGTGAGAAGGCAAGCCCAAAAGGATTAAACCTTGCCTGCAGCTTTGCTTTTGTGCAAAAGTCAATTATGGCTGGCTAAATATCCCTGAGGTAAACATGTGTGAGGTTGATAATGCAGTTAGAATAGCAACAGCAGTTGTAAAGGAGGCACTGGTGTGCATGGAGTTAACATATTCCATATTGCTAGGGTGCAAGAAATTATAGACACTTCCAGCCAGGGAGCATCAATCAATTTTTTTAACTTTCAGAATTTTTTTTCCTGGTGGAGCTAATATTACATCTAAGGATTGTGTGTTCTGTATCTGTAAATTCTATTCCATTTGCTGAAGGACTCCTGTATAATAGATGTGATTTAAAATTATGTTATTTACATGGTGCAGCTGGATTGATTGTGGAATGGGTCAAATTCTACTGTCCTTAATGAGGAAAATATTGGCTAATGGCTTAAGTAAATATTATCTGAATTCAATGAATGTTTAAGTCTCTTATACTAAGTATTCAGAGGAGCAGAAAGTGGTTCATAGCTTTTCCTACTTGGAGTGCACTTAACCATTCATACTCAGTATTGCTATTTTCTTCTATATTTTGCCAAACGAAATGATACAACTTCAACAGAGACCTGCAAACATGATGTACCATGATGTTCTGTGGCCTAGTAATTAAGCAGCTCACCTGGGAATTGCAAGGTCTTCACAGGTAGAGAAAAGAAGTGAAAACGAGTCTGCCTATGGTAGCTGAGTGCTTTAACCGCTGACACTGGGTGAAGGGAGCCAGGAGCTGCACTGTAATTATCTTCCAGTTGTGTTTTGTGAAAAAGGCTGATCCAACTCCAAAGGTACAGGACCATGAACTTGGAGAGAGAACGGACAGCGTTCCCTCATCCCTAGAGAGTGGGGAGGCCTAGCACACTTCTTCGGCATTGACTCGTTGGAAATGATGCCTTACTGAGGTGTTTTCCCAAGGAATCCCAGAAATTGTAGAATTGGATTGCAGACTTATTTCTGTGCACTGTTGTCTAATGCCAAACTTGGGTCTCTGGTTTTCTGTGGTGCTGAGACAACTAATAACTTTGTCCTTTCAGTCTTTCTTCTCCTTGTATTTTAGTTTCTGTTCTATAAATTGTAGCTGGTATTATGACTTTGGATGCAGAGTATTCTATACATCTTATTGAAATGGCTAGCTGGGAAGAGAGTAAGTAAACTTAACAGAGATGGATAATTTTACACAGATGCCATTTTAACCTCTTGGGAAGCTATGAAATACCATACTTTGGGAAAGGACATATTTGCCCCAGGTGAGCAGAGAAATTCTTCCTCTTCTCTTTGCCTTCCTGTGCACTTTGCCCTTCTGAAGATGTTTCGGTCATCAGGAAGGAGACTGGTGAGTGATACAAAACAGTATGATAATCTCACCGCATGTGGCAATCATATGCTGTCCCTCAATTCAAGTCTTAATGCCTAATAATCTGAGTTACTCATTGAAAAACAAAAGTAAATTTATATTAAAAAAAGATTAAAAGCACAGATCTTTTAAAGCATTCAGGTGCTAAATCCTTCAGTGGGAATTAGGCACCAAAGTACTTTGAAGATCTAGGCTATACAGGCTTATTTTCTACTAAATTACACTATTGTACTGATATTGGCATCAGTATATTTTACTTGTGTAATGGAGTACAAAGGCCCAATTTATCAATTTTCCTCTGGGCTCGCATTATTCATGTTACAGTGAAGTATATTTGTACTTATTGATTCAAAGCTGTTTCAGTTCTGTGACCTAAACACAGCAAGCCCAGGACAATGAATCTCACAGACAGGCTCAACTCATGTTGAGATGTGATAGCAAAGGTGCTTCTTGTGAAATTTTCATCAGTGGAAAGTTGATTGTGTTGAACTATGAGTGAAATTATAAAGATGGAATTAGAAATCACATAGCATTGTGAAAGAGAAATTTAGAGCTGCAAAATCACACAAGAAAGAACACAAATATTGGAGAAATGCTAGAACTGGGTCTGTCTTTGCAATCTTAATATGACCGCATTCAAAGGGTGTAATATGAAATTGTCTTTAAGACAAGATCTCATGTAACCTGTCACAGTTCCTGCCTAATTTAACACTCCAAATGGTTGATACTAACAAAATCCGTAATAACTAGATATTTATTTTAATTCTCTGTATTTCAAACAAAGTCTTCCCCTGAGTTCCTTTGCAATATTCAAATGTCACCCTGAAAGTAGAAGTACTGTTCTTGTCATTATGTTTCTGTAGTACCCTTGGCTAGTGTCAGAGAGCTTCCTGCTATTAATTTATCCTACCTATTAATTTATTTCAGTGTGTTAGAAGACATCCTTATCCCCTTTTCTACAGATAGAAGAACTGAAGTACAAAAAAGAATACTGTCAGAATTCCCATGATGGTATCCTTAAAACAAAGTATTTGGATTTTTTTTCCTACTACAACATTTTGTAGTACTGCGGAGTGAGCTGGTAGTAAAGGTCCTATGGACTTGAGGAGTGACTCGGAGTGCTTCCTTCATCTGTATAATACAGACCCCAGGGTCCATACAGTGACCATAAAATGAGCAGGACACTGTCACCTGCAAGAAGTCTGATTTAAGGGACTTCTGAAATTGTAGCACAGAAACTCTGTAGCAGAGGTAGGGGCTAAAATTTAATGCAGTAGATGATGTGGGTGAGAGTCCAGTTCATTCCACAGTTCTGAGCTGTGCCCTAAACTGGTGGGTAGTTGGCGCTGCTGGAAGTGGAGGTGCCATTGGTGGGGAAAAAAAGTGTTAAGTTGGGCACTATTTAACTCTGTAACAATGTAATTTCATGCGTTGTTTTAAAAAATGCCGTCTGTAAAGGAAACGCAACTCGTATGTGAAGCTTTTATCTAAACAAGCCAAGTGCGCGGTGTGGGATCTGACCCGCAGCAAGCACAGCACAGAGGTGGCAGCAGCAGCAAACTGTTGCTGCGCGGCCGCTGCCCGGTGCGACGTGAGCTCCACCCTGGCCAGCAGTGGGACAAGGTCTGCAGTCCCTCCAGCTTGGTTATTTCAGGTCAGCTCGCTCTTTCCTAAGCCGTTCTGTCCCCAGCATTAAAATGGGAACCCAGGTATCACCCCTCACCACCTGTGCCTAAAATATCAGATGACAGCTTTGATAAAAGCCTTTTTTCATGTGGTCATATTTTTGTGGTATGAAATATAGTACTAAAAATAGCATACCTTGTTTCTTGTCTTCACATATTCTTAATACACATCCTTAAGTGAAAAGCTCAGCAAGGTGAAAAGAATTCCAGTATCTTGGCTTTACTTTGATTATTCTAATTACATAGATTATGAAACTGAACCTTTTTTGTATAAACCCTTCTTTTCAGTGAACATACTGCACCTTTTCCATTCTGGCAAACGTTCATACAAGCTGTCTGAAGTTATCTGTGCATAGTTTAATTCCTTTTGAGGACATTGTTTGATATGGATATAAAAATAGATTACATCTTCTGCCCTTAGATGTTGGGAGAATGGATAGCAGTTGATAAGTATCCAGACATCAAAACTGTGTGGAATTAAAGCATTTCTGTTAGAAGCACAAAGAAAAGACTTGTGTTTTTCATGCAAGTAAATATAAGGATGCTTTTCTTTTAATTCCTCCCCTGAATGTCTGTGCCTCTGACATGCTGTAAGCAATGAACTGCTGTTTTAACGACCTAGGGGGTTGCTTCTAGAAGCGGTTGCCCTTGGTGAAGAATATATTTGCAAAGGATCTGAATGACCTTTTACTTTTGAGCCAGACAGGTGCTATTAGTATGTGATTTTGCTGGAAAACTGCTAAAAAAGAAGTTACATTGTCTGTTGATGCCTGTACAACTGCACTATAGGGATGTCTAAAAATGGACATTGCATAAAAATAATACAAATAGTACTAGCAATATTATTGTCCCAAGATTGCAGAATTATGATACTTTATTAATATCATAAGGTTTATAAAAGCACAGAAACTTTATAAAAACACATTTTTTGTGTGTGTATGCTCTTTCATTCCAAATAACAGTGCACATGTAATTGCCAGCTGCACTCTCCTTGAGGAAACAAAGAAATTGTGTCCTGCTTTGTTTTAGTTAGTTGTCCTCCTAAAACAGCAGCTTATAAGTGATGTGCTTGGCCCAATGCAGTTTTCTGGAAATAATCTGTATCTCGGTTTCATCCCTAAAATGTGGAATATTCCTTGATTCCTGAAGTTGTAAAGGGACAGAGAACATCATTCTCGCCTAAGTGTAGTAATGGTAGGCTCCTCATAATGCATTTCTTGCAGTACAGCAGATGCAGCATGACCTGAAGGATGGAGGTGTACAGGAAAACAAGAAAGTTGGACTATACAGTTATCACAGGGGAGTTTTAAGGACAGTGGAACCGGAGCTGTATTTTTGTTGTTATTTATTTACACATTAAAAAAAAAAAAAAAAAAAGTCCTAAATAATCAGGTAGACCTGGATAGGAAAGATACGAATTTTATTACGGAGTAGACTGTGAAAGCCATAAAGTCACATGAGATTTTATTCTGTAAAACAATAATTTGTGATTGTCTCCCTTTCTGTGATGCATCTGATCCTGACACAGGCAGGAGCCCTGAGTAAAATTGACTGTTCTCTGATCAAATAGAAAAGCTGTTTCAGGCAGTTGGTGTTATAAGGCAGTGGTCCTCTACTGATGGGAGTTGATTACATTAAAAAAAACATAAAGCTAAAACAACAACAAAAAAAAGTGTATCTGTCTGCAGGTTTCAGACGTCTAGGTTTCAGCTCTATTCAGTTCAATTTCCTTGAGGATTTGACATTCATTTTGCTTATTCTCAGGACTGAGCTTGCACACTGGCTAAATTCCTATTTTAATTATCTCATATCCATAGCTGCATTGAAAATCTCGGATTGTGCCCATCCAAACAATATTTGAATACCTTTTGGAGACTGTTAAGCACTTACTCCCTAATCACACTTCTTCCAAGCAAATGAAGCAGAGGACTTATTTTGGGGTATTTGCAGCAAAGCACAATGTTCTGTACAAGGAAAAATATTAACCAAAAAAAGCCAGAAGATACGGTCACCTCAGCTCATTTTTATAACCTTTCAGTTTGCTTTTCATTAGCAGACTGGACCATATTTAAGCTCCTATCCATGTGCAGAAGTACCTTTAGGAAAGCACCTTCTTTTGGGAAGCTGCATCTTGGGCTTCCAGGATTCCTGCATTATTAAAGTCTACAAGCCTCAATCCTGCAGGGTGCTGCACGCCTTGACCCTGATATATCAGTCACTGAAGCATTTTGTTGGAAGCATTTCCCAAACCTATATACAAACACACTCGTCTTTTTGTCGTTTTAACTGTAATTGACAGGACAACAGAGCAATATCTGAGCAAGCTGTTAAAAAGCAAGGATCAGCCCAGCAGTAGGGGAGATAAGACTTCATTTTTTTACCAAAAACAACCTGCAGGTTATTTTGAAGGCTGCAGTACAATTCAACTCAAAATCAGAAAGGATGAGGAATAGCTTTTATGAAGGAAATAAATATTTAAGTGGAATATGCTTGTTTATTTTCCGGTGTTTATGGCTTTCAATTTTTAGTTCTTGTAGCCCGCCCCGGCACCTTGGATCAAGAGCCTTGCCAAGGAGGATAGGTATCGTTCTCCTCATTTTGCTTTGGCATAGAGAGCTGCGGTGACTTGAGCTAGCTCAGTGAGTCACGGTATAGCCATGCGTCGAAGCCCGAAGAAAGGCAAGGAATAACAGTTTTGGGGTAACGAAGGGGCTGTAAGAGGAAGGAGCACTCTGGGATGAGGCATGTAGGCTGCTGAGCATTTGCTGAATTGCCCCTCAGAGAAGGTGGTTCTTGAGCAAGACAGATCCTTAGGTGCGTTAATGTTTTATGCTAATGTTAGCAAGGTGAACTTGATTTCTTAGGAGATGTGTATGTTACAAATATGCATACATGTATATGTATGCACATGTATAGTGTTTAGATCCTGTGGAAATCCTAAATGATGCAGGAGCTGTCTGGAAGTTCACAAGAGCTGATATGTGTGCCTGCTTCATACTGCTTTTTGAGGAACTTTAGCTAATTAAACATGTTAAAGAAGTTTACTAACTGCCTGTAAAGTGATTGCTTCAATTTAGCTAACGACTTTTGATGTCAAAAACCACGATAGGATGTTACTTTTGATAGATTATAATTGGCAGGTGGGCTTATTTCTTCAGCACACCCGCCTATCCTAGATGCTTTTGGGGACAAACAAATGTTGAGGTAGCAATATCTGCACTAATTATTAATGGAATGGCCAAGAATTTTAAAAACAGTGATTAATTTAATTTTCTATTCCTCTTGTGCAAGATTTTTTTTTTTAATCAGAAACACAGTTTTTATCCAAACTGAAAATATTCTGGTTTGCATGTGAGAAAAGAAGGGGTTGCTGGGGCTGACTTGGTCTCTGGGTTGAGTCAACATCAAACAGCAGAGAAAGCCAGTGCCCAAATCCTGTACTGCTGCTACTGCAGAATGTTTTTCCCTCACTAACTTCTATTAAAGCTGTTCTGTGTAAATAAGTGTATATATATATGCTAGGTTTCAGAGAGAGAGAGGAGAGGGAGACTGAATGGGGCACAGAAAGGATGGAAGTTGTTAGTATATGTATATTAGTGTAGTGTATTAGTATATACTCGCCTGCTAGATGAATACCTTGCACTTGGGCTGAATAGCCAAAACAGTTTAAATGTAAGAAGAAAAATATGTGTTCAAGCCTCAGGGAACAGAATTTGTTAGGGTGCACACTGAGACAGTGAGAAAACTGGTGAGAGATAAGAAATAAAAATAGTATCAGGAAAAGGAAGGCAACAGTTAACTTCAGTGTTAGGCAAAGCAATACACAGCACAAGCAGCAAGGCAAAGATGGCAGAGGAATTTTATCGAGCTATATTAAAGGACAGGATTTTTTTCTGCTTCTCCTCACATTGTGGTCTCCCCCCTCTTCTCAGTGCAAAGAGAGGAAGCTCTTTATACTAGATATTTGTTTTGCATATTTTGCACAAGAAATATTCCTATATCCTCTCCTGGTTAAGCCAATTCGTATTTGCTCACTTGAACTCTTCTCCATGCTTGTTGGTTTGTGGTTGCATTCTTTCCTACCCTAACATCAGGCAGAAAGTGAGGACAGGGACCGAAAGCAACTTTATTTCTGATTTACTTGTCACTTGTGGGTTCAACTCTTAACATTTATATTCCATTAATATTGTAGTTTCTGGACTGAATGAATATGAAATCTAATCTGTGCTCTCCAGGGGAAATCACTGTAACATTTGAGCATGTTACTGTTGAAGGGATTTGGGTCAAATATTGATTTTTTTCAGTATGCCAGTATCAATCAGTGTATTTTAATTTAATACAAAATACAAGGAACTGAGACTTCACAGAAACTAGCGTTATACAGATATGGACTTCATTTTCCCAGGGCTACAATCTCTCAGTCTTCTGACTGACACAGGGAACAATAGAGATAATTTAGTATTTTAAGAGACAGCTAGACTGCTGGATTGAGATAGTTCATATTTACATGAGTTCTGATAAAACTGAGAGGCAATCTTTTAGCTGAAGACAGTCCAGAAAAGTCTGAGCAAGGCAGCCTTCAAAATGTAATGTTATAGCTCAAGGGATTGGGTTGCGATGGGAAAACTGGTAGAGGGGAACTGATTTAGTAGTTCATTATTGTGGTGCATCATAAAGCAAGGGTCAGAGATGCCAAATCTAGAATGTGGCTAGCAGTAAACTTCAGAAAATAAACTGGCCTTGCCAAACAGCAAGTATAAATAGAAAATGAAAGCCAGCAAGTATACGTGGAACTAAAGATTCCTATCAGACGTGTAATACTCAAGTAGTACTACTAGGTTCACAGAAGTGATGGACTCTTCTGGACAGTCAACTGAATTCCACATAATTTCTAAATATATATATACGATTGACTTTAAGAGATAATACAGAGAGAAGGCTACAGAGATGTGAGAATGGATTTTGCTGATTAATTTATAGAGGAGAAATTGGGAAGTATGTGTCAAAATTGTTAATAACCAAGTTTAAAAGCTTTGATTTGTTATGTAGGATATGATGGTTTTATTTGAAAGGTGAAATGAAATTCCATGTTGCTTCATACATGTCCTGTTTCTATAATAGATTATCTAGGGTCTAATCCTGTGTTGTATCCTCAGCATGGAGATTCTAATAACTCTCACAATGTATTTTTAGTTAGTAGATTTCAGATGATGAAGTGTGTTCTGTCACTAGCGAGCATCTACTCTTGCAAGCAGATTCACTGAGATCAGGCGAATTACTCCAGAAAGGGCTAACTAATTTCAAAAGGAGATCCACAGTCTTGGTCTGCTTTGCAAAGTTAGATTTATTTGTGTCTGAAGAGGAATGGAGCCAAAACAAAATATGCTGGGAAAACTCTCAAAGGCTTTCATGGATATGCCTTCGTTGTAGGCTAAATTCAGATTCATATATCAGGTTTGCCTAAAATCTACGCAGCTATTCATTTGCCTTTAAATCCATGCCTGTCAGATGCTGAACCTGGACATATTTGCTCAAAAGTAGCTGTAGGAGAAAGTCCGTGTTTTGAGGAAGGTTCTAATCTACCTACTTTGCAATGCCCATGGAAGTGAAATTCAGTTTGTTTCTCCAATGCCTTTCACAGGGTTTGGGATCTTCTCCCTTCTTCCTCATCTTGTACCCACCAGAAACTATCTGCCTGTGTATTTGTGTATGGTTGTCACTTCAGCCTGTGTTTCTGATGCCCTGCCCTATATCTGAATGGCTTTATTCAGCCCTGAAATACCAGAAAATCACTTAGTGCAACACCTGGTGTCATGCTAGGGTCATATATTTAGTGAGAGTGCACAAGTCGACGTGGACAGTGAAGGTACTTCAATTTACTTTAGAACAAAAGAAATAGGATGTGGTATAAAAGTCTGAGAGACATGAGGTAAATAACAATGAGCAAGTTAGGCAGCTAACCATCCACCAAAGGCCTGTGCAGTCCTGTATTGTGGCACGTATAGAGATCACCCTCATCCACAAAATTTGGGGCTGATCTCTCTTTCAGGTGAGCAGCAGAAAGCCCTGCAGTGGGAGATGGGAAGGGACCAGTCCTGGCATGACCTGATAAGCTGGGTCCTGGACCACGTTCTAAGCACCTGCTGGAGATGACTCTAGGGGAGAAAGAAGCAGCAGAGCCACCGTCACACAGCAGTAAATGTCTGCTGCTGTCTTTGAGACCGCTGCTGAAGAGATGACAGCAAGGGTGGAAACACTTCCCAGACCATGCATTAAGTGCTACAACAACTTTTGCACTACTATATTCCAGGTCACCTGAGATGGAGTGGCAGGGACATGGTAGGGCTTTTCCTTTGACTTCTATTCATTCCCTGTCCTGTATTATCCATGACAGATCCACATATGTATTAAAGATTTAAGTGTGGAAATAACCGTTTATTCTAGCTATGTCTGAACTGATTGTGGAGCTTTCTGCTTGTAAATTATTACTCAGGCAGATTCTTATGCTGACTTTATTATTACAGCAGTGTCCCAGACAATGCAAAAATCTCAGAGACTGTACTAAATGAAAATGTCTCTTGATGTTTCTCATGTTTCATCTCCTTCTGTTCTCCAGCCATAGGCCTGAGAAAGAGAGGTGATTTATTCTATTGCTTACAATCTGCTGTACTTTAATCCAGCAGCCTATTAATATATGTGCAAATTTTCCCCACTTTTATTTGGCTAGTGTTGCTGATAAGATTTTATTTTACTTAGAAGGAACTGAAAACAATCAACAAGGTTCCTGGATGAAAGAAATTTCCAGTGGGTACCAGCCTTGCTCACTTGGTGACAAGCTGATGAGTCGGCAAGTCATGAAATCCATCTCTCGAGGAAATAACTAGTTTGTTATTGTGAGTTTGGAAAACTTCTTCTCCCTTCCAGCTAGCCCTGGAAACGGTTCCTTGATCTGATTTCCCCAATATGTCCCTTTTTTTTCTGACTTTTTGTCTTCAGTTCACCCTAAAACTTTTTCTTCTTCAAATTTGTTGAATTGACTTTGTGGGCTATGGGGTCACTTACATACTGTTTAAATATACCTTTTCCATCTGTTAAAAGATGCAGGGTTTAACTATTCAGTACTTATTTGCGGAACTCTTAGCACCACTCTTAGGTGCTGTCTGATGAGTTTCCTACACTGTTGCAATATGGTTTCATTTTAACTGTTTATTCCAATCACACTACCAAAATTAAAGGATTCTAGCTGTCTCTGTTTGTTTCTTTGTGGTCACTAGATTACCCAGTACTGAAAAATCAGAGAAAGTCCCTCCACTTCTGGTTCATGTAAGCACACATCACAGTATCAGCACCATGTAATGCACCTGCATCAGGAACCTAGGTTCCCGTGGAGTCACAGGAGCCTCCAGAGCAACCAAAGAACTACAGAGAGGAGAAAGTGAAGGAGAACTGAGCAGGAAAAAGAGAAATAAAAATGTTAGCTGCCGCATGCTGCTACATAATGTGTCGAAAAGTCTGAATTGCTTGCTGCAGGCTTGATTGACTATTGAATGAAAGCAAGCTTCTAGATCACTCAGATGTGTGAGGTTGGGGTAGATATCTGCTCGCTTCTCCTCTGCCCCTCATGCCCCTTTAATAAGGAGAAAATTGATTCCCAGTTTCTGAATGAAGGTCTGTAGCTAGGAGAGAGCATGGTCCCCCTGACCGAGTAACAGCTGGGGAAAAATGAGCAGACCATATGTCGGGGAGCAGCAGCCAGAACACGGGGACAAAGCTGTGGAGCGCTGCCAAACCAGGGTTAAAGTCACAGCAGTTATGGTGAGGGGAGGAGGGGGATTGCTCAGAAATACCCTTTCAGAGCCCTGCACTGGCCTACATTTTAAGGAGTGGAATATTTAAATTCTGAACTAAAGAAGTAAGAGGACTTGTTCTCAGAAAGCTACTTAGGAGAAAAGAAAGTCAAGTGGACCTGAATATCCTTGACAGATAACTTGTGTAATTCCCTTATACTTTCCTTTTTATCACTTGCACAATCATTCTAAACCCTAGGTAATTCCAGAATTTTATCTGTGGCATCTATTGGATACTCATTTCTTTATTTCTGCTTTTCCACCCTTAGTCCTTGTGCTCCCCAAGCCAATTCATCAGTGTTTCTTCTGGGACCTGGACGCAGTGGCAGAATGGGGTCTTGTAGGCTAATATAACTGGCAGCTGCATAGCAAATCTGCAGCCCCTGGAAGAGGAGCTGAGTTTGTGGAGACTTTTATGCAACAGGAATTGATCTGCAATATGTTCACTCTGAAACTTTTTTACCACCTACCTAGAAACTGATTATATCCGGCAGTCTGTTCCAGGCCCACCAAGGAGGCCCTCGCTGGTGATGTATAGTTTTATTAGGGGTGGAATGGAGAGCTGAAGCTAATGAACTCAGCTGGCTCCGTGAGAGATTACCGAGGAGCAGCAGCAGCTCCAGACAAAAAAGAGATGCAGGCCTGGGCCCAAGGTGTAAACCTCTACAGCTGTAGGACACAGCCGTGTTTTTCATATGAAATATTAGTGTGAGTTGGGACTGCAGCGAGTCCTGGCCTCTGCTAAGTACTTAACTTTTTGTTAAGTCTTTATCAGACAGTGCCCACCTGATTTGTCTTACTCTGTGCACATGGTGCATAAGTGTTCATGACCAGCTTGATAAGAAATGAAGCAACTTAGAATCCTTGTTTTACCAAAAGCCAAAGTTTTAGAGTAGGGCAATTTGTTCTGGAAAGAATATAGGGATATTCTTAAAAACTGCACTCTTAAGTTTTAGTAAGAATCACATTCATCATAGTCCTAATTACATTTCTTTAATCTAACAGAGCTCTTCTGAAACTTTGTGCTTTTAAAGGGAGTAACTACTTAGAGAAGTTTAAACAAAAATAGTGAAACTGTTCACATTAATCAGTTGTGACTGATTTAAATGAAACCTAATTGCCCATATTTTGGATATTTCTATTAGGACTAACAAACCTAAATGAAAGCAATTGGAAAAGAAAAAATTTATGTTGCCTTTCACACCTTCTTGGTTATTCTTCTGCAATCAGTCATTTTAGATCATAGCCAGTGCAGTATAGCTTGTTATGTATTGGCTTATAATGTTAAAGGGAAAAATAAATGAGAATATCCTTCTGGAATGGCAGTGATATCTACAAAATTTCTTCTTAAATATGCAAAACAAAATGGATTGTTAGAAGTGATCCCCTGAGGATGGTGCTTCTTTTGTCAGTTTTCTACCACAGGATACCCTTGCACTCTGACAGAAAATTGCTCATTAATCTCCAAGGACTGACCAATTTTTCAAAAGAGTCACTCAACTGTGCTGCCACTGTTAATTTTTTTAAGCATTATGAGTACTATTAATTGCTTACTGTGGTTGGTAATGGCAGTAATCCTCTCAGAATGGGACATTAACTCCAAAACAAGTCATTAGTCTGTATACAGTAATTTACACTTACTTTTCAGGAGGTAACCATCACACCTTGATATCACTGGAGATTTAAGATATTTCTCTTTAATATTTGTATCTACTTTTAAAGATACTATTATTTTTTACTGAATATTGTGTTATTAGAAACCACTTCCATTTACAGCTGTAGACACAGGAAAGAAGTTAAGGGCATTTGACCTTCACTTTGATCATGGAGAGAATTTTTTCTCTTTAGAGCTTTTTTGCTGCCTAAGACAGGGAAAAGGAATGGAGGCTTCATATTGCTTCCTCTCAGATGAGTGAGATGTGACCATGTTTGGTCATGTGGAGTCACCTTTTGGAGCAGAGCAAAGGCAGAAGCCTGAGAACATCACCCTGTGAAGAGAGGGATCCCAAAAGAAAGGGAGCTCATGACTTTGTTTTTCCCTCTGCCTTGAGAAGCTATATACTAAGTGCTGCTGCCCAGCAGGACAGGGGACTCCAGTAAACCACTTAATTGCCTACATCAATGAGTACATCAGCTCATGGAAAAAAAAAGAGAAATCAGGGTATTGTACTTAATAAATGCATGTTCTGTGTCTATTTAGGGACCAACCTAAGGCAGCTAGCAATTTTGATTGTCTTCATGCTTGCTGTAAGAAGCCAAATAGGTCTGGAGGAAGCACTGGAGGATCTGGAAGAGAGGTTGGTAGCTGAAGTATTTTGTATGGTGTTGGTCAGCAGACACTCTTTAATTGGAGAAACATTCCTGGTGCCCTCTGTGCTGAGGTAGCTATGGATGAACATTTTCTCCATGCCTTATGGTTCATTTGACTGTCTGCCTAGATGAAGCTTTTTCCTCCCAAGTGTCTTAAAAAGGGAGGTTGTAGGTTTTTTGGGGTGGAAGTGACGGGAAAGAATATATTTTCCTGCCTCATCTAGATTGTATGTTGCCTTTACCACCTCTGCTCCTGTCCACTACATCTCAATCCGAGCACTGCTGGAATGAGAAGTGAAGGAAGAAGGAAAAGTTGAGTTTCACAGAAAGGAAGAACCTGCAAGAACTGGTGCTGCCAGATGTGGATTTTGTCCAGAAAAGTTATGTCTTTAGTTACGAAGGAGAAATGGGGAAGGGATTATCTTCTTTCTGTGTCTGTTCCTCACTCTAAACTTTTCTTGACAGAAAGTGCAGGACCCAGGAGTGGCTGTGCATATGTGGCAATATGGAGCTCAAAATCTCTTCACTGAAGTCACTCTTTTCCACCCAACTACCTTTGAACAGCTGTCAGGTCAGTAAAGTCTCTTCTAGATCATTACAGAATGACTGCAGAGGCAGTTCCTTTGATTTTGCAGTCTGGAATATTAGCGGCCAGAACCAATGTATTGATGTACACACACATGGGCAGAGAGGTGGGAGGACATGAAATATATTTGCTTTCACATTTAGAAAAGCAGTTCTTCCTTTGTTTTTTTTGTCTGGAATGAAATAAATCTCATCTGTGAAGTAAACATCTAGTAAATGTATTTAGTTGAGATTTTCAAAAGCACTACATGATTTAAGATACATAGTTTCACTAAAAACCTGAGGAGTCTATGCTCCTAGGCTGCTAACACGTGCTACGTATGCCTGTTTATACTGGATTCCTTACAGTGGATTCACAGGTAGCGTAGCTCAAATTGAAGTTGTGCTTTGGTATATCATTCATCGAGGGCTAAAACGTTAGCCATCGACACAGTCCCAAATATTTTCTGTTTTTGGGATGTGCTTTTTCAGAACACTGCTTGGTGGTAGCAAAGGGCACTTCCCAGTAGCAGCTTCTGCTGGTTGAGAAATTAGTAACCTGGAGATGTTTATAAGTCTTGCCTGGTTTGCTTGGAGATAGTAAACGTTCAGACAAAATTACATGCACGTAATACTCCCTGCAGAAACTCCAAATGAGGCACTGGAACGTCCTGACCCTGCAGCAAATACTCAACTTACTTCGCCACACCATTCCCATCTAACTATTCTTTATTATTTGTTCACATATTCTAGGCTACCTGTCTTTTTTTAATCACTTTGCCTATGGACACCATGGAGTTAGTTTGTAGAAAGGCAAGTGTTAAGTCTCATTTCAAGTGCTTAGCCATAGGGTCATTTGTGCAGGATTCTTTGCTTAATGCTGTTGACTAGCAGTAGTTTATAATGCTCTGTACACGTGAAATTCTCATTCCTCTTTTCTAATACACTTTACCTGTTTCAGATTTTGGGCATCTTGCATTATTTTCACCTTTACTAGTTCTTAGAACTATAATCTTTAGCATTTCTTTTGCTTTTCTTTAGAAATGTATTGAACAATAAAAATTGCAGGGGTAGAGAATGATAATACTTACACTGATAATTATATAACTGCATACAGTTAAAAAGAGGAGTTTTCCAATTAAATCAGAAGAATTTTAGACATCATGCTTTATTTATCCAGATTTTTGGAAATTTTGATTACTGAAATCTTTATCTGTAATAACCATTGTGACTTGGTTATAAATGCACTGCAGTATAAATTATAGTAGAAAAGCTTATATATTTATATATAACCTTTTCTGTTTAAAACTACATGCTTGGTTTGGAAAGAGCCTTTATTAAGTTGCTTGCTGGCCCAGGAAGACACTTTTCCTGTCATGGTACCACAATATTGATTACAGTTATTAGATGTAAGGGCAGAGTTAGGGTTGTTAGTTATATAGTCAAAATAGTGATTAAAACTGTAGAAACACATAGGAAAACCAAATCATCTATCTGTTTCAGTGTTTAACTGAGAGAAGTGCTCAACTGTGTAAATAAAATCTTTTTTGAATATTTCCAGATTATTTGACTGGAGTTCATGAAAAGAGGCTTTGTTTGTTTTATGGATTTATACACAGTTTCTCTAAAATAATCTATTTGTAAGTGAGCCAGTAGATGATATTCGGCCATATGGGAATTGCTAGTTTTCTTGCTTATTTTTCACTCTGGAATAGAGGTGAGTCTGACTTATTGTCCTTGGTAAATGAAGTTATGTGCTGTCAGGAAGGATACAGCCTGGAAAAGGAAAAATGTGGATCTAAATGAAATAAAAAAATTGCATAATGGTTATACGTAAAAGTCAAGGAAAGTAACGTCCCACGGTTGTATAACTTAGGACTCTTAATTACAGATCTGAACCTCACACATAAATGGATGACACACAAGTGGGGCTGAGAGTGTGTTTGTTGAGAGAATTTGTTACAATTTAAGCATTTGTTGTGCATAAAAGCAATAGTGCTAAGTATACTGAAGCCAACAGAATATTATGGGAATTATTTTTCAGCAAAAACAGTATTTAACAAGATGTAGGTTCAGTCATCTGCAAAATACTAATAGAGTCAATTTTATTCTTAAAATAATTCATAATTTTTCCTGTCCTTCTTCAGTTAGACATTTCATCCATGATGCAGGAGAACCTTGATCAGTTCCTTGTTTTGCCTAAGGGAATCTGGAGCCCCAGTTCTTAATACCTAAGGCTGTGGGGCAAGAGAAGGGCTACTTTTGATCTTTCTTTTTGGATCTCTGAATTGGATATATAATGAGAAGAAGGAAATAACTGTTCCACTTCTGCTTATATGGTATTTCAGAGGAGTTTTTCTTTTTCTCCAGAAGTTAATTTCTGAAGAAAATTTGGCTTTTTTTAATCCCATTCAATGTACTACATGACATTGTTGCAAGTCTAAATAATATCACCTGGAAATGCTACATTTTTAAACTTGCAGAGTGTAATGGTCTGAGCCTTGAGTGAGTGAAGGGGCAGTGGTGTCATTTGTTGTTGAAGAGTGGGCCAGGACTTGCTTTGGACTCCTTTAGATGGAAGTCTGTGAACACAGTAACCCTCTGTTGGCATGTGTTGAAAAGCAAAAGGAGCTGATTTTAACATGTGAGGATGAAGGAAGTGTAATCTACATGCAATTTTTTAAATGTTTCCCCTTCATTTTTGCCCCAGAAACTCTGTTTTATTGGAAAAGAAAGCGAAATATAAGAATTATATTGCTTTTCAGAAAGCATCAGGATTTGATGCTTTCAATATATCCACCACAAGTGATGATCACTCTGAAGTAGTGTTTCCTCCTGAAGTGATGGAAAGGGCTCCAAGGCCAAGAGAATTCAAACCTTATTCTTGTATTGAAAGAAGAGAATGACTTAATCCAGAAAGCTTTCTTGAGACATTCTGGTGCCAAGTGCATCTTAGAAAGGGTGGATGCACCCTCAGACTGCTTTAAGGCAACATAGCAGAGGTCAACAATAAGCACGTTTTGGGGAAGAAATTGTTATTTTTAATCACTAAAAATCTATAGTGTTTGGTAACTTTGATTGTTTGTTTGGGTGTGAGATATACAGAAGACTTTCTCTGGAGGTAAGGAGAGGAATCAAGCCAGACTTCCCCCATTCTGTAGCTGCTAAGCCATTAGCATATAAATGGAGGATGAGAATGCAATGTTTTTAAAACTAACTCTCGAATAAATGTTTTAGCAGGTGTTTGAAAAGAAAATATTTCATTTTGATATTAAATAGAAATTTCGTGTTGGATGAAATGTTTACTGTTTTTTTTTTCAAGGGGAGTAACTGAAAAATATTCTATCCAGGTTGATCTGAGTATGTTCTATTTTTCAGTTTAGCAGATAAAACAAAAATTCCCCATTCACTGCATACCGTCACCTTGGTGATGGATCCCTGTTGTAAAGGTATCTACATGCTTGCAAAGTTATTATGACCATATTTGCATGTCCATTCTTACCTCTGGAAAAAAAAAGTTTGAAATGGCTGCAATAGCAAAAGAAGGGAAAAAAGAGAACAAAACAAACAAAAGACTTCATAGAGATAATCTGTCATTACCATTTCCCTAAATAACCCTGTTCAGTGTCAAACTGAGAGAAGCACTGCGAAGGGTGACTGTGCCCACACTTGCCCTCATTACTTGGCTCCGATTTCATCAGTTTTAGAGACGCAGAGAAGTTTTAAGACAATGTTCTTCCAATTTTCCTTCTCAGCTCTAAGGAACTTTCACATGCAGCAAAACTCCCAGGGAACTTTCTTATTCTCTAAGGGAACAGAGGAACAGATCACATACATAGATAACGTGTGTTTTGACTTGGGAATTGAAGTGAATGTGTGTCCTCTTTAAGCGTAGTCAGCAAGAGGAAGTGATGTGAAGGTAGGAATACTTCAGTGTATCAGCAGTGGCAGCCCAGGAACATCAATCTGCATAGAGCCGGTGCTGGGATAGTTACAGAACCATTATAATTCAGCATTTCAGTAGCATAAAGTGCAAGTCTGTGGAGACCCTTCTGTTCTCCCTAGGATGAGAGAATGGGAAAGAAAACGATTTTACAAGTTTGGCAGAACAGAGCCTGTGGCAAGAGGACAGAGGGAATAGTCTGTTTCATTAAGTCAGCTTGATTAAGTAAGTTTTATCAGGAATATTTGTGCAATTGTAACAAAGTTGAATAAACAAAATAGATAAAATTTCCTGAAGAAGCAGAAATCAAGAACTGGGGGATTGGAGGGCTCTGAATTTGAGGAGAAAGCTGAGGCTGTTGCAAAGCACTCCCCATAAATCCTTACCTGCAAGTTGCTGATTGTTCTGCTGCAACTGGTAGAAGTTCAAAACATCCATCATCTTTCAGGATTTGTCTTACACCATCTAGGGTAGAGATGTGTGACATGATCTCAGAGCTGCAGACAAAGGTCTTGAGTCTGTCTTCATGCAATGAAGCACCTGAAACTACTTAAATCTCACTAGAGTCAAAACAATTTGTTAGCACCCAAAGAGGAATGAACCTAAATAGTTTACTGAAATGGAGCCCAGAAACAGTACAGTAGTCCTTTTATTTCCCCCTTTCTCCTTTTCTTCTTTTCTTTTCCCTCTCCTCTCCTCTCCTCTCCTCTCCTCTCCTCT
>JAWLRI010000731.1:2493493-2550937 GCA_034781795.1 Crypturellus tataupa
CTCTCCTCTCCTCTCCTCTCCTCTCCTCCTTCTTCTTTATTATTTCTTTTCTTCCTTTCTTTTCCATTTCCCTATTCCTGAAGAGTGTGTAGGCACCGTTCACTTTCATTGCAAGAGGAGGGCTGGTAGTTCAGTAGTCACACTGTACACCCTCAGCCCCCTGAATCAGATGCTGAACTGCAACACTGAAATGAGCACAGATATGGCTTACTCTTTCCTAACCCTTGACTACATCGTTAGGATGATAATATTATTTAAGTCTAATGTGTCACAAAGAAATGGTTACATTGTTATCCAGTGGAGACCCCATAACAATGCCACAGTGACTGCAGCTTTAATGAGGAACTGCAAGATTTCAATGGCAGCAAGAATTCATTGCTAGTCTATGACCCCATGATGAAACCATTACAATGTAGTTGGAGATATGAAGTTATTATGGGAAAACTATTTCATACCAAGTCTATAAGGACCTTTTTGATGGTGCCATTATGAAGCCATTACAATGTGAGGTTATGATGGCAAAATGGCTTCAATGAAACCCTATTATGGTTTAAAAACAGAATTAAATGGTGTCAGGGGGAGTTATTCCTCCTTTTAAAGCCTAAAGAAATTAAACAGGATCTCTCTCTTTCTCCAAACCAAAACAAGGAACCATTAGAAGCTGCATTCCTGATACTTGATCAGAAGGAGAGAAACCATGTTCTCTCACAGTCAACTAAAATTTCTAATAGCAAGAAAATAATGGTCACTGAGTACCTAAGATCTTCTGTAACTACGTAAATAAAAATGAAAAACCATGAAAAATCCCAGAAAATAGTTTACATATTAAACAGAATTCTTGTGAATCCTCCTAACTCTATTACAGATTAGTCTATTGCAGCTTCTTATTTTTCTTGAGGATGTGTTTTTTCTGTCTTCAATTTGCTCTTATCAAGTAGTTTTTTCCTACCTCAGAAATAAATTAAAATTCCACTGCCACTCCCAGTCTAGGATTCTGAGTGACAACTGAGGCTGACTGTCAAAGTAAATAGTATATTTCAAAACTGAGTAAAAATTTCCCTACCTAAGTCTGACATCTCCTCAGTAATATGATTACTAATCATTTGATATAAAAGGTAGCCTAATCTGATCACTTGTTCTATCACTGATGCTGGAAGGGAGTAAAATGTAGTTTTACAAAATATTTGGGATAAGACCATCCTGGTTTGGAGTAGTTAAAACAGTATTTTTGCTCTGAACAAGATACCTAAATATACTTCTGAGTTTTCCAGGTGTTATTATCTAAATTCTTGTTGGTGTTGTTTAATTTCAGATGAGCTATTCAAAAAGTTTGACTAGAGTTTATTTGGTATCACAGAGGAACCTGGGACTCCCATGCAATCTCTTGACTGAAAGGCCCCCAGTTTTTCTGGAGGGGATGTCCCCGTCTGTAAGTTGAGAAATTTTATCCCAAATCCAAGAATGCTTTTATGGAAATGCAAAGATTTTCCAAAATGTTCCAGGTTTGACAAATTTGTTTCCTCTACATAAGAAAAAGATGTTGGAAAATGTTTCTACCCGCTTTAAATAACACCTGTGTTAAATGTGCTGGACAATTGTTATGGATTTGGAAACTGAGAGTGTGTAAGCCAAATTTCAAAGACCGACACTGATGTGGGGTCTTTCCTTATCCACCTCACTCAGTGTGTGTATAAAATCACTCAGATCGTCATAATAGGCCATTCCTTTTATTGCAAAGCTGCAGTGCGAGATGTGAAACCTGGTGAATAGCGGTTGATGTGTCCTTGTAAATATGTTCAGTGACAGCCCGAAGTATAATTATTGTCTTTTCTGACACTTTGCCTCTGAAGACTGTGACCACCGAAGAAGCCTTCTGGGTAGAAGGGACAGAATTGTCGTTAGCTGCTGAGGAAACCCAGCACTTTGCAAAAACTGGAGCAGAAAGTAAAACCTTGAGCAGTGAGAGGTTTCCTCCTGAAAACAAATCTCGGTGTTTTACACAGTGCAAGTATGCCTTTCGCAGCTTCTTTGCAGATATCATTAAATGGATATTCACTGTTCTTTTTTGGACCACATGCTGTTTCAGCACTGTGACAGCAAAAGAAAGTTAGATTAACAAATGACAAATGAGTTTTATATTTCACATTTCAGATAAACTAGAAATTATAGATTTTTAAAATGATTTTGGTATTAAAAACTATGGCCCAGCTATCAGTTCATCAGTCAAATAAAAATCATCAAATACCCTAAAGGATGGATTTTGTCTTCTGATGTGCTGTATGCCAGTAATAAATAAGCTGTCCCACATTTGGTAATGAAAGTCTCTGTGAAATACTGTAGAAGTGTGTAATATCCAACACCAGGAGTCCCAAATTCTGTCCTCCTCATCCTTTGCAACTTTTTAATGCGTTTGAAACCTGTTTGACATCCTTGGAACAATGCCATCCATCTATCTCTGTTATGTCTGGTAATGAGGAGGTTATCATGGAAAATGGTATAACACAGGTCCTATGAAGCATATTGCAGAGACAGGCCTCTGAATAACTCCAGAGGCTACCAGTTTAGTTCTGACATTGGTAGAATTAAGCTTGAGGTGATAATTCTTCCTGGTCTCCTGGTGATTACTTGGGTATCTGTATCAGTCCCACAGAGATAGTTGCTGTGTGGTGTATATTATCTCAGGCGCGATTCAGGGCTGAGCCTGGTTGTGTACACCCATGGCATGTGACATGCAAGATAGATAATGCAAAAAGTGGAGAGCAGCAAATCGTAGAACATAATGGCCAAATAACATCTCCATGTACTCGATCTTCAGGTCATAGTCTTCACCAGAGGACAAAGGTGCTTTTCACACTCTTCATCCTCCTTGTACTCTTTGAACCTTTTAGTTGCCGCACATGCCTGGGAAGTAGAAGTCATAGTTTCAGTTTTTCTGAAGGAGATGGAAAAAATTCAGGATCCAAAGAATTCAAACCCAGTATCTCTTTCTGCTGCTGTGCTCTGTATCACAGTGGAACACCCTGTCTGTGTCTCCAGACTCTTACATTTAGCTCCTTTTGGCAGCTGGCACCACTTACGAGCTGTAGTCTGAGAGAAAGGAGCAAACCTGAACATCTTGACCCTTTTTCTACCTTTTTCATAATTATAGTTAGTAAGAAAGCTTTAGGGAGACTCTCTTTGTCTAAAATGTAGCCTTGGCACACTTTGCTGTGTTTCCTGCAGTCCTGTTAGATTCGCTTTTTGGTGGACCAAAGGTTGTGTCCAACTCAGACACAGACCTGAGTTTCTGCATAGGCGTGCAGAGAGTTGGTTGAATATCTGCACTTCGTCCTAACACATCTAGTCAGGATGTAGAGAAGGAGTGTACCCACAGAGATGGGAAGCATGATGGGTTTCCCCTCAGTTAAGATGATTTAGTTACACTCTATGGCAATTTTAAAGGCTTACGGAGCAAAATTTGGTGTTGTGAATTCTCCTTGTATTCTTTCACTGTTAGCATGTGACTAGCTTCGCAAAAGACAGCCTGTCTTTGAAACTGCTCTTTGGGGGGCCTCACGTGGGGAGACTCTTTCTTTCTCTTTCTCTCTCTCTTTCTCTCTCTCTCTCCCCCTCTCTCTTTCTTTCTTCACAGCAGCTAAAGGAAATGCTAACATGAAAAAAGCCTGCAACAAACCTGTGAGGAATATCTAACCATTACAAATATGGCAATACTGAGTTAATTGCTAGGTGATTAATTAAAAACCAAACTCTAATGAGCACGAGTCCTTTTATATCAAAAAAGCATTGTGGGACTGGAGTAAAGAGCACAACTGTATTTCTGTTACCAGTAGCTTTTGAGGAAGAAAAATAGGGTATCCTGAATTGTTTACATCTTGTTAAAATCGTATCTTGAGCTTAAATGAATTGAATGACTGCTTAGATGTTTTCCTGACCTCATTTCTCCCTTTAAAATGTGATTATAAATACATATACAATTTAAATTGGCAAGGCCAGCAGAAAATCTTTTGCTTATACATTCCTCCCCAGTGCTTTGTACTTTCAGTATGACAATGATTCACAAACACCCTTCTCTGAGTACTAAAATGGCTTTCAGAATGTTTTCTTTACATATGTAAACATTTCCTCTTACTCAGTCATGGCAGTTCTCCTCTAGTTAATTCTTCTCTGAATTGTTCAGGTCTTCACATGGACATTGTTTGTCCATGAAAGATCCAGGAGAAAGAAGGATTAAGATTCAGACCTTAGCAGAGAGAGAGAGAGAGAGAGAGAAGTGAGAAAAGGAAATATGTAGGAAAGAAGCCCACGTTGATCTGTTCGGTGCCAGCTGTCAGACAGGGCCCATGGAAAACTGTGCTGTCAGACAGGGCCCATGGAAAGCTGCAGGGCAAAACGATGCAGGGACTAGAGGCCCAGATCAGAAGAGGGCACGTGGGTTGGTGGTCCACAGTAACAAGAACAACATGTGAAAATGATGAAATCAATTGATATCAATTGATATGAGGGCTAAAGCTCAGGTATTGGCGAATATCATTACAGCGTTTTGGCAAGGTCCAGTTCAAAATAAAATTGGGCTTTGTTTTTCAAGTTGCAGGTGTTAACCTGCAAACTCAGGTTAACCTGCATTAAGAGTACTTTTTATTAGAATAGGATAAGATACAGCTTCCTTTTGTTTCTGAACACATACACCTAAATCCACAAGTGCGAAATACTTTTTTCAATATCTTTGTCTCTAAATTATAAAGATTTTAGTGATCGATATTGATGAAATCATGTCTATGATATATTCACCTTATTTGCTATGTCTTATTACTGCAGTATAACTTTTGGTAGGATTACTTCTTCCACACAGTGTGAGTGCAGTTCATCCCCAGAAAAAAAAATAGATTAGTCAGATAATTTACTGTTCATGGAAAAGCAAAATACTGTTTATATGAAGATTCAGGAACAGAGCAAATGTATTTCTTAAAAGGGGAAGTTTATATTTCCCATGGCATTCAACATACATACAGTTTATTCATACTTTTCTTAGACGTATGTGACTTTTGTGTTGCATAAATGATGGAGTTTTCGGTTTTACTGCCATGACTTACTCAGTTTTTCATCTGGTTTGATTCATGCTAGGAATGTTTGAGTGTAATTGTGGCACCCAAGTTTCAAACAAAGCAGGTAATTTTTTTCTAGTTAGAGTGTCTTGCTTGGCTCCTATGGAGTTGAAAAAGCGGAACACTTGTGGGTACACTGCTGGGTTAGAAGCGCAGTCAGAGGATGCTGGTGTCTGGGGCAGAAACTTTCAAATCAGAAGGCACATTTCCTTAGTGAGACATGGAGATTAGGTAGATGGAAGTTAGAATATCTTTAGAATACATATGAACGAAACCCTCTCACTCTGAGCTTTCTGGAAGGGCAGAATCTATAGCTGGGAGTTCTTTTCCGCTCTTCTTCTGCAGTAAAACCTGAAGTGTCATAAGCTGCTACTTGCAGCTGTGTCCTCTTATTTCAGCTCTTTTTGAAAATCCAAAAAGCCCCTAATCTCTATGGATGTTATCTAGCAGAAGTAAAAACTGAAGTATTGTGAAAACTGAAGAGGTATTTCTCACTCCTACATTTGTATTCATTCGTATTCATCTTTTCTGTGCTATTGCCGTTTCGATGCATTCCTATCATAGCATTCCTTCCTCATCTCTCTTATAAGCTGAAGTATCTTGTTTTCTTTAAAATGTCCTCTGAAAGACTTCCCATTCATTCTGTCGCCTTGCACTCGTCTTCTTTAACAGTTCTCTGAATGAGTTACCAGTATTGGGCATAATGATCAAAATGGGAGCACACTATGCATTTTCATGGGCTTGTTATGATGTTTTCTATTTTGCTTGCTATGTCTTTCCTAATAATTCCCTTTCCTAATAATGATTTCCCCATTTAATTACCGCTGGCCACTGAGCTGTCATTTTCAAAGAACTGTCTTGATTTCTGTTCATAAAATGTACAATTTCTTTGTGGAACTTGCTAATACAGGATAGCACGCAAATAATTAAGCAAAGACATGAAAGGAAAATCCTTCAGTGATCACTGAAAGCAGAGAGGCCATTGCTGGCTCAGAAAATCCCTGCATTCCAAATTTTCAATAGCTGGGATAGCATCTTTATTTGCTTACTGCCTTTTTATACTTTTCTGTAAACTTTTGCCACTGGCCTTATTCAGACAGAATATCAGGCTAGACGGACCTGGCTCAGCAAGTCCATTCTATGTTATGTTCCTGACCATCAATATATTAGTGTTGTTTTTACCACACCGTTGATTTTGTATTTACCACTGTTGCAGTTCCACTGACAGGCTGAAGATTGCCCAGGACTGGAAGCCTTCTGAAGGCCCTGCTGTCAGGTGGAAGAACATACCATCATCCTAGACTTTGTCACGACTGACACTTTTACAGGCCAGCTAAGCATATACTGAGCAGTACAGGATCTATCAGAGCTCCCTGGGAGGCTACCTTAGTAAAATCTCTCTTCTGTGAAACTGGTCATTTATTCTTGCTCTTTTATACTCATCGTTTCAAAAATGATTTCTGAATATTTCTGAAAGGACTTTCCCCTGTAATGCCTGGCAGATTAGTTTTCTAAGGAGTCCCTGCAAATGGACATCTTCACGTGGTTTTGTATCATCTTTGTTAAACCTGCTTGTTGGCTGCTTCAAAGAACTTTAATGGATTTATGAGACACATCCCTGGTGTAAAAATCATTTTGATGCCTCCCTATTCCATCTTATGTATTGCTGTATTCTAACTCTGTGCTTTCTTATGGATGCAACCACTTTGTGAAAATCAAATATATGTAGTTTCCACTTTCCATGCAAACTTTCCAAAATTGGCATCATGTTTTGGTGCAAAGGTTGATGTAAACAGTAAGTTCGAGCTCTCAGAACCCAGATTTTCAGCAGTGTGTGCATGAGTTTGCGTGAGAATACGTGAACGCAAATGCGCGGGCTGGTTTGTTTGAAATTCCCTCCTCTGACCCTTATCTTTGAAGTAGGTCTTCAGCATGTTATCCCTGCAAAGAAAGGCTGCAAAATGGAAACCTCTCGTATAGTGAACAGTGATGCAAGTAATTCATTTCGTTAGTCTGTCCTCTTTTACCTCTCCTTTGACACTTGGACCACCACTGAGCTGCAAGCTCTCTGGCAGACTTCCTATCTCTGTTTTGGGAAAGCTTTTTTTTTTTTTCCCCTATTTTTTATGTCTTTAAGAAGTTGCTTCCTTAATCTTTTGGCTTTCCTTTCCACATTTAGATGTCTGGTTTATTTTGACATAACTTCTACCTTTCGAGTGGTATCTTCTTGCCGCTAGTAGCCTCCTGTCTGGATTTTTTGACCGTTTTGTGGTGTATGGGAGCTGGGGTAAGATGATTTTTAGTTCTTTTTGCCGAGTAGTGTGCTTTCACTGTGATACCTTCCAACCGTCTGTTTAAAAGCATTTACAAGCACCTTTAGCTGCCCCATTTATTTTGCTTTTAACAGTCTTCTTTATTTCGTGCAATTGCCTATTTCCAAGGTCTGTGTTAGACTGATTTTTCTTCCTCTCTCTCTTTCAAGGAAGCTGAGGTTCGCTCTGGCTGTTATTACAGAATAATTCTTCGGCAGTTACTCCCGAAGCCGAGGTGTACGTCTGCTCCAGCACTGCCCTAGGGATTGTACGTTTGTGTAGCGTGTAGTGGCCAGAATTTCACAGTCGATGTCAGTGTTGGGTCAGGTGGCTGCTGCAAAACGTCTGCTTCAGAAAGCCGGGAGAGGGAATGACATCTGGCTTGTTCACTGTCAAAACTGTGGCTAAACAGAGAAATCCCCTATTCTAGTGCAGGCTTTGCATGGTGCTGCGAATATGAATTGGAGGGTGACCCACGGAGGTTTTCTTAGCAGCCAAAAGTGACTTATTTCCTCCCACAGCTGCAGATTTATATTCTTCAGGAGTCCCCATGCCAGCCCTGCATGGGATGTAGCATGTGGACGTGATGCAGATGATGAATACTGGAGCAGCGTTTACAAGCTGCTCGTAGGTCAGGAGCCACGAGCCGGTCATCCTGGCTGTTGAGCTAAGCCGTTTCGCCCTTGGAGCCTGCAAGCTCAGTGCTTCTGCCTGTGGTCATTGATGAAATGTAGTTCTGCACTCCTACGGATCAATAGCAGTTTTTAACCCCTTGGTTGTGGAGGATATTGTGACTTTCATTCACAGATCCGTTCTTGAGTCATCCCTCGGTACATAAAAATTACCACTTTTATGAGATTGTGAGTTCAGGGACCATTTTTCTGAACAAGACATTGCTTAATAGACATCACCTCAAATACTTGAATATCATTACACCCTCCACTCCATCCTTTTGATCTTGCCTGTACCGTGTGTATTTATCCTTTCAGCTGATGCCAACATTAACCTCTTATCTTTCATTAGATTCTTGTATTCATCCAGGCTACTTGAGAAAACGGAGACAGAGAAAGGGAAGAAGGGAGGGAGGGAGAGGGAGCTTTTAGCATTCTGTGGCTGAGCTGGCTGATGTAATGTGTTAAAGGATATAGGTGCTGGTAATGTGCAAAGAGCTTGAAAAATGACCAGACAGTGCCAAGCCCACAGTGCATGTTGTCAGGAGGGCTAACAGTATAATAAATCAACCTGCCTCGTGTCAAGGGTCGCATAGTTTGATGTTTAAAGCTGTTTAGGCAGCCTAATCCAGCCAGGCACGTTCTGCTCATTTCTGAGCCCAGAGTGCTACTGTGCTGCTGGAATCACATCTGCTTTATGGTTCTTCAGGCTTTAAGATCCTGGAAGGGAAAAGTGACTGGAAAAGATCCCATTTTGAGTGAGGGGGGAGTACCAAACGAAGTATGATGTTCACCAATCTACCATATCATTTGGTGCTTGGACACTTCCTTATAGTCCTTCTTCCCTTTTTACCCCCATAATGTGATATTTAGAGAGCTGGAGAGAGGGACCTGCAGAACCAAAAGAAGGGTCTTCTCACACCACACTTGGCTTGCCGAGGGCTGGATGGGAAACTCTGCTGGGCCCTGAAGCCAGGCCCAGCCACTGCATGTCCAGGAGCTTTAATTAGCTGCCCCAGTCGGGAATACACCGGGAGAAAGGTTAACACGGCGAATCGGGCTAATTACAGACGGGAGGTCCCAGGAGCTCGAGTGAAGCGATCTTCCCCGGCCCTGATCTCTGGGAAAGAGGCTGTTAATGCCTCCGAACCCTGCAGCGCTGCTCGTTTCCCAGTCAGACACACGATGCTCTCGCAAATGGTACCTGGGAGGCACAGTGAGTTGAATCAAAAATTAGCATTTCCCTTCCATACTCTTGGCCTCTTATAGTCCTAATTCTCAGGCTTACCCCAAACCACTCATGGAGATACAGTCTAGAAACCTGTACAGCTAAAAGCCTCCACAAGCTCCCATGTTGATACCCAACTTCTCTCTAAGTAGTTTCCCTTGATTGTGCTCTCCCATCGCTGTGAAGGATCCCTCTCACTTCCGTTTGTTTTCAGCAGGTTTTCTAGCTTGGCATCTTTCCGTCTTTAGTGCTATATAAATTAAGCTCCAAATATCAAGAGTGAAGAGTCCTGGATGAAGTGGCACTAAATCTGGCAGCAGTAGTGCTGAAATGTCCACAAGCAAACGGGCGGCAGCACAGGGTGTAGGAAAGGGCTGGAGCAAAACGGTTGGCACTCGCTTCGTGC
This sequence comes from Crypturellus tataupa, assembly GCA_034781795.1. Lineage (NCBI taxonomy): Eukaryota > Metazoa > Chordata > Aves > Tinamiformes > Tinamidae > Crypturellus > Crypturellus tataupa. The sequence continues at coordinate 2,503,213 of JAWLRI010000731.1, forward strand.
AGAAAGGAGCTCCGCAGCCTGAGAGCTTCACAGGGGTGCGGAGGGGAGTTTCCAAACCCTCACTGGACGCTGCGCAGCGGCAGTGCCAGGGGAAAGCCGGCTTGGACCAAATAGCAACAAAAAAACAAACTGCAACAAAAAACAAATCAAAAACCATTCCCCTCCCCCAAAACTATAAGACAATCAGGTTTAAACAATGCCTGGAGGGAAGATTTACAAGAATGACGGCCTTGACTAGGTGGAGACTGAGAATTTGATGAATTTATTTCCCAGTTTTTGTCTCAGAGGTTTGTAAGCCTCTGTATTTGAGGGTTTATTTTGTTCAGAAGAGCAGTTAAGGTTATGATGTAAGTCATAAATGTACATTTTTTTTTGTATCTTTTCATACATCCTATGTGGACTTTATTTCTACTTGGCATTTCAGCAGATAGACTATTTTTTTTTTCCCAGAAAATGGCTCTCCTGAACCTCACCTCCTTACTCAGCCCCTGCAGATGAATGGATTTGTTTTTTTCACACTTACACAAAGATTCATGTTTTTGTTGGCATACCCCAAAGCAGCTAAAGTGCTGGCCTAGCAGCAGAACTGACTCATGCCACAACCTACTGCCCAGGTCCTGTGCAATCAAGCTCTCATCATCTCCATTCCCCGCGCACTGAGAGACGGACGGGCTTGGAGCCGTTGGACTTGGGGTGATTTGGGGAGGGAAAAGGAAATTATTTGTATAAACAGGTAATTATCAGCAGAAATCAAAGTGCAAGACAACAGACAAAAATGGTGGGTTTGATCAATTCATGCCCATATAGAGGTAGCTAAGATTTAGAATATAAAAAGTATTGTTTTTTTAAATTATGTTGGCAAATCTGCTGTCATTGTTAAGTATTTTTGAAAATCCCACCTCTGCATTCCAGTAGGAAACTTAATAAAGACCATGTACTTGAACAGCAGCTATTGCTCTCTCTGCAGTAGTTTTAAGCAATGCGATAATAAAAATGGAACAATAGAGTGTAAAACCAGAGCAAGGCAACAAACAGTGAAGGCAGAGGGCAGAAAGGACTCCTTGATGTAGAAATAAAATATATTCTTTGGCTGAAGCAGTTAAACTGGTTCTCTTGATAACAGTGCTAGGCTGTGTGTGATCAAGCCAAACTTTGCAAGTGAACGAGCATCATTTTAGAGACTGAAGGGGAAAACTATGAATTAGAATGGGTGAAGCTGTAAAGAAGCGAAGTGTCCAAAGTGTGAGATACTGCCTCTGCCAAGGAGTTAACCAAGGAGACTTTTTTAAGGTTTTCCCCCTTCTTATGGTAGTGCTTTTATGGCTTGAAATGTGAGTGTGTCACTGTCTGATATGTTGTCTTTGGCAGCAAAGCTGGTTAGAAAGTTCCCAAGCTCTGTGACTAATTCACTGCCCTCCGGCTCTGTTGGTAAGTGCTCATAGTTGTGCGCTCCAAACTCCAGTGTTAAAAAGAGTTAAAAACAAGCAAACACACGCACACCCCCATTAAAACCAGCGTCCTATTAAAAGCCGATTTTGACCTGAGCTGTTCAGAAGCTGGGACAATGCGGGATACAAGTAGCAGCCTTGCCACTGAAACACAATATAGCAGGTAGCAATAATAATTCCACTCTTTGAGTATCTAGCCTTTGGGAGGCCTAATCCTGTGCCTCCTGGTATTAATGTAATTATTTCCATCAGGTAGTAGGAATGCTGATTTCTATAGAGGGAGAATATATCAATTATAATCAATTACATGGGGTGGTTACCTTTGAAAAAATGTTTCTTTCCTACTGATTCATCTCATGCCAAGTTGATGTTAAGAATAATTTCATAGGTTCTAAACTATTTATTGTTCACTTGTATGTACATGTAGCAGAAAATATCTGGCAGATGTTTGCTGTTTAACTAATTAAAATATTAATTCCTCAGCTTTTTTACAGCATTTGCATGTTCAACCTGGTACAGAATGATGTATAAATGCTGTGAGAGAAAGGAGCTTTTAACTGACAAAATATTCTGGGCTATCATTATATCTAGTCTAATACTCCAACATTTTGAAGAACTCTGACATGGCTGTCAGCCTATACGGTTTGTGTTTGCTGGGCTTAATTCAATTATTGTGAAATGGGGTACAAATGCTATGCAATTAATTGCTGAAGGTTCCTACTGATGCTCATTGTACTTAATGTGGTAGGTGTGTGCAGTGTTTTCTGGATCCCCAGGAACGCAGGGATTGACACCAAGCGACTTAAAGCTAAGCTGTGATTCTGCAGCACCTTGATGAGACAGAAGATCAGGCCAAAGAGCAAGAGACTCTTCAGGACTGTGCAACAGCTGAGTTAACATATAGAACACTGCAAGAATTTTCAAAAAATTAATTAGACAGAATTCGCTGGCAATATTTTAATTTTATGAATTTCTCGATCACTCTTTAAATATTTCAGAGCAATTTGTCTTAGTTTGTTTTTCATACTTCTAATCCTTCCCTGATCAGGTGCGGAGCAATGAGGATAATTGGAGATTAGTGGCAGACTGCGAGTGTGAATGCATGGAGCTATAATGAGGCATCTGCAATATTTCTCCTGTGTGTAACAACAAATTGACCCTGCAGACTGTGGCTAGCACCGAGAACTGTGCATTTGGTGGTTAGCAGCAGCTGTGCGGGGGTGGCGTTTTACCTTGCCTGTGTAAAGATAAAATCTTTTTTTATTCCTCTGCAGTCTTTCTTTTACCAAAGTACGCGGGCAACCAAAGGGCCTATTGCTGTGCCTTGTGTGACACGCTGCAAGTGGCAATTATTTGTGTGCTGTAACTGCGAGACGTGCAACAAGACATGTCAGCTGGGGGAGCACAATAGAAGCTTCCCAAGTCTGTGGGGAAAAAAAGAGAAAAAATAAAACAAAAACATTCTTAAGGAATTGTATTCTCAGCTCCTTCTCCTCCCTTCCCTTCTTGCTCTTGAGCTTGAAAGGAAATATTATGTTTGCAGAAACAATAGAATATGGTGCTAAATATCCACAGATCCAGGAGGGCGAGCAAGTAACTTGCGTGTCTCTGGCCTCAACTGAAATATTGAGGAATGTTTCTTTAATCACAGAATGGCAAAACTGTTTTTTAAAAGCGAGAAGAAATGCTTGAAAGATGCCAGCACAGACACACGATTGCATGTGTGTTACCGAAAAGCAAAGGACTCTGTTCTCTCCATGCCGCTATTCAGTGTAGTTGCTGGAGGTCACTGCCTCCTGCCAACAAGATGAGACCCACACACCAAAGAACGTCACCGCCCAGGGATTTGTTCTAAGAAGGTGTCTGTGGTCTCTGCCATAGCGGAAAGCTCTCCAGTTCAGGGGGTGCCGCCAGAGCTAGCACTCACTCCAAAAGTCCAATGTGCAGATATTTTCATTGTGGAAAAAATTACAAAACAGTAAAAAAACCTCACGCCTTTTCTTCCAACTGTTGGAGAAGGACGGCATTTGAGGGGATTTTCTACCATTCTCCCTGCCTGCCCTTGCTTTTCTTCCAGGAAACTGCCCTCTTGAGCCCTGGTGTGGGGACCAGGGGATGCGCGGGCCTGGGGCAGGACCTGGTCTGCTCTCCGGGCTGGTGTTACACCCGCCTTCGTCTGCCGAGCTCGTTCCTTGCTCGTCGCACGCTCTTGGAGCGGCCTTGCCAAAACCTCTGCCTGCCATTGCTAACGGAGATAAATCTACCCGCAGCCCTGCGAGGCGAGAGCTCTCCTGCGTCTGAAGGTGAGCGCTCGACCTGGAGATCTCAGAGCGAGATTGAAGCAGATGGTGCTGGGTTTCCAGGCACTGAGCTGCTGCTACGAAAGCACTTAAGTGTGGTGCAGTTCTGAATCCCTGGGACCTGGGCCGGGCACAGGGATTTGCAAAGCCAGTGGCAAGACACTGGAAGCAGGGACGCTAACCAGAGCTCACGCTAAAGGATGGACTCAGGGATGCAGGCACAGCCTTTCCGAGCATCCTTCACAGGGGATGGCAATTCTGGTTCATGACACCTTCTGCATCATCAACTTTGTTTTCAGTTGGCATCAGAGCAAAACCAGAATCTTTAAATGGTCTCTGAAATGAGTAGTTTGGGATGAGAAATTTTGGGTTTTCAAACGGGACTACATGCTCGATTTCTTTCTCATGTTAGAAGTGATCGAGAGCCTCAGACCTTGAAAACCTGCCTGACCGAAACTTCACCTAAACAGATGTGTTTTCTGCAAAACATTGTGGCTCTGACAAACTGGCATATTTCAGTGAGATATCATTTCCTGGAAGTGCTGTGGCCAGCTCCAGATGTGTACGTTACATCTGCATCAATAGCTTCCATTGCCTAGAAAGTACCACCTATTAGATGGGGAATTTGCCAGAAGCAATTATATTTTATCTTGGTTTTATCTTGGTATATTTTATCCCGGTTCCACACCATTTGTGACCATCCAAAACATGCTTGGGTAAAACAAACAGGTGCAGCCCAAACTGCTGCAAGACACTAAACTGTAAAAGACAAATACATTTATGTGTTGTTTGTGTTGCACTGAAAATTAATATTATGCTGCTGGAGAATTCTGTCCACATCTGTAGCAAATAGAGAGAGAATTATAGGATATTACATTCTGAGGAGCAATGTGACCAGTGAGGCAGAACTTGTTCCGCAATTGCGCGGTTACAAGCTGATAATACGCTATCAGTGGTGAATGATACCAATCCAGAACTGTACTTCATAATCTAAGCAATTACTTCAAACGATTCAGCAAGGTTCCAAGATCTACTGTATTGAGAGCGGCAGAAAGATCCATCAGCAGGAATACTGTAATTTAACTTGAATCAGCAGCTAGTGATAAATCATTTGTGACCTTAAGTAAAGCAATCCCTGGGCTGTGGTATTCCCTGAAGCCAGACTGAAACCTCCCATATAATCCATTCCCAGATAAAATTGCTGGTAGTAAAAGGGCAACCCCTTGCTTCAATCTTTCCCTTCCTCACATTCCTAAAACGGAGCACTAGTCCGGTTATCACTAGGTAGGGCAGAAATCTGCAATGTAAGCTAGGGAAAGTGTTGGCCATTTCTGCCAACAACGAACAGCTGCAAATTTGAGCAGGTCTGGAGCCTTGCAGAAAGCAAAGAGTCATTAACTGGGTTAGCTATAAATGAGGCAAAGCCCGGAAAGACTGTCCATGAGCAGCCATATGGGCCAAGAGTCAAAACTAGGAGTAATGGAGCATGATTGCTTTCCCAACTGTGTGATCTCAGCAAGAAGCAAATACAAATGTCTAACACTTGCAGATACAGGCACTGGTAGCGTAATTACCAGCCCTAGTGCTGAACAGTCGCAGCTGATTAGAAATTCACTCTGTACTTGCTGAATTCCTCACAGGAGGCAGCTGAGGGATTGTGCACGAGGAGTGATTTGTGGTTCAAAATGTGATCGATAGCACAAAATAAGGCTTCAGGTCTGCTTTTCCTCATTAATAACAGGACAAGAAAAAGCAGACCTGGCTGGATCAAAAGCAATGTGATAAGACTCTACATCAGCTTGGTGCTTCAGGAGACTAATTTCTGGACTAAACAGCCTTTGAAATGATTCCATACCATGAGCTGCCATCTCCACTTCAGTCACGTTCCGATTACCGAAGCCGATAAAGACGTGCGCAAAGAGCTGAGGATGAACCAGCAGCTTCATGGACTGATTTGTTTGTTTAAACAAAAGGAAACACCAACAGAAAGGGAAATCACAGTTTGAAAAAGATGGTGAGATGGGGAAATTATAGGAGATTAGTAAAATAAACTTTAGTTTTCTCATTTAGTCTAACTGTCCTAGCAGATTTGCGTGGATGATCAGAATACTGCATAATCCTCGTAGAGACAAAAAATGGGAGTTGCCTGACCAATTATATTCTGACCTGGATCAAAAAAAGTTAACAAATAACATACATCCACACAGGATTAAGTCTACTCTTCCTTTAATGTAGGTCATCTTCTAAAAGACTTCTAAAAGACACTTTTTCTACCATTGGGCTGTCAGAATAATTTCAGTAGTTTACACTGTCACACCTGAATTAGTGTTGAAGGAAAAAAACATTCATTTCTCACATTAAATATAGTGGAAGCATAGCAAAGAAACAGGATATAAGAAAATACCTCCCCCAGGAATTACTAACTTTATATTGACTGCATCTGGACTGTTAACTTTTAATGATCTGGACCCAGGACTCCAGTAGTGTTTAATATATAATGACGATGGGACCCTACCTCCACAGTGCACCCAAAGCTCCCACTGATCTCAATGTGAGCTCTGCCATCCTGACTGGTGGCAGGATATGAGTGTGACAGAGATGAATTTTCCATTAGAACAAAATGAGTAAGACCTGTCTCAGTCAGCAGAATTCAGCAGAACAATAGACAGTCCTCAGGGTGAAAGATGCCCATCCTGGGTGGCTGAAAGTAAATTGGATAGGAAGCAATGAAGCAGACTGGGACAGCTGCAAAACCAATGTGGGCTGATGTGAAATTGCCCCAATGTAAAAAAAAAAAAAAAAAAAAAAAAAAAAAAAAAAAAAAAAAAAAACCAAAACAAAACAGCAACAAAAACAACAAAACACCTAAAACCCCTGTGCAATTATATCATTATATTCCCATTTAATTTGTATCTCTGCAAATCATGACTTTCTTTCACATCATGCCACAGAGGAAATTGCTATTTTTTATTATGTGAAGGTAACGGATGAAATTAATATTGCGTAGAAGAGGAGAGGAAGTAGCTGTGTTGTACCTTGCATTGATATCCACCTTTTATTCAGAGGAGATAAAGGAAAAATGAAATGCCATTTTGGTAAACAATGGAAAACCATTACCTGCATAGAAATTTGGACAATGACCTGAGCCATTCAGTTGAAGGGTTTTTTTCAACTATTTTTCAACAGATACAGACTTGATGTGAAGCAAGCTTCAGGTGCTACAGAAAAGCAGTTAAACACAGCCAGGGCACTAAAAGAAAGCCCTTATAGTGTGGTCTGCAGGAAAAAAACTAGAAAGGAAAGCTTTGAGTAGGCAGTTAGCTGAAAAGAACACAATGCGTAAACCAAGAAAAAGTCTCCTTGCCCTTTAGATATAATTTTGCTATGGGAAAAGGATGTATTCCCTGTATATTAAAAAAAAAAAAAAAAAGTAGCTGATTTTTTTGAATATTGAATATATTGCTTTATTACTACAATCAAAAGAACTAACGTTTTCTACTATTTTCTAAGGTTATCACTGGAAAAGAAAAAAGAAGAAAAAATTACAAGTACCTTGTTTACCTTTTTTAGTACTTGGTTAATAATAATATGACTGTTGTATTTGCTGTAAGCAAATAATAGAATAGAATATTTTCTGGAGCAAAAGCATAATTATTATTAGAACTCATGCCTTAAAAAAAAAGCTAATTGAAAAGATGAATTTTGTTAGGGGAATGCATTTGCTCCAGTCTTCATATTATACCATGATGACAGTCAAAAATCAGATCTCAGAGTTGGTTATTAATAGGATGCAGGAAAACAGTATCTATACCCTGAAGAAACAAAGCTACAAATATTTATAAGCAACGGGGTCAAGAGGGGTGACAAACTTCTTGATATCAGTGAAGTAAATAAAATGCACCAAAAATATATTTTTTTTTCACATTAGGTAAATGTAAGTATCACACAGTTTAAAGTCAGGGTTACTAAAAGTCCCCACAGCTTTGTGATAACCATTTTTGGATGTGTAGGGTTGAGGCATCTAGTAAGTTTACATTTTCAGAATGTATTGCTCTAATACATGATCTCAATTTATTTTACTCTCATTAGAGCTTTTACATGGCCCGGTGTAAATATTGTTGGAGCAACTTGTCAGTGCAAATGGAAATCTAAAGATAGTTTATTGCTGAAAAAAAAGTACAATCTGTATTGCTTAATTATAATAATCTATGGAGATTATTCTTGCATAATGCCATATAAAACAATAAGAGAAAAGATTGCTGGCAGTCAAGGTAAGATGTTAGTAAGCTTGTAGTTTGATGCTGAATTTCTTATTTAAACTCTCCTTTGGAAAGGTATACGGCTGCAGAAGAGTCACTAGCTCCCAGCTGGGCTCCCATCACGGTCCTTGCAGTGGGTTCTTACTGGAGTTCCTCTCCTCTGTGTAGTTATGTGCTTTCACGATCTTTGGAAGAACTTACTATCCTTGGTATCTCTAACACTAAATCACAGGTAGCTTTACCTGGAAAAAATGAGACTGAGTTAACTTATCTGTGGTTTCAAAAAGGGCTATGGATCCAATTTCTTCTCTATTGATGTACTCCTCAAATTACTGTGCTGAAAGACTGTTGTGCTCAATGGAAGATGGACTGTGCTCTAAATAATTACAGAATGTTTCAGCATCTGTATTAATTTGAGAACATTTTCATTTATTTCAGTTACTACTCTAGACTGGTAGTGCTGAAAGTGAGAACCTGACAAAAGATGAGAGTGTCTTGTACTCCGATCTCACTGAATATGAAAACTACTGGCTGTTGACCCTGAACGGTGCCTCACCTAAGACTTCACTCTTCATTCTTCTTTATCAGAAAGGGGCTTCAGTGTGAGCTTTGGTGAATTCTTCACCACGATCTCTAAATACAGCCCTTCTCCAAATCCCTCAATAAAGCATTTTTATCCCATGACCAAGTACTGAACTATGAGGCTGCATCGTGTGAAAAAAATCACAGAATTCTACTCAGATGTACTCCACGTGCGTGTGATGCAGTCGCAATTTTAGTTTAAAACTCAAGTCTTCTTGCTTTTACCTAGGAGAACCCTCCACCATGTACCAGGTGAGTGCAGAGCAAGTAGGAACATCCGGGAGTGACAGCCGCAGAGCTCCAGGTGGTTTTCCTGCTTCCCAAGCGGGAAGCACAAGCTGGAATTTGCCCTCGCTTCATCCTGCTTTTCTCCTCAGCTGCAAGTGTCTCCTGAGGGATCTGCAAGTTGAGGCCCCCCAGAAACTGAGAGATAATTGTCATTTCTTTGAAATAAAACACACTGCCATTATTTTATGTGTGCACTGTCTGATTCTAGTTACATGGTTTGCAATAGAGCATTTTAACATAGCCATGGTATAAAGCTATAAATAACGTTTAAATCTTTTTCTTCTTTTGTGCTTAAGAACTATATTATTACATAAACTTTTGCTAGTTCTAGTAGTCATTCTAGAGCCATGTTTGCAATAGCAACTCCCCTGTTACATTACTGCCGTTGCAATAAATTATTGAAGTGCAAGTCTAAATACATAAACTTCTATTTCAATTTGAATTCCAATTTAAATATTTCATGTGATTTTCCTATAGATTGTTCATTGATGCCTAATAATTGCATCATGGGAACAAATATAGTTTTGTTTTTGAAAGGTGTTTTTGGAAATTGTACCAGGGCTATAAATTATTCAAGGAAAAAATAAAGTTAGGAGTGTTTGTCTTGGATAAGCCAACAGGATACAAGAGAAACAATATTTGTATCAGGAAGAGTGTATTAAGACTAGTCATAAATTCAATATTGTAAAGAGGGAAAAGCTAGAGACATGCTGTAAACATGTAGTCTTAATGTGAAAGGGAACTTATTTGCTTAAATCATTACTGACTGCCTCTCCAAATGGGAAAAGCAATAGAAAAACAATTGATGTAACCCATTTTCCCAGCCATACCTGCCACCTTACCTGATCTTCTGATCAGATGATTTTTTTTTGTCTTTGATATTCCTTGTCATTTGATGTAATTTCACTGACATTTACAAATTGTATTGTGAAAAATAGTGGTAGTGACGTGCCAGAAAATCAAAGAGAAATAACTGTTTTATTTTATTGATCTGGTAGTTTTTCTTATTTTCTCTTTTTTGTTGTTTTTGAGAGCCCCTACCTATTGAGTAGTACATTTCTTCAGCCAGCGTAGGGGGTCAGTTTCCATTTCGGACCTGACCTAGGAAGTAGCAGATCTGTACTTGCCTTTGCTTCTCCAACTACTATTGTTCTGCTAGCAGCAAACTCCAAAGAAGTTTGAGAAAGAAAAAAATATCTGGTTTCATGAATTATCTGGTATTGAACTACAGAAATAAGCATTATATGAAAAAAATCATATAACGGGAAATAAAATTACTAGAAAGAAATGAAAGAAAGAAATGAAACTATGAAAGTTCTTGTGCTTTTTCTACATTCAACCTACAGAATAAGAATTTTGTTAAAATTCTGATATTTGTCACATGAAAGAACCATCTTAATAATATGACCTTTCTTTTTTTAGAAAATAAATGAATGGTGGGTGAGTAACAAAGAATCAAAATACCATGGAAAGCTAGGTTCAGCATTTAGGCACAGACTAAATGTGAATGACTATGGTGTGTTGTTATCTGACAACTAAATTGCTATTTTAGTAGATCATTGTTTAATGACGTTGAATTATTTGTAGTCCCTATTGGTCTGATGCCTTCTCATTTTACAACGATTTCTTTACAGCACGATAAGGAGGGTGTAGGAAGTGGCTTTGCAGTCCAGGAAACTTCAAAACTTTTCTTGTTCCATAACTTAAAACCAACACTTCTTGAAGATGAGAGAGAGGACAAGGTTTAGAGGTGCCAGTGCTCCAGTGGGAACCTGGGCTTCATGAGAACCACATTCCAGACTTTGGTCTTCTTAAGGGGCTTGAATTTCTGTGTAAGTGTTATCACCACTAAGCTATTCTCTTTTCTGTCTGCCTCTCCCATTTTGATCAGAAATTCTGTCCTGGAGCAAAGACATCTTTCCCAATGAAAGTTTCATCTGAACTAGTACATTCCTGTGGAAGGCTGTGATTCCAATATATTGACATTTTTGGATGGAGTTGACTAGCACTACCCATGATTATTTATATACAGAATCAAGTATCCAAAACAGTGAGTAGCTGAGTAATCACATACTTGCTAGCTAAGACTTTTTTATATATATTTTGATGTATTACTTCTTAATAAATTGGAACTTATAAATGATATATTGTTCAATAAAACCCATACCTGAAGTTCAACACGCTTACGGGAAACAGTCTCCAAGCTAAAGCTATTTAAATATATGCTATAATGGATTCGCCTTAATTTTGCACAGGAAGTTCGTCCATGTTTTTTTGCCTTTGTTTTCTCCTGACTACAGTTTTATGTGGCATTAGCTAGACAAAACAAAGTTCTATTTACACATGCAGCTAGTGACATGGTGCTTCAGGTAACATTCTGTATATACTTTCTTTTGTAATTTTTAGTTTCAGAATTGGATGGTACATTTCCTGGGAATATTTTTATGCTCTTAAATCATATTGTTGACCTTATCAACGTTATCAAGTTTATAGACAAACTTATAACAGTGCTTAAGTATGAAAGCTACAACTTAGCAAGTGTGATACACAAAACTCAAGGTGAAAGGGTTAATATAACACAAAAAAGGCTTTGATGGAATGAAAGGGAAGTGTAGGGTAGGGACTCCTGTTGAAATGATGATGGCAGAATCAAGCTGCATCTTTTGTTCTTTAATGGTGTTATTTATCATGAACCCTTTAATACTGGAAAATAGATTTTTAAATTATTTTGACGGGGATGACATGAAAACTAAGCAGATGCTGCTCTTTCTCTACGTGAACATGTCCTAGTTCAGAGGACACTCAGGCCAGTACTGCAGGAGGCTTTTTGAAAAATAGATGCTCAGAGAGACAATCTGGCCACAGCCTTATGCCAGAAAAAAAAAATTAATACACTCTCCTCTTTACCTTTCTCTTTGTCTTTTTCCTATGAAATATCAGCTTTACACAAGCAAAATGCATAGGGAATTCCTTAGGCAATACTACCTGCTTAAAGACATACTGCATATTCCTTTAAAAAGTACATGAAAATGGAGATGACTTTGGAAAAAGAAAGCTTTTCCTGTCATAGCATATTTTTCCAACATTACTATGCCTCCTATACTAGTAGTGGACCTTAAGGAGAACTGCATTTTTGCATAAATGGAAATTCTTTAGTTTGTCATCAAAAGGAATCAGGATCACTTTGAAAAGAAAAACTGAATGTTTAAATGAGTTTAAATTTCAGCATCATGGACACTAAAACTTTTCCCCAGTGTAATGATCTTTGTTTAATTATTTTGTACCTGTATAGTTTGCTTAATCTTTTAATTAGACCCATATACTGCAGCCGCAAGCATAGTAAGTATCAGTAGCAAAAACATAATTCTCACAGCTTTTCCTAAGATTATGTTCAACTTTTTAGCTCAAATGATTGAAAAAACAAATTCCCCCAGCTCCACTAATGCCCCTCAGACACAGACGTTTCCAACGGAGAGCCCTGGCTGCCGCGCTGCTGGGAGTTTCCTGGTGCCCCCGTTGCACGGGGTGACAGACCCCCACAGGCCTCCAGGTGAAATGTGGCCATTTCGCACCTATCCCTGTGTTCTCAGCACCATCCAATTAATGCTGGACCCCGACCAGCAAGCAACTCCAGCAGAGAATATTATTGCTAGCCCTACTGAGCACCTGCTGGTAAGGTTTCCCTGTTTTCCCCCGCACTCTAAATGCTCTCATTGCTTATTCATAGAGTCAAAGATTAGAGCCGGAAGGGGCCAGTATGATCACCTAATTTCTAATAAGAAGTCTATCCAGTTTTTCACACTCCCCCTTTTCTTGCCACATTAGAAGTGGACACTGAATATAGTTTCCAGAGAATCATTTGTTTGGAATTTGTTTGTATGTTTGTCTGGAATTTGTTTGTTTGTCTGAATTGTGCTGAAGTCCAATATCCCATTGTACTTCAGTCTTCTGGGCTTGTTCAGGTAACATGGTTTCTCGCTCAGCTGCCTCTATTAGAGATTCTCCAGGACTAGGCTCTGTTATACAGTCCTGGTCTCTGGTTCGTCTGTGATCTCAGAAGTCCACATGAAACAACTCAGTTGTGTAAGAAACTTACAGACATCTTGCCATGAGAACTTAAAATAAACTGAATCCACCAACATTTGTGTAAATTGTTCAGGCTTGCATACAAAACTGGCCTCTTGAGTTGAGCCTTGAGTCTTTTCTCCTTTTCCATTTTCTTTTTCTTTTAATAGTAGGACAATATCAATATCAGTCAAATGTGAAATGAAATGTAATTCAAAAGAGCTCTTAGCTTGGCTAACTACAGCTGGAACAATGCTCTTTTAAAATGTTTCTGGTTCCTTGATGCATATGACTTATACTTGGATGGTTTAAAAACGGGACAGATGATAGGACACATGACTGTCTGCAGCCCTCTGCATAGAGGTGCCCTGAAAAGATTTGTGTATGCTTAATCCTGGTAGGGCAAAGCCCAACTTGAATTATTCTGTATATCCTATAAAATGGAGAGGAAGGCATTTCCAATTTAAATATGTCATTGGCAATCTAAATCTAACAAAGAAAAAGTAAATATTTTTCAGACTTGATCTTTAACTGTGTGTGCTCAGCTATGAGAGACTAAGCTTAGCTTAGCTGTTGTGCTATTTTTTTCCTGTTAATGACAACCTGAAACAAACACTGAACCAGGATTCATTCATGAAAAGGGATCTTTACAGACTGAGTAGAAACTCAGACTGAGGTAGTTGTTGTCAAAGAAAAGTGAATAACATAAAAAAGAAGGAATTCTTCAGCTGAAAGATTTTACTACAGAATGATGAAAGGTGAATCTCCTGCCTCCAAAAAATTCCAGTACAACTGAAAATACATCTTCTGGTTCAGCAAGGGGAAAGAAAAGGTGACAAAGATGTTTTAGGAATTTCATGGATATAGGTATTGATGTCTAATCACATTTTAGTTCATGATGATATATTGTGTCCATTCTTAATTTTTAAATACGGACATCTGAGCTGGCTCGAGAAGGAAGGCAGAAAGATTCTTAGTAACAAGTTTGCCCAGTTTGTTTTTTATTTTTCAGCAAATCTTAGAATTGTTTTTATTTACTTATTTTTCTCCCTCCAAGATAATAGTTTCTTTTTTGATTACAAAGAAATGTATTTTAGGGTATATCTACACTGCACACTACAGTGCTATGTAGAAATATCCAAACAAACCCTACAAGAAGCAGTAGCAGTAATAGCTTCGAACAACAGCCATTCAACCAATTTGTGTTTCTCATCTTTTCATTGCAGGAAGAAATAATCTACATCAAGGAAGTAGGAGACCTGTGTCCCTGGCTGCCAAGCGCAGGAGTATTTGCAGAGAGTCTGCAGGCGGTAGGGAAGACATCCCATTTCTGCTGCTGGAGGGTGTAACTGCTGGCCTGGGGTCAGCAGGCATGTAGGTGAGAGTCAGTTTGATTTTACAGCCAGGTAAGCTCTGAAAACTGAGAGATCAGTTAAGCCCTTGTGGTCAGCCTGTCCCTTAAGATGCCCCCTATACAGACAGCTTCCCACTAGCGCATGACTTTTCCTCCATGTGATTCCAACCTGTTTCCATTTCCCTACTGACTAAATGTAAAAGCTTGGTGCAAAACTCAGTTACCTCAACCCACCAGGGGCTGGGTGCTTAAAATGTCTTCCCACTTGCAAATATTTAATTTCATTTTTGCCTCTGATCTTTGTGCATCTCAATTTGTAATATGAGAGTAATAGCACTTCCTCCAAGGGTAAGTGCATTCAGGTCTGTGAGGCAGCTGGGTGCTTGAATCCAAAGTTTCATAGATGAATCTCACCATCTGACAAAGCCCACTCTAAGACACTGATTTACCAACTAGTGATTCTTATTTTCTGTCATCTTCCTTTCTTGGGGGATTTTTTGCGTTCAATTGTCAGCACTTCTGACTTTCTCTCATTTTTATACCAATTCCAGATGTTCCTTTAGTTTTCTTTTCTCTCCTTTTCATGAATGAGAGCTTATCATCATTAGAACATAAGGTCTTCTGTTTCATAGTCTTCCTTCCATTTGGAGAATGCTGCCTGTACTCCAAGGACCACATGTAGTTTGTGTGAACCACATTTTGGCAACTTGGAACTAGGTCATTGTGATTAAGTGGAATTAAATGATTTCTCTATGAAATCAGTCTTTTTTTTTTAGCAGAATGCTCTGGAGGACATTGTCATTACTTTGATACTTAACAGTGATTTGTCAGATGATTCATTCAATATTTTTGTACTTTTGATGCGTTACATTCATGAAGAATCCCAGAGTGATTAAGAATATCTAATTTCCCCAAATACTTACCCACTCACTTTTTAGATTTTACTTTCAAGTTTGTCTTAACCTGGAAAGCTCGGAATATCAATGATGCCTGAAAGTGAACACAGGTGGAACAGAGGCTTAGCCAAAGTAAATTTCTTCACACACGTATGCTTTACGGTTAATCCATGCTTTGGGAGTTCATTTCTTCCCCCCATCTTTAGTGCATATATATTGTCTTTGGTAGAAAGTTTTAAACCTTGATCAGACGAACTGGTATTGACTGAATGGTGTGTGGTATTCACATCTACAAACTATTTAGGCCAGGAAGTACTTTACAGATTTAGGAATGCTGATATACCAAAGAGGTGTTTGGAATGTAAATAGAGCTGCATTAGCAAAGTTTTATTTGGTACCAAAGTTTCAAGCCTATCTTCCTGTAGCAAAACAAGCTGGACATGTAGTTTCTCTGGTCTCTTTAAAGCTAGAGGTGCAGCTTCAGGGTGCTGCTCTGGTTGACACAGCAGTGCCATAGCAGTCTACCCCTCGCAGGACATGAAATGATTCTCTGAATGGCCTGGCAAAATTTTGCCTGTTTTGCTATGTTATTAGTGTATGTAACTAGGAGTCTGGTTTCCTAGGGTCTTTATTTCTCGATAGGGCATGGACTTGCCAGGTGACCTTTAGCAGGTCATCTCCTACCATTTTACCTTTTTCCACTGTACAATAGAAATACCTCAGCAAGACTTAATTCATTAGTATTTGTAAAGCATTTACTGATCTGTAGAATAAAGGTATTCTACCCATGGATAATACTTATCCTTGACATATAATAAAATTGGGTTTTGCTTGCCTTTAGAATAAAAAGGAAGATAAAACAAAATACTGCAGTAAGCAGTGGTGACAAATACCTTGATTCTTGCCTAATGCTATATGCAGCGTGCAATGTCTGCCAGAGAATGAGAAACCACAGGGGTAGGTATCAGAGGAGGATGCTGTTTCTCTCCCTCTCTTGATTATCTAAATTATTTTAGAAACAAAACATAAAGATATACCATTGAATACCAGGCTGCATATTATCACAGAATTAAATGCATTAAGTTTAATTGAAGCATATTAGCAATCTATGAGAGTCCTGAGTATTGACTCGCCTGCACCAACTGCTCTCTCAGCATGTTCAGGCAGAAATTTCATTTCAGCAACTATATAATGAAGTGAGTATGTAGGATTAGTTGCTTTCTCTTTTTCACTATATCTGAATGTATGGGTATATTATTTGGTGTCTTGATAGCTTCAGCAAGACTATCCATTAGCGACTCTCTTAACTTCACTGAGTGTCTCTATTATTCTTTCAAATATAGTTAAAAACAAGGTATAATCAGATCAGAGGCAGTTAAATATTCTAATGCCTTCCTGTTGTGAGTTCGAGATGTTTTTACAGATTATCTTACACTCAAACATTTTTACCCTTTATGAGCAGTAGCTTGAGGTGTAACCTGAAGTTGCAATCTAACAGCCAACTGAGAGTCAGAGAGGCTAAATCTGATTGAGCCCAGGATTACTTCTCTCCTTCAGGAAGTACTGAAAAATATTTTGACTGCAAAAATGCTTTCTCCCACTATCATTTAGCCTAGTTAAAAGGCTCTTTCCTTTCTACAGACCTCATCTTGCTTGGTATGTAGTGGAGCTTTTTCTCATTAACAAATGGATGTCTAAGTAAGTAATAAATATATCTGCCATGGAATGTATTTGCAGAATTCAGCGACTGAGTATTGGAGCGACAAAGAACTTGATAGCAGTAAAGATATTGGTTAAACCAGGAGATTTATTTCCTCATCCTTGTTTCTGAGTCCTACAACAGTGAAGGGAAGAATTAGTGTATTAGCACTCAGACTCTTCTGTAAGTCAGTTCCAAAACTCATTCTTATGTGCTCATGGATAACCTGTGTGCAGCGTACTGTGGCAGAACTCTAGGGAAGTCAAGAGAGAGAATGTAGGGTCTTGGGCAAATCTTAAAAGCTTCTTATATAAGATGGAAATTCACAAAATTAATTTAGATTTTTTGTAGTAAAATATGCAGGTACATGCTCATCCATTAGGCAAAACCCTCTGATTGACAAGCAGACTCAGTATTGAATTTGAAACTGTCATTGTAAGGCTATTAAAAGAAGTTTGTAACACCAGTTTTCAGGGGGGGCTTCTGTAAATAGGCTTCTTTTGTGTATCTGCTTTTTTAGGCTGAGTTTCTTGTGTTACATTTATATTCATATGCCTATCACATTGTTAATGAGTTTTCATATATAAATTGACCCCAACTACTACTCTAAAAACTAGCTTAAATGAAGTGTGGCTTTGTGACTGTGCAGATTATTAAAATATTAAAGTATACATACTGAATCATGCAAAAGATACTGCTTGTTGATAATTCAAGCCTAAATATCTTTTGAAAGATGGATTTTTATGAACAGATTTATGATCCAAATTGTCCCTAAACAAAGCTCCTTCTTGGGTGTTACTTTGCACTGACTTCTTTCTTTTAGTCATCTACATATCTCCAAAATAGATTTTAGAAAGAACCACTTAACCTTTGACAGGCTATTTAAATAAAGATGAGTACTTACATTGCAAAACAGATGAAAAATGTGTCCATTGTCTTCTATGTGAAATATAAACACAAGTGATGACAGAAATTAGTATATTTTCAGTGTGACTTGCAAGTTCAAATCTTAGTGAAAAAAATCATAAAAATAAAATAGGCTTTGTGTGTAATTGAAAGAAAAGAATGTATCTACCAAAGTGATTGCGTTTGCAAAGAAAAACAAACACATTTGTATAGCCCTGAAGTTTCTGCAAAAGTTTTCTATGCCTGACTATTTCTGGTGTGGGGTTTTTGCCCTACTGCAGAGTGAAAATGTGAATGAAAAGAGGCTTTGTCTCTTTGCACACTAGTCTGCATAACCATATCGAAAGTCAGTGTCAGTTATAAGTATCTCTGTTAATGAGAGAAAATTTCCTAGTTATATTTAAATACATTAGCACACACACACACACACACACGTACATGTAGTTTTTTACACTACAAGTCTCAGTAAACTACTCAGCTACTACCTGCCATATAAGTTGCTTGAGATATTATGACCAGATGGTTCACAGGGCTAGTAATGGATTATAGTGCTTTCTAGCTCCAGATTGCCAGTTCAAATCTGGGTCAGGTTGACACTGTCTGAAAATTATTACTGTTTGGTGGCTTATGTGAAATGAGTTGGAGACCTCAATATAGTTCCTAAAGGCTGGGTTAATATAACACAAATGTCACCAGATGATTGTCGGTTTCAGGGTTCAGGCTGAAGCATACTGAAGTCAGTGGAAAAACTTCCATTGATTTCAGTGGGTATTGAATTAGGCCTTAATTAAGGAGAATGAATCCTCCTTGCTCTTGGAGGTGGTTATTTACAAGGGGTGAAGGATGCCCATGAACTGCTCCTGAGGGATGCATGTGCTGCCAGCCTGGATAAAGCCAAAGGGGATGCCTCACTGTATTGATGCTTCACTGAGATAATGCCAAGATGGGCCTGTTCTTGAGGAAGGTGTGCTAAGGGTCCTGAAATTAGCTTATTCCACCAGAGATAGGGAGGGAGTTAAACTCTCTGAAAGCTCAAAACATCCTCTCACTAGGCTCAGTTATGGCCAACTGGTGACATAAATTACCCCTAGTTTTATCTCTGGATCATGTGCTCTCACATAACAACACCGCTGTTTTCGTTTCAACAGCCGACCTCCTCTGAATTGCACAGATGATGACCTGGCTTCAGGTTGGAGTGTGTTTTGCCACCATCCGGCTAACCTCCATTAGTGCAGAGATGAATGAGAAGTGACTTGATCCTTGGCACTAAGTGCCATCACTAGAGGAGAAATATTAAAGACTCTTCAGTTTAACTGACTGGAAATTTAAACCAGACAAGTTAAAATGGGAAATGAGGCACAACGCTATCACTGTGGTTGATTAACCGGTGGAACAAACTAGTAGCAGAAATGGAATAATCTCCATGTCTGTCTACACATCATGTTCAGATACACGTCTTTGTGATATGCACTTGACAAATGTGTCACTGGACTCTATCTGTTGACAGAGTTCACACGGTAACAGGGATGTAGTGTTAATGCCAAGGGACCCCAAAAAAGAGGTAAAGAAAGGGGGAAATTGAGCTGCTTGTCTGATAAACAGCAAGCATTTACCTCTGCTTTCTGCTCTTTTTCTAGTTTGGTAGGTGAAACACTGCGTTAATGTATGCATGTTCACTTCGGGGATTCAGTACTTCGTATCCTAAGTGAAACTTGTGATATAACATTGGATATTATTTGCTTGCCTTTTTAATTTATTTGTATTTATTTAGCAATGGTGATGTCATTGATGCTGTTTAATAATAAGAGTGTCATTAAACATAACTTTAGGTTTAAAGAGGACATAACTAAGATCATTTCACCTTGCTTCTTTAAATGGTTATAAACATGGTGTTGCCCACAGAAAAGTTTAGCATGACTTTAAAGAAAATCAGTAGAGAGTGATCAGATATACATATAAGCTTAAGGAAGCTTATAATTCGGATTACTAAAATATTTCTATGATGTCAAGCACTTAAATTCACAAGTGATTGTATTATGTATGTTTGTCTCTGTGTATATATCTATAGCTATATCTGTCTATTAAAAATATACAATATTCAAAATGAAAAGACATTTTCTTTAGGAAAGAATTACCATTTAGCCATGCAATTGAGAGTAGATTTACATAAGAAAATAATTTAAATCTGCTATTCTTTTCCCAAATGCCACTAAAAAAAAGTCTCTTTTGCATTTTTTATCTTCTTCACATTATCCTACCCCCATCTTAAATGGCCTTCTGAGTTCTATTTCTTTTAATTGGCAAATGTGATGGGTAAGAACACAAAATCTGTATTGAGTGATCACAAATCCTGGATATTTCACTCAAAGATACACATTTTTTTCCCACATGCCTGTCTCATCTGTGATTACATAATCAAGAATTGCCAGAGATTTAATTGCTTATTCTGAGACACTAAAACTACTCAGAGACTGCATGGATTTATAATGTACTTTTTCAGAGTTCACCTGACCTGAGAAGGAGCAGCAGACACTTCATAAGGTCACCTTCTCGAAGGTGAGGCAAGGCACTGACCAGGAATGAAGGCCAGTCAAAAGCTACGCAGTAGATTATGTTGGCTCAGAAAGGCATGATAGCTGGGTGTTAGGGAGAATGTTACACTGCAGTAAGTCTCCTGCTTACATTGTGAGAAATGCAGAATAGTTCAATAATTTGGGGAAATACATAGATTTTTTTTTGCTTGCTTGGTTTCGTGTCTAATTATTGCCCCTTCTGATCCGTCTGCCTCTGCCTACATGTCTGATCGATTGTTCATCTGTTTCATCTGATTATCTCATTGCTTTTTGTACAACTTCTCTGAACATGGAACCATGATTAGACTTATGCTAAATATCTGCTTGCATAGATAATGTAAAGTAGGAAGCTTATATGAATTGAAGACTACTTGCATATTTTAACTGTATTCACATGCATTCATGCAGGTAGTCAGAACTGATCATATATTAATTTCTTTCGGAGTCAGACAGAAATCTCTGAGCATTAAGTAACCACAAACACTAAGAAAATGAGGAGGAAACATGAGACATGTAGTGGCAGTCGGATACACAGTCAGTACTGTGGATAATAATGAAGTGAGATTTTGCTCCCCATTCTGTTCAGCAATCTTATTTATGAAAAGGGTGCTCAGAACAAAAAGGGCACTAAGAATCCTTTTTTTTTCTTCTCCATGGGAAGACACATAGAAAGTCAGTGACTTATGTCTTCATAAACACAGAACAATTCCTGCAACCTTTGTTCTGTCATCTGTTCACCCAAGCCTGAGCTTTCTGCTTCTTTTTTTAGGCACCAGCCCAAAGCAGAAATTGCACCGAATTACACTGTTTTCTTATTCAGGCTCCAGGTCACAATTCTGTGGGAAAACATTGCCTCTATGCCTGTGATAGCAGTCTCTACTGATTCAGACGTATTCAAATTTCATGTATTTTAAATTCAGATAAAGATTAATTAACAATAGAGTCTTATTCTCTACTATGGTCTCTAATCTAATATGTCCTTGTTCTGTAAATGTTGATTCCCAGAAAAATAGGACCCACTGGACAAGAAAAAGCCTTCATTTTTGGCTCCTGTTTCAGGAAGATAAGAATTAAGGGGGGGGAAAAAAAAGAAAGAGAGAGAAAAAAAAATAAAAAAAGAACAAGTTACTCTGCTGCTACCTAAATGGTCATGAGGAAATTCCATGAAGCATTGACACAAAAATTCTCAGTTAGACAAGGGTTTTTTTCCTGCCAGTGCTGGAAATTGGTTGGAAAATAAGATGTAAGTGAATTAGTCTGGTGCTAAGTCCAAGTTTACAAGCCTTGCCAATAATTATATTTATACTGTTTCTGGTTGCTTTAATATGGGCCACATCATTGTACCACAGAGATATATATTCAAGCTTTTGGGCTCTACCAAAAATGCATTTTGCCCGCTGCCTCAGAGATGTGCATACGTTGTTCTTCACTGAAATCAACTAAGTTTATTTTGAAGATCCAGCTCGTGGATCTTCAAAAAAGATCCACAAAAGTGGCAAAGGGAAAGAAGTTGAATCAAATAGAATAGAATATATTTTGTGTTTGTGATTAGGGACTTACTAATTCCTTGTGAAAGTACATGTTTATTAATATGAACTTCATGAAGCAAATACCTGATGGGCAGCTAGTGAGCTGAAATACCTCTCGTCACCTAAATATTACAAAACTCCTAGTAACTGATAGCCTCGCGGCTGAATATGGGAATTCAGAAAAGGGCTAATTTCACCTAGATATATCTTCCAGTATGTATTTTAACCGGTAGGAGAGAAGGAGGAGAACCAAGACATGCAGGTGCAGTCTTGCAATGGCTATGAGAAAGACTAACACAAAGTTTCAGAGATGCCCACGTGCCCGTGTAGGACAACAGAAGAGAAAAGTGAGTGGGCTTTGAAGTGTTGAAGAACTCATTATAGATTTACAATGAAGTTTCCACCGTATCTAACTTGAGCAATCTCATTTATATATCTGGAGCATGGAGGGCCTAGCCTCACTGTCCAATCAATGGAAAGAAAACTGCTCCAAAGGGGAATCCAGAATGCAACCCGCTGATGCCTACACCCTGAATTACCAACAGAAGTCACTGACCAGACATGGAAACTACTCCAACCCTTTCACTTGCGGGCAGTTTGATGAGGTACCTACACCTACTAGAAGTTAATATCCATCCTAGGGGTTTTCTGGAAGGCAGCTACTACATCATTTCCCCTCTTTCACAAAGATTTTCTTATATTTGATGCTTATAAGAGGAAATATACAAAACTGTAGAAAAAATGTAGCTACATGTATAATCTCCATAGTTTTCTCTAACCATTCTAATTGGCTGATTAGGCTTGTCAGGAAAGTTTACACAGGTCCAACTGATACCATGAAAAATATTTAAACTAATTTAAATGAGATAAGTAAAACTCAAGGAATTGGATAAAATATTTTTTTAGAGCAGAATCTTTTTTGGCTTCCTATGTGAATTTTGGCCTCCTATAGAATTTCTTGCAATCTTTTAATGCTTTCAGAAGGCTATCGCTGATATGCAAGAGATTTATGTGCAGGGAAGGAGTCCTTTAGTTCTTTCCTGTCCATGTAAATCTTAGATGTTCTGAGCTGTCTTTTGATATTCTTCAGAAGTATAACTGGAGCATAGTTGAGAATTTAAGTGTCATAATCCCATGTTGCTAGTAACAGTATAAATAATATTAAATGTCAGAAGGTAACAAAAGAAGGACTGTCTTATTTTTTTCCCTTTCCAGTCATAAGAATGGAGAGTTATTCAAAGCAGTAGCATATTTCACAGGTAGAGATCTGACTAACATCCTAGCTTTTCTGTGTGTGTGGTTGTTTTTTTTTTATAATGTCTTGGTTGATTTGTACTTATTTTGTACATATGTCTGGAAAACCAAAAGAATTAAGTGCTAACCAATCTCATAACATGTGTCCTGACAGAAAATATTATAGGTCACAGAATCCAAAACCACTGACCACCTGCTATGTTGCATTTATTATTAGGAAAACTCAGAGGAAAGCTGCCACTCTCGCCAAGACTGTGCACAGAGACCCAGTAGTAGCTATCACTCTTGGAGCTGTCGATTTGTATCATAATTACAGAAAATACAAATAACAAACAAGCTTCTGGACTGACAAAGGATGGTCAATTTGGGGCACTTTATAAACTGTTCTTATCTAAAGTGTTTGAGTTTGAGTAATTCTGTGATGTGTCAAAACTTTAATAAGCCGTATGGGGCTTTTATCTATTTTTTTAAATGAATGTAATCTTATCAGTGCTGCTAGTGGATGAGTATGTTTGAACCAGAGTGAATTCCAGCCAACTGAGGAAACTGAGCAGTGATGAGTGGAGTAAAGTCTGAGTTGAGTTTTGCACATTTGGAAGGCATTCAACCTATTTTGGAATTAAAAATCCAGGATAATGTGGAAGGGATGTATTTTAACAGGGCCTTTCAGGCTATTAGTGTGGATGTAAATGCTGAAGACCTGTCCAGTGATAAGATCTAAAATAGAGCCAAGCATAACACTTTTGTAAAATTTATTGTCCATAAAGTGATTTCAGGATCACCAAAAATATTTATGAATTCAAGTTGGATTTGGCAAACCATTTTGGATAACAAAATAAAGAAGAAAGAAAACATCTTGGCATTGCCAATGACAGATTTGAAAGTTGTCTTTAGAAACATATTTTTTAGAAAAGATTTTGTAAAACCTCACTAAAACAAAATGTTTTGACTGATCCACAGTGATTTTCCCATCTCCCCAATCCAGTTTTAGGCAAATTGGCATTGTTCACTTAAAAATATTTACTAAAATATTTTTTGTTACATCTTGTCCGTTCTGGCCAATGCTAAATTAGCCTTGAGAAGTGTAGCTCTCGCAAGCACTTCTTGATCTCGGGGGTTTGTAAGGGTCTCCCTGTTGCGGTGCTGGCAGCCACCGAGGGAGCTGCTGACCCTCTGCATCTTGCAGAATCAAGAGTAAATTCCCAGTTCTGGGCAACGGGGATTTGTGTGACCTGCTGCCAGATTTAATCCCACCTAATGATGAAGCATCCAGGTGTGCAACATTACATGGGGCTAGGGCTGACTGGATGTAAGCTGCAAATATCTTAAGCATAAATCAAGACCCTAACCCAAATTCGGGGCAGTTCTCTTCCCTCACACAAGACTGCTCTTTAAACTTGCCAGAAATATTTCCTAGATGCACTTTTTCTCTTTTTAACTGCTATATCTAGTCACATCAAGTGGTTGCAGAGACCCAAAGTCCTGGTCTTGTAAAAGAAGTGCTGTGTGTGATTTTAAGGTTAATGAGCTGTAGTGAAGCCTGTTGCCTTTGATTGCTAGGCATGTGGGAGTCAAGGATGTGAAAATAGGCTGGATAGGAGGGAGTTTGGGACTGGGAGTAGCAAGGATATTGGTGAATTATTCACAGTTGGGGCTGGTGTCAAGAACTGGTCAGAGTTGCTTTGAGACTGGAAGGGCAGAACCTGGATGTGAGCAGTAAATCAATACAGCAAGAATACAAATCACTTCAGAATGGGAAAGCCGAGCCCTAGCAGCTCCTCAGCTGGGTTTGACTGCGTCTCTCTTTTGTGTCGGGAAAGTTTTGACCTTCTGTGGAGGCAGACTGTGGAAACTGAGGCATGATGACTGCAGCATTGTGCCCTGCCAAGCACACAGGCACTACCCAAAGGTAGTAAAATTTTGTACTTTTAAGTGGCCAAGCTACTGTAGATTATGCATTGCTTTGTGTCAGTTTTTCTACAATGTAACAAATGTGCTTAATCCAATAAACCCACAACATTCACTTGGAAGGGCCAAAAATATTCCTCTCTCCGTCTCTCTCTGAAAACAATGTAATTTAAATGATAATAGAAAAGCTGACTGATACTTTTATTGTAATAAAGCACATTGCTTCATTGTGAAGGAAGAGTGTTTCAAAATGTCTGTATGCAGGGGAAAAAAGGGCATTTAGTAGGGGATAGGGCCGAATTTTTGTGTTGGGGCTCTTTTTGCTTATTTCAGCGAGAATTTGGTTGTTTTTGGCCTCATACAAGGAATATGCACAGGGACAGAGCTCAAGCACACTGGACAATAGTTTATTTTCAATTTCTATATATGATTAGCAGGCCAACCACTAAGTCTGCTTTCAATCAATCATCAGCTTTGTTTGGATGCATACGAGAAAGGATAGAGATACTAAATTGCCCGATCTGTAGCTAATATTCGTTTGATGCATCTAACTTGCTTTCTTCTCTTTAAAACCCTTCCCTGCCTTCACAGGATTCACCCTTCGCCTGTTCCCTCCTTTGCCTGTGCTGCATCTCACTGTATTGCCAGGAGGAAGCTCTGTGCCACCACACAAGGATTTCTATCCGTGGGAAGACTTCTGGTGTTGAGCTAGCTCAGGTATCCTCACACCACTGTGAGCATTATGGTGACATGAGTCAAACATTAAAGTTTAGCAGTGATACCGTGATACTTGTCGGTGCTGAATCTGAGTGCCAGGGGATGTTTCTGTCTTTTGGTATGGTAATAAATACAAAGAGGATGGTTATCCAGAATGTCAGTGGTGGTAAGCAACTCAAAAGAGATGAGCACACTCATGTCAAACTCCCCAAATATTGAATTGTTCTATGTTACTTTTTTTTTTTTTTCTTTTTTTTTTTTCTGTGACTAAACTAAAAATAACTTGCATTTCTAGAAAAAATCCCCTGGTCAGCCCTGCAGTGGCCTTTGTTTTTCTAAGAAAATCTTCCTTTATCCTTTAAGCCAGCAAGTTCCAGCTGTTGCTGGAGTTCACTGTTGTGTCAAGAAGGAATTACTTTAACATTTCCATAAAGAAATATTTGCTCTTGCAGACTGTTTAGTTTTGCCTGTCATTCAAGTCTCTTTGACACCACTTGTTTCTTCGCCTCCTAAGCAGTCCATGCTGCTGCCCATCAGACATCCTTCCCCAGTCAATGTATTTGTGTCCAATTTTTACATCCATTAGACTGACTGTCAAATCATACCCTCATGACCCATATACAATCTGTTATCAATTTTCTCTTGCTACAAAATATACATTATTAACAGACCTTAAGACTCTGTTACACCAAATATTTAAAGTCATGAATTTTTTTTTTAAACAGTGGAAGCAAAGACATTACATCAATTATTTTTATTCTGCAACGTAAGTGGATTAGATTTATCACTGTTAGTTCAGGTCTCACAGTAAAGTAGCTTTATTTATTATTGGCCTGGGTTAACAAGGAATAGGAGGTGTCCAAAATCCTTCCAAATGCATGTGCTAGATTTGAGCACGTGAGCTCTTGTCCTTGCTTTTTCTCGCTTGCTTGCTTCAATGGTCTCAGCACTGGTGGGAGAATGCGTCCGGACCTCACAGAGAGAAACACAGCAGACAAGTGCACAACTGCATGGTCGTGTCCTAGCATAAAAATAAATTTGGCATAGATGCCCCAGAGACATTTCCTGAAGCCTTTTTATGAAGATATGCAAATGTCTGTGCCTACCATTATTCAGAGAGCATATTCAGCTCTTCCATAGCAACACAGAAATTACTTTGAATGAGGATGAGGGCTTGCTTGGGTGTCTCCTGCCACAGGAGAAGGAGAAGTGGGAGGCAGGACTGAGGGGAGATGTTGGGAGAAGGCAGTGCAAAGTCAAGAGTTGCCATCCCTGCTGCCACCAAACAACCTGGGGAAGTAATTAGTGGTGTCTTCTCCTTCTTCTCCTTGCTAGCAACAACTTGTAGCCTGGTTCCTCCAACATCATTGCAATAGGTGTGGGCATGTAGGGGGCTGTTCTGGGCGATGGTTGGAGAAGAGCTGAACTGTTCTGCCCAGTGCCTCAAGACAGCGCTGATAAAAACCAAATTGTTCACCTGGCTTCCACAGGTCTCCAAAGAGTCATGTGGGGCCTGGGGATTCAGAGAGGCTGGAAGGTGGCAGTTGGAAGCAAGCATACATAGTGTTTCTAAATATATGATGTAGACCCTCATAAGGGGGATCTGCAAGGTGCTGCTGGTCGTGTGGAGTGGCATGGATCCTGAAGCAGGGGAGTGGCTGAAGTGGAACTGGGTACCTACTTTTTACTTTGTAACTTTACCACATTTTTGCCAAAGAAACAGCATTTTCTCTGGAAGACAGATTGAATACCTTTTGAATAGTGAGTTTATGTTATATTTAACTAGTTACCCATAACATTATCACAGGATATATTTTTTAGAATTTTTACAATTTTGTGTCCAAAATCTCCCTGTGATGTTGTGACATGTTCTTAAGCAACACAGAAGAAGATGTGCTTGTGCTAGTAGAATGAGTATACATGTGATTTACAAAGTACCTTGAGATGTTCAAATGCTTTTGTAAAATTTCATGAGAAATATTTTTTTCTGATTTGCACTTCTCTAGATTGATGAACTCTTTAAAAATATTGGGTAGTTCTACATAATGATTGTGCAGCAATGAACACTGATTTTCATAACTTTTTGGCATGTCAACTAATTCTTGTCTCATGACAGGTCAATTCTTTCACAGTAGAGTTCTCCACCCTTGGACTGACATCCAAGCATTGACAGTTTGCTTCTTAAAAGCAAACAGTGTCTAAGACAACATACATAATAATTTTCAAATAAGTCATATGGTCATTTTTCTGCTATCAAGAGATTCTTAAATTTTTGCCCATTTATACCCATAAGAAACAGTGATTAGAATCCATCAGTCAGGAATGTTATACAGAATTTATTGATTTTTGTAAAATAATATTGTATTCTGCATTTTGTAACTGAAAATGAAAGAATTCTGATTATCTAGACAGTAGCAATTAACAATTAATGAACTTTCAATGACAAACTATAATACATGGATCTACAGGAGCATAATCCTATGACTAAATATCAAAAAGTATAACATACAAACTGCTAGCTGTAAAACTGCAACTGAACTTTCCTAATTGGAGAGAAAACTTTGCTTGATGCAACTATTTTATATGGCCAACAATTTGTACTTTCTGTGTGAATCACTTTGTCTTAAGAGAAGAAACCC
The DNA here is from genome assembly GCA_034781795.1 of Crypturellus tataupa. Taxonomy (NCBI): domain Eukaryota; kingdom Metazoa; phylum Chordata; class Aves; order Tinamiformes; family Tinamidae; genus Crypturellus; species Crypturellus tataupa. The sequence continues at coordinate 2,531,630 of JAWLRI010000731.1, forward strand.
TTGACAGGTATGCTAGGGTACACAGGGTGCCTAGGGTACAGCTGGGGGACACAGCTGTTTTACTAGGTAAATGTGCATGGAGACACTGAGGCTCCCCTGTGCTAAAAGCTGGGGAAGAAGGAGGGTCTCTGAAGAGGTAAGAATAGTCTCAGGGCTGTCATTCTCCACAGTCAACATTATATACTAGACTAGAGTCAGCTTTGCTTCCTTTAGTATGTGTTTCTGATCCTCAGGATGGCATCTCTGATGTGAGAACTTAAACCTTCCAAGCAAATATTTATGTAAGAAACACTAGGAATTTAACTGAGAGCAATAGTATTTTGGCTTTCTGTTTCCTTAGAAAAAGACCAAGGACCAAACTCGCACCAGATTAAATAAAGCCCCACTTTCTTCTTTGGTTTTATGCTGTTGTCTGGGAATAATTCATAGAGGGATTTGGCCTACTTTCTGAATCACATACTTCTTTGAGGTTTATACACTGCTCATATTCTACCCTCCTCTCAACTAAATGGCGTCTTGATTTCCATGACGCCTTTCATCTTCCTGAACAAATAGCAGGTTCTTCTGTTGTCTTCTGTAGTTTTCCCACCTGATTTCTTTTTGTCCTGAGCGGCTGAGGAAACCAGATATGCCATTTGTGATTCAGCAGAGGTCTCATTTATACTGTGTTCACCCATTTCCCTTGGTTGTTTTGTAAGCATAAACTTCCTTTGGCCCATCTTCATTTCTGGCTATCTTTAATACAGACTTTTATTTTTTCTTCAAATACAATAGAACATGCTTGTTATCCTTCACAGGACAATATTGTCTTTTAATCTGAAAGAGCTCATGTGCTCGATATCTGCAACAATTTCAGAGCTTCTGCAATGCCTGGAGACATGTTCAGCGCCAACTTTGTAGCCGGCACGTCCCTTTGCTGTGCTGCTCTTCAAGTTCCCGTTTTCTCCCGGGAGACGCAAAGGCCCCTTTCTGCTGTGACCCCGTTTTGACACCCTCTTTCTGTGCGTTTGCAGAGAACTCCAACGTGCTGTGCTGAGAGCACAGTCATTACCCCAGTGCAGGTTGTGAAGGTTGTTCTTTCAGCACCAAGCTTCACACAGCTCCGCAAGAGAAGCGATTTGCTTTATGTTTATGTCAAACAAGACTCGTGCTTGAGCATGCAAATAATAAAACTGGTGTTGATGTGCATAAAGACTGTCCCAGGTGGATGTTTGCCAGGCTAGACTGTGCATTCGCTACTGTGCCGCCTCCTTCCCTGTGTACCCTGCACTCTCTAGTGAAGTCGAATGCACTCAAAGGGCCAGCATTAGAGTCTGCAAGATTTTCCATCCCGCTCTGGAAAAACTGAAATTCTCCATTAGTTTAGCCTCTTTTAACTAAGCCTAACCCCCAAATCCCAAACCAACGGTATCACTTCACTAACAGGATATTTGCTGCACTTGTGACATTCACTCTGCCGGTGAGTTCTGCCCTCTCCTCCACCTTTTGCACATTGCCAGGATGCAGAAAGCGAGCTCCTCGGGGGCTATCCATTTGCAATAACTGTTTCCAGAATAGCAGAAAGAGGAAGGGGAAAAGAGAGTCCTACTCTTAGCAGCTCCTTTGACACCACCAAAACAGCTATCTAATAATAGATTTAGTATCAGTCCTCGGCCATGAATGATTCCAAAGGTTTTTGAGATAAATGTTATTCTGAGATAAAATATAATACACAACCTTTTCTTTTTTAAAGATCGTATCATCATAAAAATAATTACAAATTTTCCTGTTACTTTCTTGGGACTCTTAATGGAATAAAAGTTTAATGTAGTATAGCTTCTTTCACCTTTTAAGGGCCCCAAATGCTCTGTAAACAATATACAGGAATCATTTAGCTTAGCGCAGAGTTGCCATCATCTCCATACTGAAATTCAGCAGTGATGTAGCAATGTTATATAAATTTTGAAAGAAAGCATTATGAAAAATGTCATTTGCAGAAGAAGTGCAAGAGCGATGTGCAAGAGGATGTAAATGCCTGGCTGGAGTCTGACCAGCAACCAGTTTTGGGACACAGCAGCAGCGTGGGACTGTCGGTGTTTCTGATCTCTTTGTATCTTGTCCACACCAGTGCCCTCAAGTATCCTGTTGATGTGACTGTTCAGCTCTGACTTAGAAAGGAGATGTCACTTACACTAAGTCACTTGTATCATCTTGGGTTTCACTGGAATTCTTTAATCCATGCACAGTCAATTCCAGTTACTTTGGGAATGAGCCTAACAAGAGATTCCCTGGGCCCAGATGGCATCTGCAAGGCTCCCTTTGCAAAGCAGAGCCCTGGAGCCTCGTGCAGCTGCCTCTCGCCATCCAGTTACCTTTTCTTTTGTGCGTTTCTTTGGTCTGACCTGAGCTACTTGCATTAATTTAGGCAGTGTGGAACATGTGGAACCACTCAACAGCTCACTGAAGGGTGTAATCTACTATCATTATTGCATTTCAGTGCCTCATCACCTCCTGATGTGCTGGCTGAAACATTAGTAATTTTTTTTTATGCATTTATCGCTCTCAGGTGCCACGCAAATGTTTCAGGTACTACAGCTGATTCACAAACCAGGTAGCAGCGGTGAGGCTAAGCTTACCAAGCACAGACTAGTGAAAGTAGGATTTAATCCTAGTCACAGGCTGCTGTCATGAGTATTAGGTTGGACAGCAAAGAGGCCAGTTCATTTGTGTTCAGAGCAGTGGCTAAATGGCAAGTCAGGGACTACGCGCAATGGAGGAACCTAAGGAATTGAAAGACTTGCATACACAGGCTGCCTAAACCTGAGGCCTGCATTGATTGTTGATGTAAATTCTCTTGCATTATAGTTTTGCAGAGGAAATGTTATTTTTTTTGAATAATAAATTCCAGTTATTTGGCCTAAAATCCCTCCCACTGTCAATGAATGCTAGATTCAGTGGATAATTACACTAATTTATTTTCAATAAATTTCAAATTAAAATGATATACTGTGGAGAGACCTGATTGAAAATCTTGCTGTTCTGTTCCTCATTTGAAAACTTGTTTGCAATTAGTCAAGCTGTCAGATACCCAGGGAATGTGCTTATTTATTTATTTTTACTGAAGTGGGGAGGGTGGAAAGAAAAGCTATTTCTGTAGCCATGTAGGAAACCCTCTGGTAATTCTTTTTGGGTAGAAGGGGTTTCAGAATATAGAGATCACAGTTTCTTGTGAGTTAGCTCTTGTATTTAGTTTTAGTGTGTTGCTTTCCAGTAATACTAGTGTCAATCACAGGCTATTTAGTAGGTGCCAGGGCTAAAAAAAAAAGTTTGATGCCTGAAATTAGAGGCATTGCAACGTGTAACATTTAAATACTTGCTCCCCTCCTTCCCTGCCCAGAGCTCGGAGCTTGTATTTTACTCTGTCTGCGCACAGAATAGAAGGGGACAACTGTGGTCCTTTGGGTGGGATCCGGAAAATTTGCTCTGCTGCTGTTTGCACACACAGGGATTGCTTAGAGCGCTCCAACAGGGAACGCCAAGTCCATGAGGGGGTCTTAACAGGCCCGAAAGCCCCTGCTCATCGGCCGGAGCACCTTCATCTTCCCAGGAAGAAGGTTGGAGCGGGAGGCCTCCCTTCCCTATGGAGCTGAGTGGGGCCACTGCAGCAGAAGGGACCTTGTAGGAGTGAGCAGCTCCGGGGCAGGAGCTCGCCTGGGAGGCCCACGGAGCCACCCTTCCTTTCATGCCCTGCTCCTGTAACTCCTCATGAACTTTCCCAAACAAGTCCTCAATACGAAAAGGCAGGAGAAGGGAGCATTCCTGCCCTCTCATAGGAATGCCTTGGCCATGCCGTCACAGAGCGGTTTTTCTCCTTCTCCCCTCATTGCTACCGTCTTGTTTTTTTCCCTTTTTCCTCGCTGTCTTTCTTCAACTTTGGAACTCATCTTGCTGATAGAGCACCTTATAGAGAGCTTTTGTATAGCAAAAGTAGAATTTAAGCTAGAACTTTTCAAAAGCAACTGGACACCTCAGGCCATGGTCACATAAATACTGGTTGTTCTGGCTGAGTTGTTATTGCCCTCTGCTATTTGTTGCTGCCCTGAGAATGAGAAAAGGTAGTGAGCACTGTGAGTGCTTCCCAGCTTGTTTGAAGTCAGCAGGGTTAGCTCAGGCTAGCAATACAAACTGCTCAGGCCTACAGAGCATCCTCCGTGCTATAGCCAGGCCCTTTGCAAAATTACATTATGAGACATTGACTGGTACTGATAGCTTTTAATCTAGAAATAGGACAAAAACATGTAAATGAGACACATAAAAGTGAAAGGAAGGGAGAAAGATGAACTGGAAGCTGTAAAATTATCAGGTACGGCAATCTAGAATGCTACAGAGAGCAGAAAGGTCATTAATGAGAAAAATTGGAGACAAAAGTTGCAAATATTTTAAATTTGCTGCAATATGGCCAAATATTATCTAATATTTAAGAAGCGGGCTATATTAAGCTTGCTAAGTCTTAGTGACAGAAATGATCTTTTCCCTACTGCATACCAGCAGAAAAGGAGCTAGAGATATATTCCATGGCAAAATCAGCCCTCTGAAGGTAAGATATCTTTCTGAATTGCAGAATGAGCTCCTTGAAGTAAATGGGCCATTAGTGATTGAATTCAATCATCCAGACAATAGCTCTAGCTGGCACCAGGGCTGTGAAGCTGCGGGCTGGGAGCAGAATGACACATTTTATCCCCCTCATGGGCAGGCAGGAACAGCCCTCAGGAGGCAGAGTAAGAAGGAGGTCCTCACCGCCTCAGTCTGAGGGATGGCTCTGTAGGTGTGCAGGTACCTGCTAGACAGCTGTGGGCTGTGAAGTTGCAGCAAGGGTGCTAGGAACACTGCAGCAGCCGTGTGGGACCAACGCGCAGACTTGCAGGGGGAAGGAAAGGAAGAAGCAGCTCTCATGCTACAGCTTTTTTAATGCTGAAGCCAGGACAGATTAAATGGAGTCAGTTACATCCTTATAAGAAGTGACTGCACCTCTGGTGCTCATATCACGCTGACGGGAGTCCTTCCTTCATGTCCCTAATGCTTTGTCAATACGTGCCTACAGCAGCGGCCACAGAAGATCAACCTAGCTGCTACTGCTGTTACTGCACTCTGCGAACCGGCTATCCTCTTGCTCCTACCTGCTTGTTTGTCTGGGTAGTCTGGGATAACTGATGTGGCTGAGAAAACCTTCTTCTTCATCATATGGGTTATTTTGGTTTTATCCCAGACTGTCTCACCCAGCTTGCTCAGGCTGCTCATAAAGGAAGACCGGGAAGGACGGGAGGAAGGGAGAGAGAGAGCAGCATCAGTCAGCAGCGTGTGGGGAGAAGCAGAGTAGCTCCAGGCAGTGCATCCTACCTCCAGGGGCCTTCAGTGGCCCCAGATCAGCAGCAGACAGGTTATTTCAGACTGATGAGATTCCAGGGACGTGCTGCAGGAGGGGACAATTGCAGAGTACTTCCCTCTGGGGCTGTTTCTGTGATAACCGGCTTTAAAATCAGGGTGGCCACTGATTAGAAAACATAATTTGAGAGATCTGCTGGACATCTGCAAAAATTCACATGTTTATCTGTGTTTGAAGAGCAGTAGGAGTATTTACAAGAGGAGTATTAAATTAAAAACTGTTAGGAACCAAAATCACCTGCTACTTACACAGTAGACCCTCAAACACATGCAGACAATGTTCTGCCTAAAGGGTAAACACAAGGCCCTCGTCTCCTGAAGGTGTGAATTTTAAAAGCAGTAACTGAGTGGAGGAGGCGCTGGGAAACCAACATGTAGCTAGTGCTGGCGGCATCCTAAGTTCACAGCTTACAGCTGTGATGCTAACCTTGACATAGGTGGCTATAAACATATTCAGAGGCTGCCTTCATTCATTGGTAAGTTTTATGCCGTTTTCTTAGTTGTGAATGCATAGGCCAGCTGGCGTGCCTGGTCCACTTTCAGATCTTTTCTAATTTGACAGGGAAATGTTTTAATTCATTTAAAAATATGATTCGATGTAAAGCATAATCTTATCTCTATTGTTTGACAGTGTCCTTTTAAATAGCTAGAAATTTGCATAGGAAGCTCACATGAGAAAGAGAATGCGTTGATCATAAAAATGTACCCTTTCACCATTAAAAAAAAAAAAAAAGGTAATTTTTTTTCAGGCAACAAATTGCCCTATGTGGACAAAAACTGCTTTACAGATGCCGCTCTGTAAAGCAGTCCTCCACAGGCTCTATCCCTTCATAGGAATGATTTTGGGATAGCAGGTTGCAATTAAGACTGGCTTGGGCTTCCAGGCCTTTGATTAGAAGGAACTTGAAGGATTGAGCTGGATCAATAGAGTCAGATTTAATTAGGAGACAGAAGCTGCCAGGTTCTGGCTCAAACAGAATAAGGAAGGATAAGGAGCCAGTCTCAAAGGGGAGCAGAAGAGTGAGTCTGTGGAAGAGGACTTTGTGGGAACTGGGAGCATCCCTGATGAGGTTAGGGAAGTCAAACAGCAGGAGGGCAGGCAGCACACGGAGTGTGATCTTGACACACAAACGACAAGAAGCATTTTCCCCCAAGTTGTTCTTCCGATGCTAAAAACACAACCAGTACAATCAGCCTCACCTCAGTCTGGATCCTCTTCTTGGCGCAGAGTGACTGCCTTCAGGTTACATTCATCTAAGAAGACAGAAACATTAGATAATGCCAAAACATGAACAGAATTTTGATCAGCATTTGCTTTTAAAAGGTTATACAGGATTTGATTGCAATCAGCAGCTCAGGGTATGCGCGTCATTTTCAGACACCTTCCATATGCTTTGATATCTGGCTGTAGGTACACGCACAGCCAGATTTTTTGTGAGTAATTTCGATGTTCGTACACAACTTTTCAGAGCCTGATTTCAGTCCATCTCCTTGATTAAAGCCCATGTATATTATTTCACTATTCATTAACCCAGTTCTACAGTAACTCCAAAGCTTTGCCTTTTGGCGTATTTCTCTAGTTATCATGTGGCTTTTCTGATGGAAAATTCTCCAATCCTTTGTAAAATATACCTTGAAATATTAACTCATGTTTCATTTTTGTCATGTTGAATCAGAATCTGTCACCTGTGCACTTGGAATATTAGTTCTTTTAACAAGTACTTTCATTTCTTTTAATAATAAAGCTATTATTCTGCATGGCAGAACTGGGACCTTATTTACTTAATATTCTGTATCTCTGAAAATTCTGCCTGAACAAAACCACATCTTTATTTGCCATTGTAACTCAGTGTTTGAAAACTAGATCAGAATTTGGGTGCTTGCCCCTGATAAGAAAAAAAGTACTGATTATTATAATTAAGTAAAAGGCAAATTCCTTCAAAAGGCTGGGAATTTTATCTTACTTACAAAAGTCTGATTGGCGCCCAGCTGAATGGTTATCATGTTATAGCCACATGGGTCAAACTGTTTGCCTAATCACTTTGCTTTCAAACACACATATAGAAAATACAATTTGCCAGTTTTATGGAAAAGGTAATATCTTGAATGTCTTGAAATACTCCATGTTGATCCCTTTTGCTGGAATGAGTGTTCCTTTAGATATTTTAATATTTGGCTGTGAATACATATTTCTTTTTTCACATGCAGCTATGCTGCATTAAAGAAGGTATTGCCCTTTTAACTTATTCTCAAATTTATGTAATTTCTACTCTTATGGAGATGACTACTTCTTCTGGGGAAGCTACTTGTGAAGTAGAACTTCCCCATTTCTATCAAGACAAGCTGGGTTAGCAAAGACCTAGTATCTAATCTGACACATGTCTAATGAACTAGAGTAGTTTGCAGGGAAGAAGCAAGTCAGTTGTGCTGCATATATCCATCTGTTTTATCGGGCAAAAGAAAAGTTTAATAATATGCTTAAGTGAAATAGAAGGAATCTTTTAAGGACACTTTTTCACATTTATGAGGAAAAAGGCAGTGAACCAAGTAATGGAAGAACAACAAGTGGAAGAGGCTCATCATAAACTTAATTTAATCAAATTACTTGTGGGTGCCAACAGTGAACTGGAAGCAGCAGGAACCAGTAGAAGAACAACGTTACCTTGGGAAACTCTGAATGTAAGTAATAGGAGGGAGAAAATTCAAATCATAATTTGTTCGTGCAAAAGTCAGGTTTTCTTCCCCTTCCCCTCAAAGAAAGGGAACGGTTAATAGAAGGAAGAGCAGCACCAATATGAATGCTTAGAGCACGAGCTATATCCATGAAGTCTGCAATGTGCCATGCTTGACATCCTCTGCTTAAACTTCATGGGGAGGCTGAAGAAGCCTGCCTAGGGGAGCTTATCACTAGGGTAGTTCCCAGCAGCAAGATGTTCTGAGTTTTTTCTGTTTTCCTAATTTTTCAAACAATAAGGATAGATGGCATAAAGGCAGGGCTAATGATTATATTTTTTCTGAATCTGAATGGTAATTGCAAAGACCTAAATCCTGCCCTTGATGACATGAATGTGTAGGTCATATCAGGCTTCTTGTACTATGAGCAAAACTGAATTCTCCCCTCCCAAATCAGCACAATTCCTTGTGTAATGTTGGCCAAACAGAGTCGATACCAGTTAGGCTGTAGGAAAGAAACAGCAGGATGGAGAACAGTCAAATTTCACTACCAGAATGTGAGGTGTCAGTCCACTCTTCCTTCCCCGTCTTTGCTCACGCTACCTCTAGCGTCACAGCCCAGCTCTCCAGCTCTCACACTCACGCTGTTTTATGGAAAATGGATGAGCTGCACCAGATGTGCCTGGGTGAGCGACTGCTGCTCCTGTAGCCGTTCCTTGGAATATGGGAAGGTGATTACTTACACGCTGGCTGCTTAGAGCAGGTGCTCTAAAAGTTTGGTTCAGGCTTGTCAGGAAGCTTAGGCTTTATCTGGGAATCACAACCCAACATTTGGGTGGACTTTCACTTATGTTGTCTCTTACAGGCCAAATATATATCCTTGGCATTGATTTAAGCCATTACAGTGAAATATGTATTTAAACACCTTCTTTTTTTTCTTCTAAATGCTTCTAAGTCAGCATTGTAGATTAATATGCAGTCTGTTCACTCTTGTCTCGTGCGCATCATTTTGGCTTATGTGACCCTAACTAATTCCCTTGTCATACTGCCTGTGCTTTGAGTCCCGTGCCTGCAGTGAGGTCAAGGCTGCAGCTAAGCATAAAACCACTTTCAAGTTATTGCAGAGTATGGCCATTTCTCTCCTGCTCCAAGAGGTGGCCCAGTTGCCCCTGTGGTTATGGAAAGAGCGAACTGCTGGACTGGGAATGGTGATGGTCAGTGATCAGAGGGGTGAAGAAGTTCCCCAGAAGCTGAGGGAGATCAGGGTGGGAGCTGAGCCTGGCCATAAGGAAGGAATGATTGAAACCAAGGCTTGCTGGTGGAGGCAGTTATGGTATACTGAGGTCATTATGGGACTGCAGGAAGTATAAAAGTACAGGAAGCGCTGGAAAGCAGAACTGTATGTGCAAGGAGCTGCGGCAGAACACACCTTTGGAGGAGACTATGGGTGAAATGGCACTTCTGCTGAAATCAGTATGAACTTTGCCCTGGAATTCAATGTAGCAAGGATATGCTCCTTCATGAGCAGTATCATTTTATTTACCTGTGAATGGAGAGACGGCACTTTCAGATTTTGCTTGATTTTGCATTTCTGCTTTACAAAAGTTGATGTAAATAATTAAAACAAACAACAAAAACTTATGTGAAAGCTCATGAAGTGCCTAAGTGGCAGGCTGCTCACCTATCACAGCATTTATAAAAGCTAAGCACTGAAAAAGCAAGGAAATGAGTAACTAATGATATCATAAATCCTTACACTTCTCTCGTCATAAACAAACACATTACTTTTATCAAGTGCAAAGACATTAATTCTCCCTTGGAAAACAACCGTGAATGGTAGGCTTTTAATGTACAATTTTCATTCCGGCATCTGATCATTTTATGTGACAATGTTGGTAAGGAAACCTCTACAACTAAGCTTGGTTAAATAATTTCATTCTTTCAGAATGATATTGACTATATAATTAATAGGAAAACCTTGATAACAGAATGGGTTAGGTCCTTGGCAAGAATACGTGAAATCAAGTCACTTCTGTTGAGAACCATTTTTTGTTACTTACTTTCTCAGTTTTAACTATAGATGCTATGGAAATAAAAGAGGCCAATCTTGGAGTGTTAGACAGCTTGTTTCAGAAGACTATTGAAATCTGCTCTGTTTTTCCTTTGTTTAGGAATTTTGATACACAAATTTATATCAAAACATAGCTATCTTAAATGTGAGCATATGTCTATAATGCTATGATTACCTGTAAGAGCCCCTTTACATTTTTTTCTTACTTGCTGACAAATATCTCCCTCCTAATGTAGAAAAAAAGAAAACACCTTTATCAACTTATGCAAAATCTTAACTGCCACTTAAATCTAGATTTTTTTCAGTTACTAATGTGAACAGAATGTTGTTTTGCTTGAACAAATCCATAGAGACTGAGATAAAATACTTCCAAAAGGATATGAATTGTCCCTATTAATCTCAATGGATTGTTAACTCTGATATAAAGTAAATTGGGTACTGCTGTTAACCTTTTTTGCATAATAGCAAGGTTAAAAAGGATGTATATCAACTAAATCCACAGACATAAGATGAAAAAAGAACAAAGGTAGGATGCAGTTCTGCAGCTACCTGTGGAACTCTTCTACACTTGGCTTCAGAGGACAAGAGAACTAAAAGATGAGCTACAATTATATACAAATAAAGAGAAAAATCACCTCTGACACAAATGATAAGCAACCAAAATCTTTTATCATGCAATTATCTAGCAGAGGGTCTTCACATTTATTTTTCATATTCCCCTGAAGCTTGAAATATTACTTAGGATTATGATGATTAACTTTAAGATGATTAAGGGAATGGAGCATCTATTCTATGAGGAAAGACTAAAAGTGAGCTGAGCCTGTTTAGCCTGGAGAAGAGAAGATTGAGAGGAGATCTGATCAATATGTATTGAGGGGAGAATGTAAAAAGGATGGGGCCAAACTCTTCTTGGTGGTGGCCAGGGATAGGACAAGGGGTAACGGGTACAACTTGAAACACAGGAAGTCCCATCTCCATGTGAGGAAGAACTTCTCTCCTGTGAGGGTGACAGAGCCCTGGCACAGGCTGCCCAGAGAGGCTGTGGAGTCTCCTTGTCTGGAGATCTTCCAAACCCGCCTGGATGCCACCCTGTGCCCAGTGCTCTGGGTGTCCCTGCTGGAGCAGGAGGTTGGACTAGATGATCTCTAGAGGTCCCTTCCAACCTTAACCATTCTGTGATTCTGTGATTACAAGTTGTATAGATGGCAGCAGTTGTACATGAAAATTGAAACTATGTTTTGGGGAGTAAGAGACTTAAAGGAAATTGTGGCTAATCCACTCCAGATTTTGAGTCCCAAACAACTCTGATGACAACCTCTAGCTGCCAGAATTATTTAGTAAATGATAAACAAGTATCTATGCACAACCAAAGCAGCTACTCTGTTGTTAAGGTGGAATTTGCTTTGCAAACCTGACTATCCAGATTTATTTATGATTTTTAATATTGTTTTAGATTTTTTTGTTGAAAAGCTTACTAACCTCACTAAGGTCAGTGACTGCAAAGGAAAGTGGTATCCACTTTTGCAATATTATATACATATAAAATTTCTGTGATATGAACATTTTCCACACTAAAAAGGGATCTCTTGGTTTGCATAAACTAGTTATTCAAACCTGTTTGGAGTTGTAACAGATTTATCAAGGAAATGACCCCTTTCTGCTTTAGAGAACTGACATTTAGATTTAAGAATTTTTTTTGACAACACCAATGTAATCCATTAAATAAAACTTAGAAAAAAGTATCACTATCATCAGATTTGTATTCTAGTTTAGCAAAAATCCATGATTCGGTTCCTGGAATGCTTTTATATAGTTGGATGTAGTGAACCCAGGATTATTATGTTCTTTATATACAGTAAAGTTGGATTTTTTTAAGTTTATATCTAAAGTTGTGGTTTGTACTTACTATGCTTTTTCTTTGAAGGGGTATAATCACAAGTAGAGCTTTTTAAAACACTGTGCCTTTTTGTGTCATACAAAAATATATCACAAGGTGAATCAAAGCTTTTCTGGGACTAGAGGAAATTAGCAATAGCATTCCAAAGCATATAGAAGCTATAGTCTTTAGTCTTCATGCTTTAGGTTGATATTTGAATGCAATATGATTTGAACAATGGTGATTTTTATGTTAAAAGAATATAATTTTATATAGTTTTAAATGACAGGATAACATTACATGTCTATCTCCCATGTATTTAAATTTAGACGACCCCTTAGTTCTGTGGAGGCTTCAGGGCCAATGCAGAAGCAGGAAGATGATAGATGGCAACACTGAAATTCCTCACAGCTAACTTTTGAGCAACCAGCTCCAATCATGAAATTCAGCATGTTAAATTAAGTCCCTGGCACACCCCTACTTATTTAGGAGGGAATTTGCAACAGCCAAACATGATGAAGGCCTTCAGCTGAACGAGAGGCCCCTCACATACCCCAAGAAGGGAATGGCAAAAAGAGAGACCTCTGAATCTGTTTCCTGACAAGCATCTGATTCCAAATCTGAAATCAGTTTTTGGATGCAAGCATCCAGGATGGACAGCTGACTTGTGGTTTTCTTTGCAAACAGCTATGGTGCCATCCTCCATATTTATATAATAGCTTTGAATGAATGCATTTGGCTTGAAAATGGGAAAATAGGTTTAATTCGCACCTTAAGGGGCTCTAGGGTACAAATCCTTATCTCCAACTTTACAAGTGAATGTTCCACCTCAAATTAAATTCTGTGAGGGATATAAGGAATTTCTGCCACTTCCTATAGGCACTCTTATCTGAGAATGGAAAAAAGAACTGGTCTATAAAGACAAGAAGATGGTGCCTGATTGCCTTTGGTAAATCTTTTTTTTTCAACTGAGTGACTATTTACACATATTTTATGAAATTCCAGGGGACCACTCACCAGCCTTTCTTTCTAAGATTTCTAATCGCTGGGCTCCAAACTCATGCTCCTTTATATAACTGCTTACTGACATTTTTTGATGTAGCACAAGCTGCTCCAACTAGTACTGTGAAGGGTTTTGTAAGACAATTGTTGCTTTCTGAAGACAATGAATTTACCACCCAAAAAAACAGAGGCATTCTGGAGGCTTTCAGTGCCAAGTTCTCAGGGGCACCTATCAGGCTGCAGCTGGAAATAATCCTCCTTTTTGACATTTTTTTTCTGAACAGCTCAGGAAACCCTGTCCCCTGTGCTGTTTTTCCTGGTCTTTGCTAGACTGGAAATGTGGTTTCATAACTTGGTGTGGTTATATTCAGTCCTAGGGCAGGATGCTTACCTTCAGGTACTGCAGCACTGATTGGCACAGTGCCTCAATCTCTCTTCTGAGGCTATTCCTTCCTTTGTCTCTTGTCCTCGTTACCCAAGGCCAACGGCAGACTGCAGAGGTGTTATGTTCCTGCACATGGTATGAAAAACACTCCCAGATTCTCTAACATTCAAGGTGACTGCATAAGCCCGAAACCATTTTTAAAGGAAAAAAACAATTATGCTTTTGAAGATCTGTCAGTGAACAGGGAGATTTCACTCTACAGATCTATATACTGCACATAGTCTCTCATCTTTCACGTTGATCATTTAGCCAGATGGTTTAACAACTCCCAGGATGTTAATAAATCCACCCCAGGATTCAAAGACTTGGAATGAGATTTAATATTCCACCTTGGCCCCTGAAAATTGTTACCTTGCTATTTCCTAGATGTAGTTGCCTTTTTCTTCTCCTTAACCCTTGGTATATAGTACATTACTGAGAGTGGCTATCCAATGCCGGCGGATTCCCTGATGGCAAACAATCTTTCTTAAATAATTGGAAGTCACTTTCTTCATACAGAATGTTTTTAAATGTCAGAGGTATTGATTATGATGCTTTCAAGATCGATAAAATAAGACAAAGGAGCAGTGACTGACAGAAAAATACTTGGAAAACCAGCATTTATTACTCTATATATTTGTTTTCAAAACATCCTGATCACCACAGATATATCAGTAATTTTGATAGACTGATTTCATTGCTTCTGGGTTTCCCTCTGTAAACTCTTGAGTAGACTGTGTGTAGGGCTCTAGAACAGAATGTGTTTTTCAAGACAGAGTATGAAACAAGCTTTGTCTTTTTTGCAGGTTACCTTTATCTCCCTCCTCTACCCTCCAAAACTAGTTACAACTCTCATGGGGGTAATGTAGTTTTCCAAAGACTGTTAGTTCTCCGTTCTTCAAAGTATTCTACTTATGTTAGAAATAAGCAGAAATTTCAGTGTTATCACACTGAACAGGAATATTTTGGGGGAATCAAGCATTTTTATCTATTTTTATGACTTTAGAAGATAACCATCCATGGCTCAGGACCATAGAGATGAAGGATAGGATGCATTTAAATGTTCTTTCCAGAAGCAAAGCTCTCTTTGCATCTTGGGGCAAAAGCAATAGCAGCATTGGGGGTAAACCTTATTCTCATGCTTTAGCTCTGCCTTTGCAAGAAGCCGAAGTGCCTTCTTCAACAATTCTCCTTGCCCTAGCAGTTCTCATGGGGCTGTATAACCGCTTGCTGCCGCAGCCTGGTTTTTGTCAGAGCAAGGGAGGCTCCAAGCACTAAAGAGGGAGGGAAGATGGGGAAGACAGGACCCACGGCCGTGACGCTGCTGGTAGGGCAGCCAGCTCTCCGCTCTCCCCTGCCCATAGAGAGGAGCAGTGCCTTGGGACACGGCGTCTCCCCTGCTTTGTCTTGATGCAATATCATTCTGCGTCTCAGCAAACCGACCCTTTCACATTCCACTGCTCTGCTGCCTTTTCGCTCAGGCAGCTCCCAGCCAGCACCAGCCATGGACAGTGGCAAGAGACAGGGAAAATATTCAGGTCTCGAGGGCAGAAATAATGACCATCTTCAAAATTATTCACCTTTCTAAGGTGCATGTGGGGATTTCTATTTTTTTTCTTCCTCCTCCCAAAGGATGTGGCTATGCGTGAGGGAGGATTTCTGCATGTTTTCCACTCTAGTCCATAGGAAAGCTGCAGCCAGTCTCGCCTAGGGAACAACTTCACTCTTGCAGCATGGGCAGGTTGACACGGCGGGAAATCAATATGGAATGAGATAACTTCAGGTCATCTCTGCTTCCCTCTCCTGTTGACCCCAAGATATTAGATGGCAAATTAGGAGAGTTAAGACACTTACCCGGGGGGATCAGGATTTCCCAGTAGCAACTGAAAAGAGTTTATAGCACAACTTAATCATGTAGCACAGTAAGCAAATAGAGTAATGCAATATAGATACAATGTGGAAAATTAATAAGACACAGTGAAATAAAACATGCATACCAATAATAATGTGTGAATAATGTGAATACAGAAAAGCATAAAAAAGAGAGGAAGATCTTTATTTCAGATAAATTAATAGAGGAATCTGCATGCTAAGGAGGATTCTGACCTAACGTAGCTATAGGCAGTAGCTATGTTTCAAAGAGAGGTTGGGCACAGAGGAATGCTTAACCCCCCTTTTGTGATCTTGGTCAAAAACACAGGCCTGTTTATCTGTATTAGCTAAATATTATCAACTCACACTATCTCAGCAGCGAATGCGTAAAAATTATATTTAATGGCTAGCCAAAGTGCTTCTTTTTTTTTTTTTTACTCAAAGTCTCACCTCATCCCTGTTTTGCACCTCTGGTGTTTTCTAATTGTAAATTATATTTCTTCACTTAGCCGAACACTAAACTGACCTAAGCTGCCTGTAATAGTAACTCACATATGCTAAACCACTATTCATATTCTTATGCTGTTATATCACTATCATATGTGATTTCCTATATTATCATAAATTACATACTTACAGACCTAGACCTATTAAAAGAATTAGGATTAAATAAGTCTACACTGCTCTACAAGGAAGCTTTGGAATGGAGAGCAAGTCTGGATGATGATACTAGCAATATAGCAGGTTTTACCACTTGTTTTTGGCTTTTTTTCCCTCTCAACTGCAAATGTGTAGATTGCAAGCAGAATTTTAAAAGTGCTGCCAAGGGCTTCTGTGGCACATCCTTCCTCCGTTTTTATTGAGGGTTTATGAGACATGTCAGAGCAGTTATCAGCAGGTTACAATAGTGTCAAGGGGATTATCTTGAATATTTTATCTGGACTTCTTTTTTCTTTTAAACATTCTCTCGTAAATTGGAGCTGAAAATAAAATGAAACTGGTTCAAATGAACAGATTACTGTGATAAAAAGGGTATAAGTATCATATCACATGTGAAGTTGTTGAAGGGGAAGATTTCAAAGTATTCATTTTAAGGCCTTGGAGGGGAGCCTTCCCCACTCCCACCCCCTTTCTGTGTCTATCAGTTTATTTCCACTGTATCAGAGTCATCTGAATTTCCTTGGTTAGGTTTAGGTAGTCTTTTTCAGCCCTTTCTCCAACCAGGGACCTAATTTCTAGGCATGTTGTGTGTGACTGTCATGACCTAAAGCTGAATTGTTGCGCAAAGCGTGAAGAAACAACATAGAGTGAGGGGAAAAAAAAATTAAATTCCTCATCCACCCTAGATCTGCAGAAGCGGAAAAAAGCAAGAGACTTGCAGATGTTAACACGGTGATTGCAGGCACGGCCATTTGCCAGCATGTGGGACAGGGAGGCTGCTGTGGAGATGCCAGTGCCGCATGGGGGGAGCAGCCAGCCGGGCCGTGCGGCAGAGCAGGAGAAGCTGGAGGGTCACGGGCAGCGAGAGCAGGATGAAGAGCGGCCTCCGTGCCCTGCAGCGCCTCTTGCCCTTCCCTCTGGCAGCAGCCGTCTGCACAGCAGCGCTGGGGCCACGGGCGAGGGCTCCCGAGCTCCAGCAGCGTGAGGAGCTGCTGACACTGCGGGAGCCTGGGCTGCCCTGCTGACACTGCGGGCGCCTGGGCTGCCCTCTCTCACCGGCCCGCAGCGATGCCGAGAGCCGCGAGGATGGAGCGTGTCGGGAGAGGGAAGGGTGGGGAGCTGCAACCGCCCTTTTCTCCACAGCAGCTTCTGCTATTTGGTGCCTTTCGGAAGGATTTTGCAGGAGTGTTTTTCAACAGTGACTCTCTCCTAAGGAAAACCCAGGTGTCCTCCAACCCAGGGTACACGAACACTCTAGAATTGCGCTTCTCCTGTGCGACAAGCATCACCTTCCCCTCCTGCGGCTGCAAGTGAATGTACAAAACGGTGCTCTGCTATCATGTGTCAGGGCACGTATGCACAGACGGATTTTTAATGTATGGGAAATCACCATGAAGGTGATCTAATGAACAAAATATTACGGAGCAGGTACATGAGAAATGCAATTTCTTCCATAACTGGGACTTTTCCCAAAAGCATGAGAGCATCTGCATGCATATACATTTAGTTAAACTAGTATTGACCCTTTATAGGCACATTTAAATGAATTTATGACTGCCTTATTTTTTTCTTAATTCGACTATGAATAACACTGGCATTTGAAGGGCAGAGAAACCATTGGATCCCCTAATTTTCTGCATAGCACAAGCCTGGGGATGTCAGCCAGAAACTCCTGTCTCTAGCCTAAAATTAGAACGTATCTTTTAGGAAGCAATCCAGAATTTTCAAGTGGGAAAGAATCCACTGAGTCCATTGCTTGCTTTCACCATAAAAAAAAAGGTGACTCGTTCCCACTTTGACATTACCGAGCTCAGCCTTAGGTGCTCTCCTGATGCCAGCCAAGCATCATAGAAAATCTTCCTCCTTGCCCTTTCCAAATGGGTTTGAGCTAAGCAAACCAGGTATAAGCCAATTTAGCTTAATTGGCACGTGTGCTTGGCTGAGATGAACTAATTGAGCTTAAGCGGTGTAGATTAGGGAGCCTGCCAGGGTGCTGGTTTTGGAACCAGAGCCAGGGGAGAAGGAGCTGGCTGGCGGGAGAGCGACGGACGCTCTTTGCCCAGCGCCGTGGCTTTGGCTGGCAGCGAGGGCAAGCAAAGGCATGTACTGAGCACTGCTTAGGGCTCCACTGGGGCAGGTACGTTTTAACCACTTTAAAATCCTTTTGGGGATGCGTGAGTTGTAATTTAATAGCCACCAACTGCCTGGTGTTTGGCCTCTCGCTAACGGTTACTTAGGCCAGCTGATCGGTGTTGAAATGAATAGTGCCTGGTCTGCCTGGTCTGCATGGAGATTGCAGTGTGTTAAAAAGATCTCATATCTTGGCAATCTCATATCTTAACCTAAGGTTAAGTTTAATTTAGGAAAGATTTTGCTTTAACAAAGTCTGTGTGTAGAGAAGACCTGTGTAGCAGAGTCTCCTGCCAGCACAAACAGAAGACTGTTTGGTTTTGTCAAGTCTGCAGGCAGTGAGGATGAAACACTGCTGGAAAGGGTGTGAATGATTTTTATGCATAAAAAATAGCAACATCTAAAACGAAATTAAAACTACAAATGAATGAATGAACAAATGCTAAGAGCAAACGCCTAGGAGTTTCAGAGCTTTTTTTTGGTTCACCGCCCAGCTGATTCTTGGTTTTCCCTGCTGGAAATTACAGCCTCATAAAGGACCAGGGAGAGGGATTGCGTGTCTACCCTTCAGCCGCTGCAGGCAAAGTCACAGAATCACAGAATGGTTGAGGTTGGAAGGGATCCCTAGAGATCATCTAGTCCAACCCCCCTGCTCAAGCAGGGACACCTAGAGCACGTTGCAGAAGGTCGCATACAGGGTCTTTGCTCAAACCTGTCCTTCATCCTCATGCAAGCAGGGAGGCTGGTGCTGGGCTGACACAGATCATGGAATCATACAATCATTAAGGTTGGAAGAGAGCTTTAGAGATCCTCTAGTCCAACCCTGCTGTGCATGCAGGGTCACCTAGAGCACATGGCACAGGACTGTGTCCAAGAGGGTTTTGAAGATCTCCAGAGAAGAAGACTCCACACCCTCTCTGGGCAGCCTGTTCCAGTGCTCTGTCACCCTCACTGTCAGGAAATTTGTCCTTCAGTTCCTGTGAAACTTTTGATGCTTCAGTTTGTGCCCATTTTGTGGGCACAGATGTGCTCATCTAGTCCTATCGCTTGCATTCACTGAAAAGAGGCGGGCCCCATCCTCCTCACTGCCTCCCTTGAGGTACTTATAGACACTGATCAGGTCCCCTCTCAACCTTCTCTTCTCCAGGCTGAACAGGCCCAGCTCCCTCAGCCTCTCCT
>JAWLRI010000731.1:2560041-2581316 GCA_034781795.1 Crypturellus tataupa
ATCCCATCATAGAAGGCTATCAGGTTAGTCAAGCATGATTTCCCTTTTGTGAATCCATGCTGACTAGTCCTGACTAGCACCTTCTTGTCCTCCATGTGTTTTGTTTTGTGTGTTTTTTTTATTCTATTTTTAAAGATTTTTTTGACTGAACTTCTGTAGCTGATTTTGTAGGAATGGTAAAGCAATCAACTAGTAAATGCTTCCCTGTGCCTTCTGGTTTAAAAAAGCTTTAAGGTGGGAAGAATATAGAAGAAATATTTTTTTATAAATGGTTTTCATGCGCTGGAATTTTCTGCTAATGTTTAAGTAGGAGCTTAGTTGCTCTGGATGATTTTGCCTATCTGAAAAATCTTGAGCCCTGACAGGAGAAGAGAAGATGGAAGAAGGAGGGTGAGATTGTTGTTATATCCTAGTAACTTGCTATCCTCCAAGGTAAGTGCTGGGCATGAATTAGCCCTAGACAAGTTTCAGATGAAATAACCTTTACTGATTTTAGCTTGGGGACCTTTTATTTTATTTTATTTTATTTATTTTTTAAATCACATCCTCTGAATGCCACATTTCTGTGTTGCAGAGGCTGTTCTGAGTCATTGCATCCCCTACTGGAAGTGAAATGGAAGAGAAGGCCCATTCAGGCACTTAATCCTGTGGGATTTTCTGCGGCAACGTAGTCAGCAAGGCAGCAAGAACATTGAGAGCCTTGAAAAAGCAAATCTGTTCATTATTATAATCCGTGTGTCCCTTCCGAATGCTATCAAAGGTGCTAGTCTGCATATAGAAAAGTGAAATGCCAAGCAAGTCCCCGACATATCGCTCTTTTTTCTTTTGTGCTTAATGACTGATCAGTTATATAAAATACATACAACTCTCTGATAATGCTTATATAAGTACCTGTTCAGTAATCCTTCTCTGAATGTCACATTTTATATTACTGTAGAGCTGAGAGGCAACAGCTACTTTACAGTTATTCCGTGCTAGGTACTGTAAAAAAAGAGAGAATATCAGCCTGCCACATGAATCTTTGCTCCATATATTTATTTTATGAAATATATCTTACATATTTGCATTAATGGAGGTGACAGAACATTGCAAAATTGACCAGCAATTTACAGCCTCTTTATTTTTTAATTAAAAACATAAATATGCTTCTGTGTAGCAAAAGGGAAGTTTACTAAAATGAATTCAGAATTAGTTAACAAGCTTTTTTCCTTCCACCCACAGCTATAAAGGAATTTTCCACAAAGACACAGAAGTAATTTGGCTTTTAAGAAATACCAATAAGTGAATGTGGAAATAATCACAAGCTTTTATCATTTAAGGCTAATCTAGCAGTATGTGAAAGATTAACTCACAGTGATACATAAATAATAACTCAAAACTCATAAATAATGCCTTTGTCAGTTATCAGGGAAAAACATATCATTTTAACAACAAATTTTTGACTGAATCCTTGAGGCTAATCAGCTACCTGGTACCTTTTAGAGTGTGAATAGGAATAAATTTTGGCTCATTTGGTACCACTTACCAGGACTAGCCTCCTAGCACAGTGCTCTCTGTTTGCAGACGGTGTGTTTAATTCAAGCACTTTCATTTTAACCTATCCTCAGCCCAAGGATGGTCACATAAATAAGCTGGATTGGGTGGCAAGGCTACAGAGGGAATAAAGCAAGCACTCTTCTAATAATTGTATTCATTTTTTATGGGAGACCTGTTTTTCTAGAAGTTCTTGTCAACATATACTTCACAGATAAAGCAGATTAAATCTTATGAACAGTTAAGTTTTAGCTAGACATTGGTATAAGTTTGATATAAATAACATTTTTTTTACCAGAATTTTTTATAAAGATCAGCGCTTCCTTTATTCACTCCATAAAATAATGTTCAAAACATTTCATCAGAAATATATACAATATATAAATCTCGATTTTTGTTTTTGATTCTAATCTTCTTTAAGACTAACCCTTCTAGATGTATAACTTATAGGTTATAATTCTAGAGATCATAAACTTCAGTCTTTGTAAGAAGTGTACTATTTCAGAGTTAATATTAATGAAAAACAAACAGCTTGTCTGTCGTCTGAAAAGGAAACAGTCTTCTTGAAATGATGGAATAGATTCCCAGTGAAAACAGTCAAAATCTGATGTCACATTTACAAAAAAAAATGTAGATACTGCAGTTTCTAAGTCCTGTACTTCACTTCAGCTGCCTGTGAGGCTGTTTCTTCAACAATAGCTTTTGAATCCATGCACTGATTTCAGTCACATTTGGAAGAAGTGTCAAATATTATAGATGACTAGATATAATTGAAGAGTTCTATTACTGTTCCCGATCTGCAACTTGAGTTCAGCAGTTCTTAGACATCAGAAAATGCTCCTGGATCCTAACATTTGACTCAACAAAGCCTTAGGAGACCAGGATTCACTATATCCACTGCTCTTAGAACTAATTATCAATAAGGATGAAATTGAAGTTACTATATCTGTGGTGAAAGCAAAATTCAGAGAGCTAAATATACTCAGAATCCTGAAAGAGCTGATGCACAGTCAGAACTTGGTTTGTTCATGATCCAGCCTCTACAACATTTTAAAGAAGGGTAGGATTGTATGAGGGGTTTGAAGAATAGCAAATGTAACCTTAGATTTAAGCAGACAGAAAAACTGATCTAACAGAGACAGGTTCTTTTGTCTGAGTTCAGGGAAGGAAAAAAATAGAAGGCATAGAGAGAAGCAGAAAGTAAAAAGGGCAAAAAAGTTTGCTAAAGATAAATTTGGTCAGACTAGTTTGCTATCTCTTGCTAGCAAAGGATCTTATTTTTAGCCACAGAAAACACAGTTGATCCAGTCTACTTCACTTGAAGGACTCCTTGATACAGGTGTTATTGATGCTAAAAGTTTACATATGTTCATGAAGCAATTGGAAAAAAAATCATAGAAGAAAAAAATCCTAACAGAGGTATTAAATGCAGGAATATCTGTCCTTGTTAGGACATCTCTGAGTCAGGTATTAATAGAGGTGAGGACAATCTTCTTTCATTAATATCTGCCATTGAAAGATAGTCCTTCAGTGTAATCAATATGACCATTCTCATATTCTTGGATTCCTATCTGAACTTCACCAAATTATTTGATGGTACATTATTAATAAACTTAAAGAAGATGTGGAAAATAATTCAGAACTTTAAGATGGATATGGCAATGACTGTAGTACAACCAAAGGCTTATTGCAGAGAACTGAGGCAGCTGCTGGTATAATTTTTCAAAGGTAGTTTTTGGTCTCGTCTTACGTTCCTGTTATGCTAAAATTCCTCAAAATATGAAAAGAAGCAAAGCAAAACAAAACAAAAAAAAGAAAAAAAAAGTATGAAAAACTAAATTTTCTGATTATACAAAAGGGGAATCACTGTTAAAGAAACAGAAGACTGGGGTAGGGTACAAAAGAATCTAGAGAATCTTGAAGATGAGAATAATAAAAACAGAAAATTAAATAGCAGAAAGTATGAGATTCTGCTTATCAGCCGGAAAAAAATAGATGAAGGGGTTTGGAGTGTTAGCTAAGTAGTGGAGCTAAGATCAAAGCCCTTCTCTTCAGCTTTACCATAATTTAGTACGTCTGACCTTAGCAATGCAATATATTTCACCTAAACTAGATGCCATGAATTTCTCCACAAAGTAAGGAGGTAGCATTAACTGGCAGGTTTTCTGGATCACATGCTGTATGGGGAATTGCAGAGATGCATCTGGTGGGAAAGACTAGTCCCAACGCCCCTGCGAAGCCTGTCACCCATCTGCCTGGGCCAGGCCACTTTGCCTCTACGATGTTGCCTGCCTCTAGTCTTCTAAGTAGCCCTTTGGAGAAGGTGCTTGTTCAAAAATAGATATTTGATCAGTTTTCCCCTTCTCCTGGAATCAAACTTCTGTACTTCGGCACTTCTGTATTAACCAACATCTTTTTGTCTGTTGGAAGAGTAGAAAGTACCTCCCACCTTCCTGGGGAGGTTGTGACATGGTGGAAACAAGAATACAAGAGATCATTTGCTTTTTTGTTTCTTGGATTCTTTCAGCTTTTTATTTGTCGAGGAATTGTTTAATATAAAATGAATAAATTGTCCTTTAAAGGGGGTCCTTTAAAGCAATGTCAGGATGGAGCTGCTATAGTCACTGTTTGACATTATAGCCTATGTCTTGGTAAGAAGTGCTTAACAGGGCCCTTCTCAGGACCTCTGGTAAGGGTGAAGCTCCAACACCTCTGCCATCCAATTGGGCACAGCATGACCACCAGGACAGTGGCAGTGCCGCTCTGGGATGCTTCCCATCACAGCTGCACCACCGGGCACCTATGACTGGAGCCAGATGTGCCCACGAGGAGGAGGCAAGGAAGGCAGAAGGGACCCTTATGTGCTCTTAACTCAGTGTCCAAGCAGAGCTTCCAAAAAGGTTTTTGGGTGGAGGTGAACTTTGCCAGTGCCTAAATTACTTTGATTTGCCTTACAAGTTGTGAGTTCTGAGGTTGGTTCCTCTGAAACTGATAATCCAAACAATAATTTCATGGAGGGCTATATATATTTTGGGTTTTTTTTCTTTTCTTTTTTTTTCTCAGTGTAAAAAGAATTAACCCTAAACTGTGTTTAAAGTAGTAAATGTAGAGGGAATTTCTCTGTTTGGAAACTTTCCACTGGTTGAGAATGTTCTTTCCAAATTGAACAGAAATATTGTATGTATTGCAGCTAAATTTGGCTCTTCAGTTAAATATTAACTATTAAGTTAATATTTATAAGTTTTTAAGTTAACCTTTAAGTATCTTTTTGTATTGGTTAATTATGTGGCTGAGCCTTTTTGAGGGAAATATTTAATGGATTTTTTCTGTGAACAATTACTGATCAATTGCTTTCTTATTACCAAAATAGTCATTCTTGTCAAAGAAGATACATGAGCACTAGAGATCTGTATTTATAGAGTCCACTGTTGAAACCTAGTATTTCCTCTAAGGTAAAGTAATACTGGAAGCTGTCCCAAGAGATAAAATTTGCCACTGGAGCAAATACAAATGTTTTTTTGAAAGAAGACGGTCAATCCAGAGATTGATCTTGATGCACAGTAGCCTCAGTATTATGTTGAAAGTGGCTTTTGTTATGGGGCATTGCATTAATATCAGGCCCACAGATCATTTCAGCGCAAGGAGAATATAAGAAACAGCTAGTTAGGAATGGGTTATCAGGCTGAAAGGATCAAAGTGGAGCAGTAACAGCAGCTGGACAAGGAGGGGAGACAGGCAAAAACCTGGGCAGTGCTAGGGGTGGTCCTGAGCAGCACACGGGCAGAGGACACAAGGGGCAGTAGCAGGGCCGTTTCTGGCCGTGATCCCCAGCTCGTGACTGTGGCTTGTCCTTGGGGTACTGAGCCCTGAGGTGTCACTGAAAAAGGGGCAGCAAGTCTAAGACTTGCAAAGTCTGTGAAGGAACAGCTGAGCTCTTGGTACCTTCCTTTATATGCCACTTCAAGCAATTGTGCCCATGACAGTTCCACAGTCTGCATCTGCAAAGCATCATGTGTTATTCATCAGGCTATGATTATTTATAGGCACCCACAGAGGGCCCCAGCTGGGAGAGGCATGGTGTTTTGGAACACTTTTTGCCCATGTCTCTGAATTTGTGTTATCTCTGCACAAGTCTAGGGCTCAGTGTACCACACAGTCACAGTGACAGCCCAAAGAGGGATCCACTGCATTATTATCTAAATCCCAACA
This sequence comes from Crypturellus tataupa, assembly GCA_034781795.1. Lineage (NCBI taxonomy): Eukaryota > Metazoa > Chordata > Aves > Tinamiformes > Tinamidae > Crypturellus > Crypturellus tataupa. Next base: position 2,565,784 of record JAWLRI010000731.1, read on the forward strand.
GTGTGCTCAGATCTGCTGATGACACTAATATACCCAATTTTTGTACAAAGAAAACCACACTGAGGAAAGCTAGAAGAATGGCAGACAAGTACTACAACCTACCAGATGTAGCTTATAGGGACTGCTTTTCTGAAGTTTTTACTCACTACTTTTTCATACTAGTGAGTAAATGGTGAGGTGGACTGGGATCTGGCTAGATGGCAGAGCTCAGAGGGTTGTGATAAATGGGGCCAAGTCTAGTTGCAGCCCTGTGGCCAGTGGTATCCCCCAGGGGTTCATCTTATTCATGGTGACTTGGATGAGGGAACAGAGTGCACCCTCAGCAAGTTTCTTGCTGGTAGAAAACTGTGAGGAGTGGTTGAGGCATCAGAAATCCTTTCAGAACGCCCTGGCCAGGCTGGATAGACGGGTGGAGATGAATGTCATGAAGTTCAACATAGGCTAGTGCAGGGTCCTGCAAACAGGGAGGAATAACCCCAGGCACTACAGGCTGGGGGTTGACCTGCTGGAAAGCTGCTCTGGTGAGAAAGACCTGTGAGTCCTGAGGGACAACAGATTGACCACGAGGCAGCAGTGTGCCCTTGTGACCAAAAAGGCCAATGATATCCTGGCGTGCGTTAGGAAGAGCATTGCCAGCCGGTGGAGTGAGGTGATCCTCCCCCTCTACTAAGCCCTGGTGGGGCCACAGTTAGGGTACTGTGTCCAGTTCTGGGCTCCCCAACACAGGAGAAACATGAAGCCACTGGAGTGAGCCCAGCAGAGGACTACTAAGGTGATGAAGGGACAGGAGCATCTTTCCTATGAGGAAAGACTGAGGGATTGGCCTGTTTAACCTGAGGAAGAGAAAATTGAAGGGGAATCTTACCAGTGTGTCTAAGTATCTGAAGGGAGGGTGCCAGACTCTTCAGTGGGCCCCAGCAACAGGAGGAAAGGCAAAGGACACAAACTGAAACACAGACAGTTCCACCTGAGTATAAGGGAACACTTAGCTCCGAGGGTGACTGAGCACTGGTGCAGTTTGCCTAGAGAGACTGTGGAGTCTCATTCCTTGGAGCTATGCAAAAGCCATCTGGTCACCATCCTGTGCCACGTGCTCTAGGTGTCCCTGCTTGAGCAGAGGGTTGGACTAGATGATCTCTAGAGGTCCCTTCCAACCTCAACCATTCTATGACTTTACTTCCTCTGTGAAAGCAAGGTAATTCTGGTGTCTCAATTATATATTTGTATGCTAATACACATGTATATATTTATCTATAATTTCCCTTTTAATTTTGCCAGCATAATTTTTTAATACAAAACAATTGCCTGCAACTCTGTTTCCTCGTCCAGTGAAAATGCAGTTTCAGAAAAAACACCTAGCCATTTTTACTTCCCAGAAAGTCCCAAAGTTTCATATTTTTAAATGAAACAGAGGAAAGGCACCTTGAGTATCATTGCTATTGCTGCTTCTCTTTAATGGTTACAGGGTGACACTGCTTAGCACAGGATTACTGTCACTGCCTCGGGAGATAGGATATTGGCTGCTTGAGGAACAAGATGGGACGATAAGGGTAAGAGGATGCTACCTCTGCAGTATCTAGTTCTGACTCTTGATTTTCATTCTACAGATTCAGTGCTGAACCAAGGCGGAAAGGCATTGTTTTCCTCTGCATACCAGCCATGGTTATGGAAGTGCAAAGCAATCAGTAGCGAGTGAGAATTGTGTGTGACAAATCTATTTTACTTAAAATAACTGAACTGTGTAATTATTAGAGAGAGCTTAGTACCCAAATGTAATACAACTGGAAGTTATGCAGATCACCAAAAGTGCAGGATGCACTGATAGAGTTATGCAGAAAATTGCCTTGTGCTATATTATTCTTTAGTAAGTCCTGGTGTAATTACGTTGCTTAAGTGCTCATATTGCAGTGAACATGGTTTTCAGACAACCACACTTTTGCTTAACTGAAATGAACCCCCTAAATTTCTTAAATATACTATACTACATGTGCAGCCAAGGCTGAAGTTTTCTGTGCAGAAGCCAGGTTCCACCGTACTAATCCCTTTGGAGTGCATCATCTCGTCCATTTTTCAGTGACATGCACCAAAAGTATCACAATTAAAACTGTCTCTCATGGAAGGAAAGAAAATCACTGAAGAACTGAAAAGACCAAGATGGGGCTAAGAGGGAACATTTTGACTGACCTTAATTTCTGAGAGTGAGTCTTCCTCAGGGAGAGGGGCTTATTCATAGTTCTTCAGCTGGCACCTGGGACGGTTCCTGTGCGTGGTCACATAACTATCACTGGACAGGCTGCTGCTGTGACAGTGTTTTTGCATTTGCACCCTCTTAAGTTGTGTCTATGCAGGATATGATTTAAGTAAAAGTATTGTACCATAAAAATCTCAGTAATGGAAGATTTCAGATTTCTATTGAGGGTTTTCTGTAATAGTCTTTCTATTATTTGAGTCTGTTCCTTTTAGGGAGGGGTAAGTAAGAGCCAGAAGAGAAAAGAAGGGAAAAAAAAATCTAACCTTTCTGGTATATTTTCAAAGGATTCAATTAGGGAACACAAAACAAAATTCCTTTAAAAGCATGATTGATGTGGGAGCTTTAACTAGGGGCTGTCATTTGATACAGGGGTTTTTCATTAATGCATATTGCATGATAGAAATGTGTGGGCCGGGATGCCAGGCTGTTGACAGTGTTTGTGTGTGGTATATGTGCTACACGAATAGATGGGCTGGGGACAGGTGCATTTTTGTTTTTTCTCTCGCTGGTTCATTTCTTTAATCTGAACTGAAACTGAAAGATCTTACTGTGAGGCAGTGAGTTTTGAGTGAAAAGTGTTAAGAAAACCTACCTAGAAGGGGAATATTTTATATACAGAATGTTATTTTCTGTAGAGTGAAAATACTTAAAAAATGATGGTTGAACACTATAATACACATGGTGTAGAGGGGAACCATTCACCACCATTTGATGGGCCTAATTTCCCTGTATAACATACATGGTACATATATGCATGTGAGTATGCTTTATACGTATCTATCTTGCATATGACAGCACAGTCCCTGTGAGCTATAAAATGCTGTTTGTCCTGCCTATTGATACACTTCAGAGTTAGAGCTGCTTTAAATGGAGGACAGGCTCTTTGTTTCACTTGGGAAAGAACCATGAACTGAGAAACCCTTATTATTTTTGGAAATACAGTTCAGAAAGTGAGTGGCAAACTTGTTACATTTAATATGCCTTTGAATAGACCAACTCATATCTGCTCTCTCTTTTCTTAAAATTGTGATGAATTACCTATGTGTACATACATTAGATAAGGTAGAAATCTTAGTGTTTTTGAGAGATTATAACTTAGTCATCTTGCATATGGATGCAGACAGCTCTCAGGAAACTTTACTTGTTGTTAGGTAGTTCTTGAAGAAATTGAGGTGTGGGTATGGCCAACAGTTGAAAATATTTTCTGGAAATATATATCATGACTTTTTTTTCCTCACTGAAAAAAAATAATATCAGAGATTTTTCATTGGCTTTCTAAGGAAGCATTAGGTAGTAAGTTAGAGGTTACAAACAGTAGACCTTTAAAAGCAGATGTTTTTTCATGAAGGACTTAACTAAACGATGTACGAAATTGTTTAATGGTAATTTAGTTTATCAGAAGAGAAGTTTGTCTATTTTTTTTTTATTATGATCTCTGAGATTTTACTAGGATGGTGGATGAATATGGTGTATTAATTCATCAAGAATGGGACTTAAGAATGAAAATGCTAATGCACTTGAATAACTGCTTGGCTTTGTGGTGGATCAAGCAGGTGCATGTGATTTGTTCTACACAGCTACTTGATCTTTTGCTCACATCAGTGAGTGGAGCGCTGGCCCTGGCTGTACTGCAGTATTATTTAAAATAGTTTCATGCAGACCTTAACTCAGATACCCTTCTTTGTAATGCTTTTACAAGCAGCGTTAAGCATGGTCTGAGCAGCAAGTCCATTCACAAAAAAATGCACCCAGACAATAAATCTTTCAAAACTGCTTGCAAGATTGCTTTGCTACAACACTAGCTGCTTAAAGCATTGAAGAATTGTCCAGTAAATAAAAGGTATTGATAGGAACTGCTAATAAAGTTTAGAGAACCACATGGGGACAAATTTCAAAAGAGCAGGTCTCGGTAGAAATGACACTACTTTAGCACAAGTAGGAAAATTATCCAAGGGGTCAAAGATGGAAGATTCAGAAAATCTAACTTTTTATATAGTGGCAAACTCAGATACATTTCCTGTTAGATCTAAAGTGAAAATTGCCATTAAGAATAGAGATTTTGAACAAATGGCAGAGTTGGCAAAAAGAATTGTAGGACCTGGCATTTTGGAGAAAATACATACTGTGTACTTATTGCCAGGAGTAGGGAGAAAAGGGCAAGATAAAACATTTGTCTAAATATATGTTTCAAGACTCAAGGTACTTTTTCTAACCATTATATTAGAGCCATTAGATGTGCTCAGTAAATTTACTGTTTGAAGACAGTAAGCTAAAATATAACATTTTTTTTTTCAATGGAATGGCTGTTTACAGCAGAACTATGCAGGCCAAAATATCCAAAAAGGAAGACACTGGGCAACATTGTTAGGAAATAACAAATTTCCCATTGAAGATTTTCCTTCAACTGGCCAAGTGCCTTTGCAGCAGATAATGAGTTATATTTCCTGAATACTGAACTGAGAAACTCTTAATTGCTCACAAACCCAAGCACTGGAAAGTTTAGAATAGTTAATGAGCTGGCAAGAACCTTCGAAGAAAAGGATTTCATACCGGCTGAATGATGAATAAATATCTTCATATTCCACTGCGGTAGAAACATTGGGGACTTTGGACTAACAAATCCATGTATTTTGGAGATTAAATATTTCCTTCACAGTCAAGAATAACTGTCATCTGCTGTAAAGCTGCTTCTACATACAGTTTGTGGCATCAAGTTCACGGACAGTTATAGGTGTATCTGCCTTATTGTGATACAATCTTGAACATACACTTTCCTCACAGGTGTTTTTATTTGTTTGAAACAGAAAGAGTCAAATATAGGATGGCCATGCTGTATATTTTACTGCTGTAAGTATTTCATTTTTCTATTCTTTAAGTGAGAGTTTGTTCAGGCCAGTCTTATTTCTGAGGATACTCACATACAAAAAGTTTATCTTTTTGGACCTTGTGTTTTCCATTTGAGTTCTTGAAATGAATGTTCTGATTTGGATCTCAGTTAAGAGTCAGCACCTTGTAGTGGCCTCAGTACACATCAACACCTTGTGTATACCTCAGTATACATAAAACTTCATGTCAATTCTGCAACCTGCTGCCCTTCCATGTGGTGCTAATGAACGGGCAAATTCGTCAAGCTCTGCAAAGGCCTTGATAACACCAACTGCTCTTCCACCTGAGTCCTTTCATCAATAGCAAACAGATGGTCTAAAGGATGGTCTCAGCAGACTTAGGCTGTCTTGTTTTATCCTCTGCCTAACTGTGCCTTATCCCTATTTTCTAGTGACTTATCTAGTGCTGTCCAGGGAAAGTCTAGGGAACAATCCTTTATAATATGTAATTTATTTATCCAAATATATATCCAAAATAACTACTGATAGGATAAGAGTTGCACCAGCAAGTTGAGAGTCAAGTTGCACCTGGGGCGGTTCAGGTTAGATATTGGGAAAATACACGGAAAGAGTGGCTAAGCATTGGAACAGGCTGCCCAAGGAAGTGCAGGAGTCACCACCCCTGGCAGTGCTCGAGAAACGTGTAGATGAGGCTCCTAGGGACACGGTTAACAGGTAGGGTGATGAAGGACTTATGGTTGGACTCAGTGATCTTGAAGGTCTTTTCCAATCATAATGATTCCGTGGTTATAAGCAGTAGTTAATATGTTTCCATATAAATTCCTGTGTGCTTTGAGTAGGACTTATTTTTCTAAGATTTTAAAACTGCTTTCTTTCTGCCAATAATAGAAGAGTTTTTCCATGTAATTTTGTCTATAAATTTTTCTGAAGACAAATCACTTCCAAGAAGTTTCTTCTGGAAATAATCTGCTTTCTCTGCTGTTCTGTGTACTGGCAATTAGTTAACAGCAGCATCTGAAAGAAGAATGGCTCTCTAAAATTAAGGAATATAAATTCAACCGGCAACCTCAAATCTGAGATTACAGCTTTCGTAAGAATTTGAGTGTCTTTATTTGGTATCTGTTAAAGTACCTGATCTATTAGAATTACTCCTAAATGGTTTTGAGTTTTCTAATCATTTCCAATAAGAGCCCTTTCATTAATCTTTGTGTAAATGAGGCTGTATTTGGGGCTTTTGAACTTGATGTCTGTTCCTAGTCCATTTAGAATAGTGAGCTTGAACTCCTCCTTTTTCAACTCTATCGTAAAAGTTGGGACATTGGGAAAAAAAAGAAACAAAAACCTTATTAGAATCAGATAAATAAGAGCTGCGAGATTTAAAAGCAGATTTTGTGACTACTTTGGCAAAAATCTTGGTAAAGTTATTTCTGTGGAAAGGTTATACCATATGATTCGACTCTACTAAACCATGTCAATAAAGTTGTTTGTCTCAAGTTTTGCTCCTTCAGAGGTCATTGAATAGCATCCTGACTCATGCGCTGTGAGAAGTCCTTAACAAAGTGGAAATGTCGTAAATCAGCTAAGAGTGCAAGTTATTCCAGTAAGCACTGGAAAAACAAAACAAAACCTACGGTGGTTTGTCAACAATAAAAATGCAGTAAGATGAAGGATATGCCATGCAATTTTTGTTTTCTGTGGATATTTAGAAAGCAAAAAGTAATTCTAAAAAACTAAAAACTGTCGATATAACTTGAATTGTTTAGAATGGTCCAGATATTAAGAAATACAAAATCCTGAAAACACATTTGCCTAGATTATTAAAATCTTATATTGACAAAGCAGTTAATTTGGACTTTGCTACCAAGTTACAACTCTATGCCAACTATGGGAAATAGTTGTGGCACTGTTACAGCAGAACAGGTCAATGTTTTTCTTGATTTCTCTGTGCTTTTAGTAGAGATTACTTGCCCTTGGGCAGAGGTGCAAGCCTGCCTAAGGGGAGAGGAAACTAGTACCGGTAGTTTCCCAGCTCTTCATGCTTGTTTACAGAAGATGCATTGGCCTTCAGTCAGGTTTCTACTTGCCTCATGAAACCCTAGAGCAAAAGTATAGGAAGTTTAAAATATTCCTACCTAGCCTAAAAGGACACACTACTTAGGTAGCATCTGTGCAGAAACTTTTTAACGTGTCAGCCACAACTAAAAATGTCACCAAGAAATGAAGCTATTTCCAAACCATCTGCCCCAACTCTGGTCTTCAGTTGAGATTTTTTTTTTCTCCCTGCTTGGGGAACTCTGACAGACCACATTTACAGAGTAAAAGGTGACACCTACTATGAAAGCAATGAAGATTATTAGTGTGTCCAACTTCAAATACTTCTCAGTCTTCTCAGTGATTATGGATGCTTCCTATCAAAACTGTCCAAGATGCTATAACTTTTACATGGGTTTCTGCAGAAAGATAAACCTTGGAAGCTGCTGGACTGTAAAATAGCAGTACACTGTGACACCAGCAAACCTTTAAAAGATAAATCTCAGCAGCCGCTGGACTGTAAAATATTAGTACGCTCTGACACCACCGGATCTCTGAAACTTCAGAAAAGGATCCTAGAAGTGATATTTCTCATGCAAGAGAGTGAAAAAGACTGCCTAACTGTAGAAATCCATACAACTTAACTTAATTTAGAACTACTCTATATAAGTGCATATGTCAGAGTTGCTCCAGGAAGGTAAAAACCACAATCATTTGGTTGGGATTGCTTGGTTATTTACTTAGATTTGCATTAGTTTATCTGGGACAGTGCTTGCCATTTCCAGTTTTCAACGCAATGACTGATCTGTAAAACCAACCTTTGAGAGGATCTACACCTTTTTTATTTTAACAATAGTGTTGCCATATCCAAGCTCTAAAGAACAAAGATCTTGGGCCCCCGTATTTGTGGTGCTTTTAAAATCATTAGGGGTTTCTTGTTTCATTTCCAAATCAAATGTCCTTTTGTTCCTTTTTTTTTTCTCCTTTTTAGCATTAGTAAAAGACTCTCCTCATCTTCTTTCTTCCACCTTCCCTTCCCTTTCTGTGGTAGTTTTGCAGGCTTTAAATTTATTCTTAAAAACCTATGCAGCAAGGCAACCTCTCGGCTCACTGATCCAAGAGAGTCCATCTACCAGCGCCCCCTGAGACTCCAATATCTATCCCTGATGCTGGAGCTACTACCTAGTAGTGTTTTTTTCTTTTCTCTTTCTTTCTTTTTTTTTTTTTTTTTTGCATGTTTTCACACAGCTCCCATGCCACAGCATTTGCTTGACCTCCATACTTCCTTCTCTTCTCACAATTTCCTACTTGGCATTTTCCTCTCTTCTGCTACAGCACATTCTCCTGCACTCTGACTCCAAAACTCATCTTCACGCTTGTCTGCCCCTCCTCTGCATCCCTCCTGGTCCCTACATTAGTCTCACTCAATTTCCTGTCCCGTTTCTGAAGGCATTTTCCCTCCCCGCTGCTCCCGCGGTCTCTGGCATGTCCATGTTCTCCTGTCCCCTGCCTGGCCCTCACATAGTAGCTAACGGGCCATTAGCTTCCCTGATGGCATCCTGTCTTCAGCCTGACTGAAAATAACAAGGACTGGCATCCACCTTGGGCTGGTTTAGCCTCAGTTTCACCCACAAACTTTAAATGGATCTGGCAACCAACCCTTTGAGAGTAGGCTTGGCCTCATCCCATTTTCAGTAATGTGAGATGAAGATTTAATCTTATGGATCAAATTTTGCAACTTTGTAAACAAAAAATAATAAGTGACATATTCTAAAAATAATTAAGAGAATATTAATAAAAGCCTTCAAAATATCTATGATTTGAGTCAGAGCGTGTGAACTGGCAAGGCTGCTGCGACATGTCCTGCCCTGTGTCCGGTGAGGGACAGAGCTGTGAAGCCAGTGAGACTGAGAAAGTGGCTTTTCCTGTAGTGTTAGTGAAACTGCGATCCACCAAAACCCTTGCAAAATGTTACTTTACTTAGCTCAAAAATTAAATGAGTTGCCTTTGCTCGCCTCCTTGGCTTTTTCCTCTCCAAAAGGTTTCCCCTGCTGTGAAGCAATTCCTGCCCATCCCTGTGTCAGCCTCTCCGAAAAGTGTCATCACTTCTGAAAAAAGTGTTGGCAACTTTGTTAGGTCATTTCTCGCTGCACACTGTACAAAACTAATCATGACTTAACACTAATCACTGGGCCTAATAAAACGCCTTGCCATCTACGACTTCTGAAGGATATTTTATTTTTGAAGTTAATCTACCCTTAATGTGTAGGGAGGGAGAACACTCATCCGTATCCCCTCAGTGCAGGCTTGAAGTCCCATGCTAAAGTGTGGGTTTGACAGCTTTGAATAGCAATCCATCACTTAACACACAAATAGGGTCTATGGTCTCCTTGCTGCAGCTCTTTTTAACACGAGGATGACATCTGTGCCCTTTGCAAAGGATTGCACTGTGTCAGCTTCAGAGAGGGATGGGTTTCGAGTACAGCTGGGCTTGAACAGGCTGCTTGCATGGCACCATGTATTCCTTCTTCAAGAACTTGTTCTCCAGTGGTGATACAATAGATGTGTGACCCAGGTTTTTGAGCAAGTGCGTACCAAAACAGGATAGCTAAACAGTGGAGAGCAGCAAATGGAGGATCACAGCCATGTAGCTATATGTCACAGCTAAAATAAGAAGTTATGCTGGCAAACGCAAAACTTGCTGCAAGCAGCAGCAAGTGACTTACTGTACACATCAGAGGATTACCTAATGATGTCTGCTGGTGTTGCTCTCTGATGAAGGGTTTGAGAAGAGGGCTAAATATTTGTAAATATCTGAAAGTTAAGGTCCTTAAGTACTATGCTTTCAAAAAAAAAAAAAAAAATTAAGATGTTTTACACTTAGACCATACTGCAAAGCTTTCTTTTCATTCACATGTGCAAATAAAACAGTGGGACTGTACATCTAGGCATTTACTTGATCATTTCTTATGTTGGACATAGGTTCTTTGAGTAAACTTGAAATGGTTCTGCTCCGTCTTGGAGCAGGTTTAATGAAATTTCAATATAACAATTAAGTCTAGTCTTGCTTGTTAGAAAAATGCCCTCGGAAATAGTGTATTGTAATCAAAAAAGGGATATAATCACCCAAGAACTCTTTCCTACTAAGTTATTTCCTGATCTGATTTTGGTATTTATATTGATAGCGAACATAATAACTGTATAATTGTTTCCTATTGATATGTACAATTAAGTAGCTCTCAGTCATTCACCCCGTGGCCTTGTAGAAGTCATTTAGAAGTTCCATAGATTTTTAGGGCCATCAGGGACCATTAGATCATTTTGTCTTATCTTCCTACATAAAACAGGTCAGAGAATTTCATCTAACTACTCCTGTTTTGGGTGGAGTAACTGATATTTGACAAGAACATGCCTTTATGGCACACAGTTGACCTATTTGTTAAATAGAGGATATTGCTACCTGTTTAATATCCAAGCTCTAAAGATGATAATGTTTCTGAGAATACCAAGATACTGGGATTTAATGTGCTATAAAAGGGAACAGTAGAAATATTTCCAATTATGACCTAAACAGGATTTTTAATCAATGTGATGAATTGGATACTTGGACAAATTAATCAGTGGTGTCTCCAGCATGATGGAGTTTTGCCAATTAAGTCCAAGATATTTTTGTTATAATAGTTGCTGTTAATTTAAGGGAGTGAAAAAAAGGATATACAATATGAGAGAAAATATTATTTAAAAATGTTAAAAATAAAATGTTAAACTAAAAGTAACTTTAAATATTTCATGTCATTAAGTCTACTTAATAATGTAATGTTTTTTAGATTTCGGATTAAAAATTTACAGAGATTCTTATTCCTTTTATCTTCATTAGTCCATGCATGTGCTATTAATTATTTGTTATGTATTTCCATAAATATCTGGTGATATTTATGATGTGAGTGTAAAAACAAAATCATTTTCCTTTCACTGTAATGTCACTGGGACAATATGGGGCTGTCGGACTTGTTTCTTGTGCCTACTGAAGAGCCTGGCCTTGAAGGCATTCACTTCTGTAACAGCTACTGTCCTAGGCTACGAATGCCTGCCACCTGCATACCTGTTCCACCTCCTTTATCTCCGCATTAGGCTAAAATAACTTATATATGTAGGGAGAAAAAAATCCCCCTCTGATCATCTTTAATGAGAGAACAGGACTAGATAATCAAAGACAAGTTTTCCATCATCAGTGAATATGATTTTACTGAGAGTTAACCAGGCTTTCCAGCATGAGCTTACAGGATACATACAGAGGAGGCAAAGTTTTAGAAAAATACCTCTATTCACTGATTTGTACTTCTCTGTCACTTTAATGGTGCCTGTCTTTCATTGGCTGCACTGAGCAGTTTTGCCCTTGCTGATGTGAATCCTCTCAAAATGCCCTTGTTAGTTTAAGTGTCCCCTTTGAGTAGCTTTTGTGAATTTTCTGGTCAGAATTTCAATTTACAATAAATACCCTTCAGAAGTCAGTGTAGTCAAAGCCATTCTATTCTATTATGTATACTGTCTATTTATATTTACCTATAGCCTATGTATATGCAGTCTGTTTGAAAAATACACACAGGTTATTTGCTGAATAAACAGTAATTGCAATCACAATGTTGTGTTTAGAGGGGACATAGTAAAACTTTTGATAACAGTAACACCTGCATACAATGGACTGTTACATGGTGGACACTAAAACTGGTGAGATGACCCCATCCAAAGCTCTTAAAAAAAAAAAGTAAGAAATTAAACTTTTCTGTAGAGATACTAAAAATCTGAATTTGTTGCTTTACCTTGGAACAGGTAATATGGCAGCAGCTGTAAATACTGAAAAAGTGTTAAAGATGAAAAGGGAGTTGTTTCGATACGCCCACAGTTTTGAGGCTGAAATTTTACATGTTGGGAACTAGTAAAATAGCCGTGACTTTTGAACATGCTCTGTGCCACATGCTCTAGGTGTCCCTGTTTGAGCAGGGGGATTGGACTCTATAGATGATCCCTAGAGGTCCCTTCCAACTTCAATCCTTATGTGATTCTGTGACTTGTGCAGTTACATTCTCTGCTTTGGCCAGTTTGGCTCTGACTTCCTTCAGCAGCAGTAATTGCTGAGTTACTCAGTCAACCTCAGGTTATTGCCTCATTATCTCCTTCCTCTCCAAAGGGCTGTGTCCTTTCCCTGTCGGTTGCTGGAAGGGTGGAGAGGAGGAGAAGACCCGCAGGGCTACTGGCTCCCAGGGAGGATGAGCCTGTGGGGGGACAGCCAGAACAGAGAAGGGGTCTGCACATATGAGGTAAACCAAGATCATGTTACTCGACAAGTCCTATTCTAAACAAGAATTTTGAAGCTGAGGGTGTGAACACTTTCTCAGAATTAGTCTACTTACCCTAGAAGATTAACTACTTCCTTGAAAATTACTTTTAAAAGGAAATGCTGACAGTATCATCACCACCATGCTGTGAAAGCTGCAACCATAGTTAGCTTCACTGGCAGGTAATCCAATAGCTGCTGTTCTGTTTCACAATTTGTGGTTGCCCCTCTCTACGTAAGGGGCGCAAGACGCTTTCTTTCAAAAGCTACCTGGAAGAGGTGGGTGATAACCTGTACTGTTGCTTGATGCCTCACTTAGAACGAGCAGATTCAAAGCTAGGAAACAGTTTTGGGCCTTGTAAATCTTTAAGTTCTCTGACATGCAAAACCTCTACATTCTTCTTACCAAGAACAAGAAGGTATGTATTTCATTCCAACTGTCTTAACTCTGACCTGTTCATTGTGGCTTTTATGTATTATTTGTGTTACCTTGATTTAAAGCAGAATTCATCCTCACTACGCTTATCTGTCTAAAGTTACATGTGTTGTGTAAGCTATTTGTCCAGGTTCCCCTTATAGGAAATGGAGAAAGATAGGTTTCTCCAAAAGACAATTCATCCCATTTTAAAATAGATGTTTGAGGGTGCCTGGCTGAATTGCTCTCTTTCACAGCCTCTCTACGTTACTTGTGGAAGAACTCTGATGACTAGCTTAGACTAAGCACCCAACTTTCAGATGGCAAAAATTACATGAGGTGAATCTCTCTCAGATATTTTGTTTTAAGAGACACATTTAACTGAGAAATATCTGGTAGTCAGCTTACCATCTCTTATTTTACTAAAATTTGATAAGTGTTATTTCTTTGTAATCATATACCTGGAGTTTAATGAATAACCATAATAACAAATAATAGTAAATTACATATGAGGAGGAGATTGATCAATATATGACATTAATGTGCACATAAATCATTCTCACATTCTTTTTCAAAATACATTAATTTAGACTGCTGGTAGGAAACAAAGCTTTTTTTTTTTTTTTTTTTTTTAATCACCAGTCATGAAGTATTCAGTCATGAAGTATTCCTTTTAAAACAGTGCAGAGCTGCAAGAATGAAATACTTCCAAAAATCAGGGTGATAATATTAATTTAGGAGTTAAGGAGGAATTGTACTGTACTTGTTTCTATTTGATAAGAATAGTATATTTGTATTTTACTATGCAGGAGTATGGGATTTTTAATATTTTCAACCATTATTTTTCTTTATTTTAATTATCTGGTTTTGAAAATGATGCAATAAATAACACAATTTCCTCTCAGCAACATCAGTTAGTGTTTTAAACAGAGCGGAGATTGCATGTTTGGACTTTTCCTAAAGATTTTATGTAATCCTGTTAGTTTGTGTGTGTGCAGTGCACGTTAGTGAATGATTCCAGTTATCAACATTTTAAAAAATGGGGTAGACAGGCCATCAGTTCATTAAATTACAGGACTGAGTCGTGCAGGACAAGCTCCGGATGCCTCTTGTGGAGTCCTGCCTCTTTCACTGAACACCTGAAAAGACAAGCACATCCCCCAGGTAGCTGGGTTAGCCATGCATGCATGCGCAGCACAGCAGGCCTTCCCTCCAAATGCTGGTAGCAAGGGCTGAAAAGTCACAGCAAATTACGTGTCAGACCCAGCAGCGGTATAGGCAGCAAGTGCATACCAGGCCTCCTATTCCTTTCGTGTCAACAAATTGCCCTCTGACCTGGAAGAATATGTCTGTAGTGAGAAATTATTTGCCCTATATCCCAATTGCTTCTATGACCTGTTCAATTAAAATCAGGTTTGAAAGGATTTAAGTGCTTTCAGTTGAGTGTTAGCACTGCTTTCATTAACCAGCTATTCCAGATAATGCTGTCAAAACCTGGACCTGTCCGTGAGGCTCAGGGGAGTACAATGTTCTTTCCAAGAGGAAGGTTTGACCAATACAAATTCATTTTGGTTTCTTATATTTTCCTCCGCTAATTATAGTTATATCTTCTAACCGTATTTTATGCAATCTCTCTTCCCTCTCTAAAGTTTGGCACTTGCATATTCAAAAATAAATCACATTCTTCCTTCATAAGAGCTTGGTATGAATAAATTTACATTCAGAATGAGCTGGTGGGGACAGAAGAGTGAGTCTGGCATTGTAATGACAGAACCATATTACTTATGTTCGTTTCATGACAATTCATGTTATTATAACCATGTCAAGCCTTATTACCACTCAGTTTACAACAACCTTGTTAGATGATGCGGATTCCTTGCCATGCCTAGCCTTGACTTGCCTTCTGCTAACTAGAGCTTTTTTAGAGAAATGTAGAGCAAATTCCGTGTTCATGTCACCATGGATGATGTTTGACATTCTGCTCTTTTTACATATGTGATTCTCCCTTTTCTGCTGCAGGCTACCTGGCAGAGCAAACAAGCAGAAGTTGCATCCAAGATGCATGTATAGAAAAAAAAATCATAGCTTGTGTCACGTAGTTTCTCAGGAGCAGGATTCCAAACCAACCAGTTTTTCATTGCATTTGTGTCATTGCCTTTCACCATATTAAATCCTTCCAATTCAAGAAGGCAGCAGCAGTGGTTTCTTTCTAATAACAGCAACCTGACTTAAGCTTTTTATTTCTATAAACCTGAAGAAAAACTCATTTGAAAGCGGAGACCAACAGCTGACCATTACTTTGTTTGAAGTCCCAGTGTAGAGATCTGTTCTGATAAGCAAGGATCCCCAAATCCTTAGACTGATTACACATTCAAATTTTGTGTATTCATAGTTTAATTCCTGCAGGGAACCTGTAGGAAAGAAGATGTTAAAAAAATCCCTAAAAATAAATTATTTAATCCTCAAAACTGGCACATATTTATCACTAGTATATTGCAAAGGGCAAAATAATGATAAATTATCAGAAGAATATACATTTCTATGTTAATATTTATATATTTTTCCTTTGAAGTGAAGCAACTATATAGCCGTAAGATCCTAGTGGAAATATATAGCTACAGAAAGATAGCCAGATATTCACAAACTGAATGCCAT
>JAWLRI010000731.1:2582065-2599734 GCA_034781795.1 Crypturellus tataupa
ACAGGGTGGCATCCAGGCGGGTTTGGAAGATCTCCAGGGAAGGAGACTCCACAGCCTCTCTGGGCAGCCTGTGCCAGCGCTCTGCCACCCTCACCAGAAAGAAGTTCTTCCTCACATGGAGATGGAACTTCTGGAGCTTCAATTTGTACTCATTGTCCCTTGCACAAAGAAGAGTTTGGCTCCATCATCTTTACATTCTTCCTTCCAGTATTTGTACCTGAAGGGAGGTATATTGGTAAGATCCCCTCTAAACCTTCTCCAGGCTACTTCCAGTTGCCTCTGTTTGTTTTTCCATTTGCCTGTCCTGCCCTGTCAGAAAGCTGAAGTCTGCTTCAGTTGCGCTGGTGGGACTCAGGTCTCAGTGAGTGCTCAGTGCCTGAAAATCAGCTATGTCATCACACAAAACAACAAGACGATAGAGTCTGGCAGTTCTAATGTTAAACAAAATCAGCCAGGGAAACACATTTAGGACAGGTCAGACCTCAGGAACACATGACAGCACTGGACTTGTGCGTGGTCATCAGCCCAGTAGTTTGTGCACACAAACCATTACATCCAGTCCGCGGGAGGGATAACAGGCGGGGAGAGGAAAGAGAAGGGGACATTAAAGGAAAAAGAGTTTTACCCAGTAGACCCTGAAATGATTTGCTTACTCCTTCTTGCTAAGTCCAGAGACCTTTTAGCTCTCTGAAATCAGCAGCAGCTGAAAAAGAACTTTCACTTTTGAGTCTGAGGATTTAACTCCTATGAAGATTTCAGTCATCTGCAGTGACTTGGGTGGTTTCTTTCCTTTTTTTTTTTCTTTTAGCAAACATGAGTGTCATTAGACTGTTTTAAGGTTTCTCTCTAGATTTGATGTAAGCTTTATTTACTGAAACCACTTAAATTTTGAGTAAACACTTTTTAAAAAACCGCAGGAGATAATTCTGCATTTGAAGGCAGATGCCTATGATGACCTCACTTTTTTTAAGCTTTTTGTTTTCATCGCTAACTTCCTCTGTGATTCTGTCAGTGTTTCAAAGCAGGTTTCCAAGTGCTAGTGAAATAGCTTCATGTTAGGGGGTTATTTTTATAATTCAGTGCATCCAAACTTCATGAAAAATATGCAAATTGCCTTCATTATAACCCATATCTTGTCGCAACATGCAGCATACGTAGTGCCAGAAATGAATGCATTCATGGCATCTTTTGGGTCCTAGGATCCAATTATGTCTTTTGTTGTTCCTTTTTGGCTCTCTGTGTCAGCTGCATGCTCTGTAAAGTTACTGATTACTGACCTGTTGGCAACTTTACAAATCAGCTTTGAAATGCAAGCTGTCAGTAGCTCTTGAGTACCCCGGTCCCAGGTTACTGAGGCCGTGAAATACTGCATTGAATTTTTAATCTGTTTTCCCTCTGCTTCTGCCTAGCTTTTTCCAGGTTAAGGTCAATTTTGAAACCAGCTGAATTCTTTAATAATCACTGTCTTTTCAGTCCTCACTGGGTTCAAAAGGAAGAACAATTTTTTCATTGCATTAATATTAACTTTTTTACTGTGGGGGCTTATTACAATGTATTTTTTAGTTAAGTATTCACTGTTAGACCACAAAGTGCACTGCAGTCTAGCCAAAGTATTGCTTCATGCAGATACGAGTGAACTACTGCTGACACAAAATTTAACTGCCCCCGCTTTTAAAGTCAGGCAAAGCTGCTATTGTAACGCAGGCTACATATTTTTTCCCTGCAGCCCTACTACTGGGAGAAGAAAACATGCCACCTCAGCTACGTGTCCTTTGGTTCACCTTTCTGAATGTGACAACTGAGGTTTATTTAGTAATTCCACCATCAAGCTTTGATCTGTGCTTTAAAAGTTGCAGCTTTTTGCCTAAAGTAGAGCAAGCTTCAATTAGACTGCTGAAAATTTGGGCTTAAATGCAAAATGAAACAATCTTCATTTCCTCTTCTAGTTTCTCCCCAAAGCATTCATCATTTGAAAAATTTCTTTGATTTAGTGAGTGGGTGCTTATTTGATTTCAGTGGTGAATAATCCAGGCATACTTTATTTTAAAGGATGCTAATGATGATTTCTTTTGCTAGATATCATGGAAGTTATTTTTATTTACAGACACCTTGGCATGATAGCATACCTCATCAGATAGCTACCACCCTTTATTTACCACAACTTTTCGTATATTCTTATAGAATCCCCGCACATGTGACTTTTCACCTTGGAGTGCAAAGACAGTTATATTTACCTTTTATTGTCAAGGAAAGCAGGTAAGGGGTATTGCAGTTGCATTTCTGGTTGAACATTTAATAAGTTACCATTAGAAAAAAAATCTCATATTTGGTCTTTTCTTGAGTGTGTCCATTCTCTTTGAGGCTACAATTGGAATGACCAAGATTTCCAGGCTCTGGTAGCAAAGTTAGTACCTGTAAAAGACCTGGGGTTGTATTTTAATATCGTTTGCTCAGTATCAGTATTAATATTATCAGTATTAATCTTGAAGAGGAGCCATTCAGAGGTCTTTCCAGGCCCCTTGAACTCTAGAGTCCACTAAAAGTGGATTTAATTAAAGATGGGAGAGGGGAGAAACTCTTTATACTGCCTAGGCAGACGTATGCAGTGGCGAGATTTGCTGAAGTTGTTACCTTCGGCAGCCTCAAGAGAATCAGAGATCTGGAGGCAGCTAGCACAAAAAATTACTGATGATATATCCTGAATATTAAAAAAATAACTGATGACTCACAGATAATCTGCAAATGCAGGACCAGAAAAAAGGCATGAGGCTACCAATAAGTTCTGTGATTTACAAAGCCTGGCTTCCAGTGTCTTTGTGTTTGGTAAGTTCTTGCCTAAAGGTAAGCTCTGGTCAAACTGTTCCTGTGCCTGAGATTTAATGATCAGTCCTTCCCCGTGCTATTTCTCATCTCTCAATAGGGCTGTTGTTTTCCTTTTATGGGGTAGGGGGGATAAGAACTATTTAGCTCAATCTTTTCTACTTGATGGCAAGTTTATTTTCTGAAGTCATCCAGAAGATTAATAATAATTGAGATTTTCTCCTCTGTCTCATTTGGTGGAGATTGACCAATGCTTTTTTTTGAGTTGGCATGATGGCTACTAGAGAAGCACCACACATACAGCACTGTTTATATAAAGCTTATTTTTTATGAAGCCAGACTTAAAAATTATTTTCCCTACAGTATTCCTTTGCAACATTTTTCTAGAGATAAAATGTATAACATTACATCTAAAAATGATGAATCATTAAAAAAAACAGGACAAAGTGAAGCATTTTGCTTCTTTTAATGACTTGTCTCAGAAACTCTGAAGCAACTCTTGAGATTTTCCATCAGGTGGTTCTTACTTTCAAACACTGATAGACATTTTGTGATGTTCTGGGAGGTCTCCCACTTTATGTTTTTTTCAACCACTTTGGAGATAAAGGAGATAAAGGTCATCCCACCAGGTCCCAAACCATTCCGAGTTTATGGATACAGGAATTCATGGTGTTAAACTTTTCCTAACTCAAAACAACAGAGCTGATTGATAGATCCATGACAGATTTCCCATAAGCAGGCCCCTAAATTATGTGGCCAGTGGTTTCATGGGTTGCTCGGGGCTTATTTTACTTTTCAGGAGAAACGCTTTTTCTGGGAACTCTATACTTTGATATTATTTATATTATTTTTCTTTTGTATTTTACTGCAATTCTTTGAATAAAATTCTTTAAATAAAATTTAGTAAAATATAGATGGAGATAGGGAAGACAGCTGTTCAAAGATTTGTGGAAGAGGATGTGGTAAGAATGAGAAGTGCATTGGTGAAGGGTTGAATGGATAAAACAGATAGATTGAACAAGAACAACAACATATAGAGAATCTGTGGCAACTTTATTTGCTAAATAACCCTTGAATTAAAGATGGCTGCTTCGGATTAGAAATAATAGTTTTTAGGTTTTGTAGTAGTCATAACATAAGTAAATGAAGGGCAAGCACTTCTATCCGGAGATGACAATCTATCATAAAGAAAATTAAAAAATAAAAAATATCTGTGTTTGAAAAGCTAAGTACCTATTGGAAGATACAATCATATTTTTTAACGTCATACCCCATTAGTAAATTTTAAAATAAATTTGAAATTTTAACTTGCATTGCTGGCCATAGCATTGCATTTATCATATGGGAAGCTAATCAGACTGTAACTGCTTTCGCTGACTCGATTGATGTGATCTGCAAAGGTGGGTAATGCCAAGAGGACAACCTTCGACTTTACACCTAATGTAACACTGTAACATAATGCCAGATTGCCATGCCATTCAATGTCATATAAGTATAAAACATCCACCTTTTATCTCAATTCTGGTGAAATTTGGTCAAAAAAAGTATCTATCCAACCCAACACAAGGAAGGACTGAGCCTGCTGCTCTACAGCCATTCCAAGAGGGAAGATACTACCACTTCCTCTTGCTGCCAATGCAGCATAGGCAGGGAATGAGTTTAGAAATCAAAATACACAGCAGAAATGGTAAGGGTTACACTACACTTCTTATTTTGCTTTTTTATATCTTTTTATATCTTAGGACCAAAACGGGAAAAGTTGTTCTTACTATAGCAGTGACCGAGAATAAAAAGCAGGAGCCGAAGTCCACCACTGCATATCCCTGCCTACGTTCCAGAGATTGAGTATAACCAAAAATCACAGCCTCCTATTTGTCTCCCACCCCTGTCTTTAGTTGGGCATGGAAGAAGAAGAGACAATCACAGGAAAACCCATCTCTTTGCTCATTACGCTTCTTACTGCTTGGTGCACAACTCCTCGCATGAGGTATGTATTTACACATGGCTTTTTACTTGCTTTGCCTACAACTAACCAGAGAGAGGAACTCCAAGGAGACTCATTAAACCCATGAAAGCTGCCACAGTTTGTCACATGCAGCTCTGCACACACGAGCAGAGCGCTGCTTTTATAGTACGCTGCAAGTCTCTCCTTCTGCAACAACAGTAACTCACGTCGCTGCGTTACTCTCAAGAGGAGCCACTATTAAATGGTAGATGTTAGTTTAATATTAATAATTGTCTTAACTCCATACATCCACAGGTTTTCATCTAGTAAGAGGGAGCTATCTGTTTTTCCTCATAAAAACAACATTTCTCCAAAGGGAATTTAGCAGATGTAAGGGAGCCGCTGGCAGGTGCGGCGTAATGAACGGGAGGCACTTTGAACTGCCAGCGGCTCTCCGAGCGCTCCCCGCGTTGCCCTGGCACAGGGGCGCCCGCGCCGGCTCCAAACAGCTGCTCCCTCACAAGTGCCCTCCCGGCGCCCATTCACAGCCCTGCAAGGCAAAGCCAGCAGGAAAAATGCGGAAAAAAATACCTGCACCAGGTGAGAAACATCTGCCCACACATCGGCAAGGTTTAGAGCAGCCAAGAGAGCCCATAATGTTTTATAGAACTTGCATATTGTCACTTTTAAGAGTGAGGGCTGAGAAAATGAAGATTCATTAAAGCTGTAAAGGCGGATGGATGTCAGGCGAGCACCTCTTTCATCGTTCAGCACGCCACTACGGGGAGCGCTGTTCCTCTGCAGTGTGACCTCTGTTTTTTTCCCCGTTAGCTTTAAATTAGTGCTAGGGCTCCTGCCACTTTCCTAGGAAAAGATATTAATAGGTCTTAGCAGCAAGAAATGTTTCTTGATAGCTAAAAGCACTGTTAGCTTTTCTTCCATTTTATTTCATTATAATTATGTTGCCGGTTTGCAATACATTAAGCATTTTATTTGTTCTTTTTTTTTTACATTCTTCACCTTCTTGTTGTCTGAATGACATGTGTTCCATTATTTCCATCTTTCTTCACATATTAGTCTTTTGATCATTTAATCAATTTTGCAGCCCCTTTTCCTCATAATTCCTTCAGCTCTGTCCATATCTTCCTGGCTGAGACACTCAGAACTGTCTGCAATATTAATAAAGAATGTATGATGCTGTAGTAAAAAGGTTTACTGGCATGAGTTTGGGATGACCTGCCCAGCTTTTGTGGTACAGTCATAAAGTGAAGAGTGCAGCTTACCTGAAATTATTAAACCTTCATATCAAGCCATGATGTATTTTTTTTTGTCACAGATTGAACAGATACATAAGGCATAGCTGTTAGCATAGCTGCATGGCTGTTTTGTAGTAGCAGTGAGTGATTATTTTCCTTTCATTTTGAGTTTTTCTTAGTCCTTCAACGGAGTTTTTTTTTTTAAGCTGGATTTGATATCATTTGACCCAAGGTTGTTTCGATTCCTATTAAAGTCAATGACAAGCTTCATATTGATTAGAAGAGGAGAGAAGTTAGGGCTGTAAAACTTTGAGAGACACTCTGATTCATTAAGCAATTTTTAAATACCACTAATAGAGAATAAATCAAAATTAGTATATAATTAGAGATCTGTTTCTCAACTAGCTATCTTCTAGTCATGGACGTAGTGTCCTCCTCTGAAAATGCAAGAGCAAGGGACAGCTGCCATCAAGCGCACTGGTTTTAATCCATTACTGATTTCAGATGTCTTGTAAAATAAAATCCTACCATAACCATTTAACTTTGTATGTATTTGGACATACATTTTTGACTACCTTTTGTATAAAATCCTAGACTATATTAATATTGTTCATTCAAGACATGGCAGCCCCAACTCAATAAATCAGTTAAGCATGTGCTTAAATTTAAATATATGCAGTATATACTGAAAATCCATCTGCTGAAGGGCTTTCCTGAATAAAGGTGGCCTTAAGCCTATGTCTGAGTGCTCTGTTGAATCACAGTTTCAGCGTTGTATTATATTGCAAATCGAACAGAATCATGCAAAGCATATAAAATTAAGCACGTATTTATGATATGTGTATGATTTTGCAGGATCAGGATTTAGTTCATATCTTGGGGCACCTATTCATATGATGAACCATTTTTAAAAATATAATTTATTTTATTATTTATTAGTTTAGTTGCCTACGGCCAACCTTACATCATCATGACTGTATACAGTAAATAAACCTATACAGAAGAAAATCCAGTCTGATAAATGGGTTGCAGAAACAAGCTTGATAATGAAACCTTTAACATCAGCCATCAGTAACTGAAGGCAAAACATGTGTCCGAATGTTAAAAATAAAGGTTCTCCCAATTGCTTAAAATTTCTTTGACCTTTGATATGTTTATTTACATAAAAATGTTTTCTTAGGCTCTGCTAAAGGAGGGATCTGTTCTTTAAATGCTGAAGATGCATGTTGGTGCTACTCTTAAGAAGTCCCTTCTGTGACACGGGAGGAAATGGGAAATCAAGTCACAAGCAGTAGAGCAGCTTAGAGTGAGCTGAATATTCATACTCTGGGCATGAAAAGACTGAACAGCCCTGAACATTTTAGCTTCCACGTTAAAGACCGTGCGGTCCCAATCACACCGTGATTTCCACTGCTGTGGAGTGTGCTACAGCACTGGAGCCTGTAGAAAATCACTGCTCAAAGAGCTGCACCTTTTGCTTCAATCATGTGCTTTTATTAGCCTTCTACTCTGTTGAAATGTGAAGAGTAGATTTAAGCTCTTCTTGCATGATACAAAATTCATTAGAAGTGGCAGAGCAGAGGAAATTTATATAAAAGTTCTTTTTTTACAGACAACCGGTATACTGAATGAGGCTGCTCCGGTCACCAGCCACACGCTCGAGCTCGGGTACCTGCCCTGCCTTGGCTTGCCTTCCGAGCAGCCGCATCCTCTCCGTGGAGAACAGAGTGCCGCAAAGTGGCAAAGGTGAGAGCTCACAAAGCTGCTGTCCTCGCCAACTAGCTACTCAGCCAGGCTTTTAGGAAGCATCCCCACCGTGGAGGAAACCATGCTGCAGGCTTCAGGCTTGAGGTCAAAGATGTATCATTAGAGACATCATTTCCTGATATTAAAGGCTCCAAATCATTAGTCTTTTAATACATAATATCAATAGCTGTAATGAAGAATGCGGGTAGGATGTGGAAACCCCCCTGAATCTTAATGTACTCTCTGCTGTCAGGAGCAAAATGCAGCCAATGTGTCTGCTGGGCTGGAGGAAGACAGAGGGTCAAATGGAGAAGACGGAGAGGTAGGCGGCAGCTAGAGCTCGGAACGCATCTCCCCTCAGCTGCCAGGGTCAGCACACGCTGTGCCTCCGGAAACACGCAGGAATGGGGCTCGAGGGGATTTATGCAGAATAGACGACTGTTCTGGCTTCTGCACACATCGACATTTCACACTGTGCACAGCAGATGGGAGCTATGAAGTTCAGCCCAAGCATAGAAGTTTGCATACTTATGCATAAAAATATATATTGTACATGTGTGTCACTAAGCCCTGGCAAAGCTCCCGTTGGCATCCTCTCACCCGGCTGCGTCCGGGTCCTACTGTGTTAGGCCTGTATGCACTGAACCACCCGTTCCTGCCTCTGACACACTTCCCCAGTGGGGTTTCTCAGCCCAAAATGGCTGCTGGTGGCCAAGAGACATTAAATCTTCATGGCCACTGCTGATTCCACTCCTAGCAGACTTCCTGGCAGCTCAAATCCACCTTTTCCCAGAGCACAAGCCGCATGGGCAGGCTGAATTTATCACTTATTGGCTAAAGACTCCCAGGTGTTGAATGCAGGTGGGAATGGAGACTTTACCTGGGTTCAGGCAATTAGTTGCCTTTTAAATTTTTATTCACAAGCTGTAGCTGTGAACAACAACCAGTAAAATAAAACCTTTAACACCTTGTGTTTTTCCTTCTACTCCTCAGTTTTTACAGTGTATGAGTCTTCTAATGAGACAGGGCTTCTCCTATTGTCACAGACTTTTTGAATCATGAATCTCTCGGATTCAAAGGCACATTATTGATACTATATCAGTTTCTTCACCCTTTTGAGAGTTTAGATTGTCTACTCCAAGAGAAAGTCTTGACAAAAATGGTTTTGTATAGGATGAGGTAACCTGAGTTAATGCTTCTCTGTTATCCATGGTCAAGAACAGTGTTTCCCGAACTATTTATAAATACAAGGAGTGCTTCACCTGTTCTGAAAAAAAAAAAAAAAAAACACTGATTATGTTGTACAGCATTGCCATATTATCTCTATTTAGAAAAAAAAAGTCTGGTTTTTGTTATCTTTATTTTCCTTTCTCCCCTCCCTTCTTCTGTTCATTTGCTCATGTGTAGGAGAATATGTGTAAATGTTTAAATGTAAATGTATTTTTGAAGTGTTTCAAAGGCAAAATGTAATTTGTTTGGCATTGCTGTAGGAAATGTATGACATGGCTTTTGCTGTATATATATTGAGACATTTCTTAATGCAGTGATTTCATATGGCCAATCTGAACCTATAAATTTTACACCGGTAGTATTCCCAAACAGTTATCTGGGGACAAGAACTATGTTAATCTTCACAGAGAAGCTGCTTTTTGGAAAGTTAGCCATGCTCAGAGACGAAGTGCTTTTAGAACCCCACTTCTCTGAAGTGATTTCTACCCAGATGCCCATGAGAATCTGAAATATACTGACACATATGTGTTTTCTGCAGCTCTTGCTTCTCTACAGGGCTAGTGTGAGAAGTATTGTAGTTCCAAGGAAAAGCATTGAAACTTGCTATTTTTCGCTGAAAGAAGCATTACTGCAGACCCTGAGTTAAGATTCTGCAACTCATTTCTGGTCCAGTTTAGTGGGAATAAGATGTTTTGATAATTATGATAAGTTCTTGTACTTTTTTTTCTGAATTAAGCCATAGCTCCCAAGCCATGGTAGGTTTCTGACTTGTGTGGGCAGCTATCTCAGCCTTGGCTCTCAGCAAGAAACTGCATTTGAGTCTATTATTTGATTGTTGGCCTTTGAGGGGAGGATGTGTTGGAGGAGAAAGCCAGAGATTCCTAATTTAAGAGTCTTCATTTACTTCTTGAGAAATGAGAAGAAAAAGGCACCACTAGAAGGCAGCTGAGACCTGAATACAAGCATCCCCTGGAGGTACCTTTTTGCCTCTCTTTATTCACCATAAAAAGACCCCAAGGTGACAAGGCTCCTCTTTGGGTGCCTCAGATAAGTGCCTAAAATTAGGTAGGCGGATTTCTCGGCTTTATGCCATCACAAATCCCCTATTTTGTCCTTTAGTACAGCTTGCACAGGGTTACACATTAATGCAATATGGATGTTCTATGACAAGTTAAAAGGACAATAAGGGTATTGTTCAATGTGAATTATTTTACCTGCTTGATACCTGCTTTTTCCTTAACTCTCCTAATGGTGTAGTGTGTTTTCCCACCCCAGTGACATCTAGTTGCATGTATTGTTAATTTTTGCTTTGTAGCTTGCATCTACATTACAGTGTGCATGTCCCCAAAGTGGTATCAGTTGCCTGAAATCTTGATTCCTTGGTGTTGTGTGGCTTGCATAAATGTCAGCTGGTCCAAGGGAGCGGTTTTAAAAGAAACAGAGCTGATCTGACATTCTTCAAAGGGAAGCCTGGGAGACTCATCTCTGCACCTGGGTTTGTTATATACACTGAGCAATGGGAAGAGTGCTATGAATGCTGTCACTCGAGCAGTGAAGAGGGACAGGCAGCCATGTCAAAAATGACAACGTTTCTTTTACTAGTCTTGCAAAAGATGTCTGCAGTGATGTGACTGCAGATGACATCAAACAACATAAGTGGCTGGTTTCTGCAGTAGATTGAAATTCATCCAGTTCCCTGTGTTCACTGTGATGACTTTCAATGCTAATTCTCCATGAGTAAGGCTTGAAATATATTCACAGGCTATACACAGTTAGGATACTTTAAAGTTATTTGAGGTACCTGTGATGTAAACATCTGTGCCTCTTGCTTTCCTGCATTTTTTCCCAGGTTCCAATTATGCAGTCAAAGAAACACTGGAAGAAAGAGAGACCAAGTTTGCTGATCTAGTTCTTTTTCTTTTTTGAAAAGAATGAGTACTTGGTTGTCTGAGCAGAGGAAAGCGTAAGATAGAAGCACACTTTCATCTTCTCCAACAGGGAAGATATCAGTTGAATTGATGCAAATTAGGTGGTTTTGAAAGTGATCCCCAAAGTTCACTGTATTCACTGAGCAAAACTAGGGGTCATTTAAGTCTTCATTCAGAAATCTAAATTACTTGAGATTGTGCAAAAGATGAAAAAAATTTTAGCTGGAATTTTCCTGCATGAATGTAATGCTCTTTGAAACTGAAGCCAAATGCAGCACTCAGCGCGGTGTCCCGCGGCTGCAGCAGCGTGTGCTTCATTGTGCTTTGGAGAGGACGTCTCTCCGTCCCGACTTCAGACGACACTCAAGCTCTTAGGAATACGTGGAAGAACCAGGCTGCAAAAGGAAGAGAGAAAGGAAGGAACAGACTCCTGTGCATGTGAAGAAGGTCACAAGGACTGTGAGAAGAAATATTCTTGCAGACCTACAGAAGGGGAGACTTAAGATAAAATTCCAATTGCCATTACCTCAGTTTTAACTGCTCCGAGGTAACGGGGGCTGTAGTGGTCTACTTGCTTGTTGCAGGCTGGTTATTAAGCATTTCTCTCTCTCTCTCTCTCTCTCTCTCTCTCTTTTAACCACAGATAACTTTGTGTCTCCCTTTTTTGTAAATAGGACGTCCAGTATCTATACTGTGTTTGTCGGCTCCCCTACTACCTACATTTTACTTTTACAGTCAGCTGTGAGACACACACTCCTGCCATGATTTGGGCGCTCTGGTGTCTGCAACAATGTTTTTTTCTTATACAAGACCTAAGTATCCTTAGGAGCAAGGTACTGGAGGCCCCAGTCTCTCTGAATGAGTAGCTCATAAGGTAGTGCACAGGATCTGTTTCTAAGTCATTCACCTTTAATTTTTTTGCACAATATAATAGCTTTTATTGGATAAGTTGTGAATGTCCTTACCCTAGAACAGATTACTGGGTGGCTATTAAGGTGAGAAAAAATGATTTAAATGAAGAAAAAGAGAAATAAACTCGTGGCTCTCGGAAGTCGTCTGAGTCTTCTAACCACAGAGAGGTCTGGCTCGTAAGCTTTAATGGTTCCCGCTGGAGTGATTTACAAGGTTATCCCAGCTAACCCTGTCCTTCTAGCAGAGCTGGCAGAACTGGTGGTGTGGCTGCTCCTCAGCCAGCTCGCGCTATGACCCGTTTGGCTGGCAGCAGTTCAGCCTCTCTCCCTCTGCACTGTGGCAGTGGGGCGAGCAGCAGTCGCCCACGGCAAAGCCTCTAGTGTGGGGGCTGGCAGGACGGGCAGGGAGGGTCTTGAGGGACTGCGGGGCTAGGGAAGCAGGACACTGGCTCCATCAATAAGAAGGTGACCGCAAAGTGCTATAAGAGGGGGATGCAGTGCAGAATTTGAAGAGACTCCAGGCTACTGGATGGAGCTGCCCTGGCAGGGTGAGAAATCAGTCATGTCTGGGTCTGGACTGCGTATAAAAACCGGAGGGCTCTTTCGCTCTCTCAAGACTGAGGCACCTCTGCCTGTAGGAGGAAGCAGAATTAGAGGTACTTGTGTTGAAATTCATCTCATTGAACTCTAGCCATTTATACTGTGGATGTTTATACACACCTTGATTACACCAAGCTTCCATTAGCATCAATGGTGAAAAATAAGCACTACTGGAATGTGACTCATTGGGCTAATGATTCCAGCATCTTTAAAATATTCCAGCTCTTTAAAATATTGCTTCTCTATTGCCTTCTCTATGTTGGTATGTTTCCTGGTTTTACCTAGTTATTATTGTTCTGATAAAGCTGCAGTAAGAGTGCTGTCCTCCCTTTAAAAAAATTAATTTCTCCAAACATCTGCTTCACAAAGGAGTTGTAAGGAGAAAAGAGATTTAAGATTTCTCTCTCCTGTGAAATGCCAGGAAATAAGGGAGGGAAGTGGAGCTGAATTTAGATGGATCTATAGGCTCTATATATTTGTGACCTGACACACTAGCCATTTGCTCATTATACCTCTTCAGCATTTTATAAAGCAGAATAAAGGCTTTTATTTTATTAATTATTAATTCACCTTTTCATATTTTTAGGGAAGGCTGTAGGAATGAAATTGTGATGGAGGAAGATAACTGAAGGGATAGCAGCAAATGAGAGAGAGAATTTCCCTGATTTCTAGCAAAAGCTCTCTTGGCTTTATGCTACCACTTTATCTAATTATATCTGATTTTTTTCAACAGCAAAACATATAGAGAAAGAAAAAGAGAAGAAATCACAAACAGCTTGGCTCTTTGGAAAAAGAATTATTGCTGAAAGCAATTTTTTCCCCCCTCTTTGTTTACTGGTGAAGGTGAAGCAGTAACTCAACATGCAGGTACAGACGTGATAATTTACTTGTCAGTTATGCGGTGGAAAAATCACTCTTAATGATAATTGTTATATTAAGCCTTTTTTTTAAATCATGAAGGCAGCCAACTATTCTTTTTCAACAGTGCACCCTACTGTTGTTTTTTTCTGGCCCCTATCATCCTACGTGTATTTTTTTTATCACCTGCCAGAGTCAGGGAGGGATCACTGTGTTTTATCTTTCAGCACAAAGACTCTTCGTGGTCCTGTGTCTGGTCTTCTCTGTCCATTTGGCAAAGTTATCCTCAGTTATTAAGGATGTGCAGATAGAAAATGTATCTATGGTTTGGAATAATTCACTTGTCGACAGAGCCAACCCTTGTATTTCTTTAGATACCCATTTTTTGACCACACTAGATCATGATCTTAAGCAGTGATTTTTTACTGAATTTTTAACACAGCTATTGGACAGATATATTGAGTACATTTAGGTGATTTAATAATGTTTTTAAGCATTCCAAATGAAAGCAAAGGGGAGCTGTTTCTTCAGAATGATGGTGGTTATGTAGTTCAACTGGTTAAAATAAAAATACGTTTTGTCTTTTGTCTGTTTGCTTATGTCAGATGATATGCTATGGAGATAGGGACTGTGTGTAGTTGACTTTTTTATGA
Source organism: Crypturellus tataupa (assembly GCA_034781795.1). Lineage (NCBI taxonomy): Eukaryota > Metazoa > Chordata > Aves > Tinamiformes > Tinamidae > Crypturellus > Crypturellus tataupa. The sequence continues at coordinate 2,596,013 of JAWLRI010000731.1, forward strand.
ATTGTGCAGATTAATCTTTTTTAAAAGCCTTGACCCTAGAAAGGCAGATAAAGCAGCAGTGCCTATCTATCTCAGGTGAGAACAGAAAGAAAGCTACAAAATAAGCAGACATGCAGGTAATGGTTGCAGTTGTCATAATTAATGGCAGCTGTATATATTAAAATTATGCTTTCATCAAGAGAAGTACACTGAGTTACAACAAGAATGAATTTCCCTTCACTTCTAATTAAACAAATAAACTGAAATAGAAAGGAACATTCTGTCACATCTCAGTGCACGCAAGAGGCAAGGTGAATGAAACCCCAGCCTCCCAGCTTGACTTCCCATAACGTTGACCAATAAAGCATTTGTCCATGAAGAGTTCAAGTCTCAAACAAGCCCTCTCATTAGACAATCTGTTAAGGGCAAGACTTGATGTTAAGGGCCATTAACAAGGCAGCTGCCATCATGGACGACTTGTCACACACACACAAGTCATCAGGTCTGTCATCTCTATAGCCTGTTTCTACTTCTCCATGTTCTTACCTGTTGTCTAATGCTCAGGCCATTCAGGTCCTTCCCTCTCCCACCCATGACCTGTGTGTACATGGAGTTACAATCATACTACGTACCCCTCTCTAGTGCTCTCCCAGCGCTCGGGAAGTGTGTGATCCAGCTGTTGCATCGTGGAGACAAGCAAAAGAACTTCCACCAGGAGGTGAAAAAGGAGGGAAAAGATCTGCCACGGGTTCAGAGATCAGAGTATCCTGCTTCTACTGCTAAAGGTGAGTTTGGTACAGAAAGGGCTGTACTTGCGACTGTCCAAGGGCTTTTGGTCCATTCCCCACTCCTACAGCAACAGCTGCCCCCTCAAAAACCGTGCTGTTTCTCTACAGGGCAGCAAGAAGCCTTGCTCTCTGTGGGTTGATGTAGCTCACTAGACATGGGGTCATCCACTTTGTTACCTTCAGCAATTTTTAGTCTTGTTTAACCAGCCCACCTGGTTCCAGCCACGACCACACTGTGGTGGGCAGTGAGTCCAGTTGCCACACTGCAGACCAGTCCTCAACTTGACATGAGAAGCTTGTCTGATCTTGCTTACGGATATCAGTATCATCTCATCCGTTTTTAATGCTTCATCTTTATTAAGGTGCTGAGTAGCCAGAACACACCAGATATTCCCTATGACTCCTGCCTTCTTTCTGACATGTCTCATCATGCCTCATAGCACACTCCATCAGAGTGTTTTGCTCCTTGCAGCAAAGCCCTCATAGAAAAGCAATTTCCAAAATGTGGCAGCCCTTGAAATACTTTATTAAACACAGAGAGCAAGAACTTTTAACAGTCTCCTTCAGTGATCCCTGTATCTCTCCAAATCCACCTTAATGCACAGGTATGTTACAAAGAGAATTACAGAAAAGCAGCCTATGTGAAATAGGATGTGTTGAACATCACTTTTTCCTTTTCCACCAACAGAGGGAGTAGAGATCTCTCCCCTCTGGAGCTTCTGGCCATAAGGCTTAGTTATGTGAGACCAGTAACTTCACTGCTGTTTCTGCACATGGTAAGGTTAGAGGTCAGTTGACTCTAGGTATGTAATATTTAGAAAATTATGGAGTGGTATAAACTAGCACAGACTGTGTGAAATTAAATCAGAATAGCTGATGTATTGTGGACTGAATGAATTTTGAACCAATTATGACATGCTAAGCCACTCGTATCAAAATTTTGCGAAGTGGTACATTCCCTTAAGGACTAGTGATGAGATCTGTTAATTGCATCATATTATCTACTGGTAACTGCACCATTAATGCATGTCAGCGCCATTCCTGACAGGGTTGGCTTGAGGGGTTTTCACTGCCGTAGGCAAACTGGGAAGTGTGTGCCACTCTTAGCCACATTTACTTCCAGAGTAAACAGTCAAAACAGTCAGTTGTATCTAGGTCTCAATTTTAAATTATACACCAGTGACTTATTTAAGTAATTAGAGCCGTATTATCTACCCCAACAGCCAAAAAATGTTTTATGAAGAGGAGTCTTCGTAAGAGTAATTATATCCCTCATGGACCATGAAGTACTTCTGAGTTCACACTACGAGGTGAGGACTTGGCAGATACAGAAAGAGCAAGCCTGGGAACGACAGATATTTGTTGCCCAAGGCCATAAGCTCTCCATGGCCCCAGACCCTGACTGACCTGCAGGGAAATTCCTAAAAAAGCTGACACTGGGTATATCAGCATAATCTCTCCCAAATTCTGCTCTGTGTCATTTGCATCTTGCACTACTTCCAAATTATTTCTGGGCCTCTGCAAATCTTCTAGTCAACATATTATTTCCATTGTGAGTTATCCTTCATCAGAAATTTGCAAAGCTTTTGCTGTCTTTTTGATTTGTACACTGAAGGACACCTAAAGAACTAGCCCATCCTTTCCTGTAGAAAACTAACCTGTTGGCCCACATCATGACACTTGTGTTCACCAGACATCTTGACTTTGCACCCTGGTCTTGGTATTTCCCCAGTACAAGAGGGATCAGGGACTTCTAGAGAAGGTCCAACATAGAGCAACAAAGATGATTAAGGGACTGGAGGAAAGACTAAGCGAAGCTGGGCCTGTTTAGCCTGGAGAAGGAGATTTGAGAGGAGATCTGATCAGTATGTATAAGTACTTGAGGGGAGAATGTAAAGAGGATGAGGCCAGGCTCTTCTCCGTGATGATCAGTCACAGGACAAAGGGTTAAGGGTACAAATTGAAACACAGGAAGTTCCACCTCCATGTGAGGAAGAACTTCTTTCCTGTGAGGGTAGCCCTGGCACAGGCTGCCCAGGGAGGCTGTGGAGTCTCCTTCCCTGGAGATCTTCCAAACCCGCATGGATGCCACCCTGTGCCACGTGCTCTGGGTGTCCCTGCTGGAGCAGGGGGATTGGACTAGGTGATCTCTAGAGGTCCCTTCAAACTCCAGCCATTCTGTAATTCTGTGAAATTAGCAGCCAGGGCTTGCATGAGGCTTGCAAAAATTCTCATTATCACCTGATTCTGCCTCAGAGGGCTGATGACTGGGGGCCCTCTGGTTCCTGTCTGGAACGTGTCAGTGGGGAGAGAAGCTGTATGCAAGCAGCCACACGGCTCTTCCCAGGTGCTCAATCTGTCAGTGCTGTTCAGCTCTGACAACCCTGAGCCTCAGTATATCTGAGGTCTGCAGAATCCAAGGGGAATTAGGCAGCATTGCAGTGTAATAGGATTGCCATCAACACAACCAACCCATGAGCTGAGGCTGCTGCAAATCATCCCACCACTGGGAAGAAGACCCTGGGCTGCTCCTGCTCCTAGCCATCGAGAACAGAGGTCATTCCTTGAGAAAGCGAGATACGGAGCGGCATTCGCAGCACTCTGGATATTCCTCATGTGTCTCAGGCTAAGAACAAATCATAAAATCATAGAATCATTATAGTTGGAGAACACCTTCGAGATCATTAAGTCCAAACATAAACACATCACCACCACGCCTGCTAATGACATTTATAAGTATCATAAGTATCATAAACTTATTCATAAGTTCATAAAGAATCCAAACCTTGAAGGTTTCCTATTGCCATGTCTACGGAATATGGCAAATCTTTAGGTTCTTTTCCATAGATAATTCTTGTTAATCCTGTGCTTTATTTCCATGGCATTCAGTTTGTGAATATCTGGCTATCTTTCTGTAGCTATATATTTCCACTAGGATCTTACGGCTATATAGTT